>SMGT01005555.1:595168-614935 GCA_004794575.1 Lanistes nyassanus
GGGGGGGGGGGGGGGGGTAGCGCGTCTACGGGTGTGAACCCAGACGTGCATTAACTGTGCTCCTGCAGTGCTTCTTGTTAGCTTTGCTACTTTCTTTGCTTTGCTTGCGGGTGACATTACAGTAACTACCATACAGTAACTTGTCACCCCTTGTGCAGATTATTGTTTATCTTGCACTTACGCCGCGTGAGCCCCCCTCCTCCGTCGGTTAGGACGGTAGTCGCCGGGATTGCTCCAGCACAGGCCGCCAGTGGCCTGCAGCCACCATCTCTTCCGCGGATGCCCCTCCTTTGTCACCACACACCGTCATGTCAGCGGCCGTGGTCTCGCTGCCTGTTCCTCTACTGGAGCTGTTCAGACCAACCTCTCTCGCATCTGTCTCCGACCGGCCGCCCTGCGTCATGCCTTTCCAGCCGGTCTACCATATCCACCTCAGAGGATCATCCACCCGACTGCTGGAGAGGTCCTAGCATCCCACCATCGTGGCTTCTCTCCGGAGTTGACACCTGATGAGTGGGAAGGCGGAGATGTCTCGGAGACGCCTGCCCCCAAGACGGCGGAAGAGAAGCCGGAATAAACTGGGGTGGTCGTAGTCGGAAGAGTGGCGCGGGACCCGCTGGGGAGGGGAGTAAGCTGTTACCGCATGGTTCAGCTGATCGCCCCTGTGGTCTCGTGCCCTTGGGTACAGAGTTGCCTTGGCCTCCTGCCCAGGACGAAAGGGTGCTTGGCTGCACAGCTCCCACGGCAGCTGAAGTCCCCGTCCCTCTCTGCCTGGATGCCTCCATCGCTCAATGTTCCCACTTCGGCTGCTTTTGGAGCAGGGATGGGGGAGACCACGGCTGTTAGTCATCCGCCGGAGGGACTATCGGTCGTGATGGAAGAGGCGTTGGAGCGTGTCTTTTTACGCTACATACAGTAACTTGTCACCCCTTGTGCAGATTATTGTTTATCTTGCACTTACGCCGCATGAGCCCCCCTCCTCCGTCGGTTAGGACGGTAGTCGCCGGGATTGCTCCAGCACAGGCCGCCAGTGGCCTGCAGCCACCATCTCTTCCGCGGATGCCCCTTCCTTGAGAAGCGTGAATCCATCTGTGCCCCGTGCCAGCTCAGGCGGGGCGCAGTTAGACGCCGCTCCATCCTCCAGCCATCCACCAGAAGTGACCCACGCTTCTGGTGTGGAATCACACCGACACCCCCCCCTCCTCCAGTTACATGCATCGGCATGCCTCACCCGCCTCTGCTCCTGCATGCTCTGGTTGGGGGAGCGATCGCCTGCCTCGCTTGTCGCCGGTAGTGCCCACCAGTGCACACCCGACTGCTAGAGAGGTCCTAGCATCCCACCATCATGGCTTCTCTCCGGAGTTGACGCCTGATGAGTGGGAAGGGGGAGATGTCTCGGAGATGCCTGGCCCTGAGACGGCGGAAGAGAAGCCAGGTTTGCTTCTCGCCTCCATTTTCGAGCTCCATTTTGGAGCTCGCGGAACTCCTGCAGGATTCCGTGCCTCAGTGTGTGATGCAGCAATTGCAGGTTGACCAAGACACGTCTTGGTTCTCCTCGGTTCACCTTCCAGCACCTCGCTCGCAGTCAGTCTGCCTGCGTGAGTCGGCGTTGGTGCGGTCAGCTTTTAGGAATGTGTGGTCATGCTACTGTTTCAAACAGCGTCTAGCTGCGCCCATCACTGATCCGCCGCAGGAAGCATTGTCTTCCTTCCTCCAGGTGGCCCCGGTGGGTACCTTCCAGCCCTCACCCAGGCCGCGCAGAACCACTCCATGGTTAACCCGTGATTTTATGCCTTCCGAGCCCCTCCCGCTCTCACAGGAAGATCTGGTTCTGTTGCCCCCAGGCTCCCGACCTCCTTCCTCGCTGAGCTTGCGCTGATCTGTAGCGGACCAGTGGGAGACAGCACTCAGGGACGTGCTCGTCATGTCTGGTGTAATGGATTCCACCCTGCCTGGGCTTGAGCGTTCCATCTACACAGGGGGCTGCGTGGCTTTTTGCCTTGATGCAGACTGTGCCGTGCACTTCCTCCCTGTGGCGAGGGCATCATATTTCACCCAGACCAGTTCCACCCCCCATGGGGGCTAGAGTTATGCACGGTGGCTACTCTAGCGGGCACCCCTGGGGTGGGGATGATCACTGGTACTTCTTGTGCCTATGGGGGCAGTCTTGCTTGCACACTCCCCTGCCCCACGGCATGTCGGTGTCTGACTCGCTGGCGGCCGTTGCCGTGCAGTTGATGTCACTGTCAGTCATTATGGAGGAAGAGTAGGTGCAGATTTTTCCCCACTTCTGAGTGCAGTGGGAAGCCACCTGTGTTCCAGTTCTGGCGGATGCCAGGGGAACGTGCCTCCACCTTCTGGCCACCCACCGGAGGTTACCCAACTTCCAGGTGTGAGCCTGTCCTATTGGCTTCTGTCCATCACCTTTCCCTGGGGCCGCCCACACCGCCCTCCTTGTATGGCCCTCCCTTACTAGGGGCAGATGTGTTGTTTCCCTCTGCTCTTGCAGAGGGCTGCAGTGGAAGTGACTGCCTATTTGTGGATGAACGTTCTTTTCACTTCTGCATGAAGTGAATAGCACTGTACCTCCACCCTTTTGCCCTCCTCCGTGGTCAGGAGCTTGGCTTCTCTGACACAGTGCCTTTCCAGTAGGGTGGCGCTCGACCCTTTCTCTCATGACAAGAGAAAGCCTCGTGGGCATCCACCTTACGGCGATGGCTCTGGGCCTCTGTGTTCCTGGCCAGCTCTCTGGTCAGGATTCAGAGTCTTCTGCCTGACAGTCACTCTGACCCCGCTCCACGATCCTGACCTTGTCAGTGATCCGGACAGAGCTTGGTTGCTTACAGATGTGTCTCTCGCATGTTACCCCTCAGAGATGCCTCTTCTGCACTCTGACTGCAAGAGAGTTGATCGCCCATTCTCTTGCTTTCAGTCCCTCCTTTTGTGGGGTGTACTTAGTACACCTCCTACTAAAAGGTGGGGATGGCAGAACCCTCCCAGCATTTGTTTGCATATAGGAGGGTCAGGCGTGGACCAACCTCGTAGCTTCTGATGTGCACGCACTCCAAGAAGCTCAGTGGGTAGTCTGCAGGCACTTTGACGATCCTCCTTCAGGATCTGTCTTTGCGCCAGGAGGACGGACTTAGGATGTAGGTGGCGGTTTTTCCCTGCACCTCTGTCGTCTTCGTCCTCCTAACCCTGGTAAGTTTTTTGTCTTCAGGTGGCATCACCCACCTCCTTTTTGTGCTGAATCAGCACTTTGGATCACGGTACAGTATTGTGACAAGAAAATGCAAATTTCTTTATCTAAATTTTTGTTTCTTTAGCAGTACTTACCATGACCCATCATATACCCACCCTCCTCCCCGCTGATGGTTCTTCTGGCTTGAGAAAGTCAGATTGACCCGCTCAGTGAGTTGTGCGCACGAGATACAGGCTCTGTGCGCATGCGCGGAGGGGGCTTACCAGGGTTACTATGTGGGTTGTATTTTTTTGGAGGGTGCAGTTAGGGATTGCTAAATTGAGAATATAGCACTTCGGGTCATGGTAAGTATTGCTAAAGAAACACAAATTTAGATAAAGAAATTTGCATTTCTGTTATCCTTCTTTACAAGTTCTGAACATAAGCAAAGTAAGATGCTTAAGTGAAAATGCAGAGCATTTTCTGCTTTTTACTTTATATTTGCTTTTGTCGCAGTTACACAACAAAAGGTAAGAAGTGATTTTGCTTTCATCTATATATTAATTTTTATTTTATTTGGAACTTATGGTTATGTTATATATTTGTATTGCTGCTTCATGAAATTTCACCAGAACAGTTTTCTGCTTGTGTTGCAGGCCCTCATTCGTTTTTCAGAAAGCGTTGCTGCAAGTGTGCAGGAAAAAGCACGCGAGGATGGAGAAGGCAGGATTGTCATGGACAGTGCAGAGCTGGAATCCCGGGTATTGGAAGGTATGCTAGTGCCTGTTAAAGTCATTCAGCAGACATCACTTCAATTTTTGTCACAAACAGCACCGTCATGAAATGTTTACATTTTTCAAAGTTGAAAAATTATTTTACCAGACTGCTTGATTAGCACTAGCAGACTGTTGTTGACCATCGTCATTTTCTTATCCTCTGTCAGACAGCAGTAACATCAAAACACTCTGACACCTATACTTTAACCCTTTTTCGTAAGATATTGATTACAATTAAATATCACTTTTGCATTCCTATTGTGTCCAAAGGTGAAGAGGAGTTTGAGTATTGGCGCAAAATGTACCAAGACCTGGCAGAACGCAGCAACAAAAAAAGAAGCCAGCAGTCCCAGTCACGCAAGAGAAAAGGAGGTTTCAAATCACAGAAGGTTTGTGGCTGAGTGTCACAATGATTTATTAATTTATTTATAAAGTTTTTTATGCTTTTTGGGGATAGGGTTTGCAGTTTGGTCCCAACCGTTCGCAGCTGTGAACAATAATTCAGAAAGCACATGCCAGTTATTACCTGAGAATGTCCATCCCTTCTTGATGTTAACAGCAGCTTTATTTCTGTAACAGGGCAAGGACAAGAGTGGCCAGGGCAGTGAAGGGGGTAAGTGTATGACTTTCCAAGCGCTCAGTTTTTCTGCAGTGTTTCTGTGCAGCAATGTCCGTTTTGTGGACATTTTTCAAGCAAGCGGATAAGTAACAACAACAAAAATCGATTGTTGATGCCATTGGGATGGGGCTGTGTAATTTTTATACTGTGGATTCTGCTTGTCCACACTGAAGTGCATGCTTGGAGTCTCAGGTTCTGTGTGTTTTGCAGATGGGGAGCCCAAACCCAAGATGGCAAAAGTAGATGCTGGTGATTCTGTGTCCCTGCCAGTAAAGTCAGAATGCAAGGAGCCTGAAGCTGTGAATGTTAAGGCTGGGGACATAGAATGTGAATCTGTGAAGCTCACGAAGATCAAGACTGAGACACAAGCTGTGGAGGTGAAGGCAGTGCTGGAGTGAAGCAAGAGGGGGACTGAAGGCTGAAGGTGTCGTCTGCAAGGGTCAAATACAGTCAAAGACAAGACTTCTGTAGTGGCAGCATGAAGACTTTTTGTGTTGCACGATGTAAACCAGCTTTAGGGAAATGTGCTGGATGGTATGAAACTGAATAACAGAATTTTAAGAACTGACATTTTAAAAAGCTGCACTTTGCACAGATTGTGAGAGAAGTGGCTTGTGTTTGTGTACATGAGATGATGGTGGATGTAAAGTTAGAGGTGTGAGCAACTGAATGAGAAGAGAGAGTAGTAAATTTGATGCCAGACTGATGAAATGTTAACTAAAATGCTTGGGAATTTTAAAACTTTGTTTTAAGTAATTACCAGGTAACTGAATAACCTTCTACATGCTGCGTGCGAAACATGGCAGTAGAAAATAGGCTCATTACCACGTCTGCCATATACTTCCATATGGTTTGTCACAATTAGAAAATAGTGTGCCCTTTCCCGATAGGTCTGATGCTTTCTTGTCTAGAGTAAAGAAAAACTTTAATTTTAGGATACCTCCCCTCCTGTGTATAGAAGCGAATAGGAGCTCTTGGAAATGTTCCATTTATGCTACTTTTTTTGGGGTGGGTGGGGCTCAAATATCCATTCTAATCTATGGAAAAATGTTGCTTCAGAGTGGGAGAGTTCCTTTTGTTTTTGTTTTATTTTTGTTTGGTTTTTTTTTGACATTTGGTCAGTTTGGCTAGTAAAATTTGGGGATTACAATCAGTGGGTAAGATAGAAACATTAAAATCTTTATAGGACAATATGTTGACTATGTGGTGTTTCCTTTGCAATTCTTATAATGCTCTTCCTAGCAGCTGATGGGTTTTCAAATAAATATATATGAAATTTCTTCTCATTATTGTAGAGCTTTGTTGGTGTTCGTTTTAGTAAATTACAAAATAGCATTGAAAGCTCATATTTCTACTTGATCTGTGTTGCATTTGTTTTCCCACTGTGTGCATTGCTGCCCTCTTGAACTGCATTGTTTGCACCTTGATGTCTTACAAACATGGATTGAACATGGAGAAATCAGAGCTTTTTTTTTGGTTGTTTTGGTCTGTGGTTTGATGGTCATTTGAACTTGCTTCATCAGTGTAAATCTTAACGCAGAAATTTAAGGTGAATCCAAGTCCAGGTCTTGAGAAGTGATGGAAGAAAACTGCACCCTGTAGGCCTTAAATTATGGGCTCTTTAAAAACTAAAACATCAAAATATGCATGAGATTTGGGATGAAACCTTACATTGTCATTAGTGCAACCACTGGTTAAGATGCATTATGTGGAAGATACCACTTTTTATTAGTCTGCCCAAAATACACTGCTTTGAGGAATAGATACATATCACTGTTTAACCATAGATTCCCCAATCAGCTTAAAAGTCCACCTTTTGTGTATGAACCTCAAAGACAAACTACCCCACAAAGTAGCTCTGTACATCTCAATGTTTGAAAATAAGATCGCTGTAAGTCTACTAGCAAATCGTTTTGTTTCCGCCAGCGTATTGTATAGAGCTGTTTACATAGCCCCCAACTGTACAGCGCACCCCAGTAATGTGATGTGTATTTGTTGTTGATATGGGCAAATGGCCTTCAAAAACTAAATAAAGGATTATTAAACACTGGAAGTAACAGAATTCCGGATAGGGTTTCGAGGAGAATGCCAAGTTTAAGATTCTAGACATCAATGCTTTAAATGTGAAAATGGAAAGAATGTAACGTAGCCATTTGAATAGGTCCCACAGAACATTTGGTGGCTTCCGAATCCTCAGACGTGATAGCTAAATCGACCAAGTTTCGTGGACTGGACTGTGCCGTCATTGCAGACTGCTATAAAGCAGCGGAAGATGCGTGAGCAGCTTCTTGTAGTTAAAAGAAGTCCATTTTGTCGTCGGTGAGGATATGCGTGTGGTGAAAGTGTATCCGAAAATACAGTGGTTCGATTCCCCCAATTGTCATTTTCTCGGGGGGGGGGGGGGGCTTNCGGCGTGGGGGTAGGGGTGTGTTGGGTAGGGCTGGGGTTAGAGTGTAGGCACCAACTTATTTTTCTATTGTAAACAAGTTGGTACCGCTGAAGTCGTGACGTCACATAGCACACGAAACTTCGTCGATATAGACATCTGATGGAGAAGCTACGAAAAAGACTCTGCGGATGTCGGTGCGCAAGTGAGAGGGAAACTATAAATACATTGTGCGTATGCTAGTGCATGGCTGTGAGAAACCGGAGAGTGTATTTACACTGTGTGCATCTTTGTGTCGGTTGTTGCTTGTGTAATATTAATAACATCCTATCACAAACGAGGTGCATATCAGGACATTTGTTTGAGACAAGGGGCTACGACACTGGGAATTCTGTCGCAACCCAGTCACATGATACTGACACCAGTCCTAGTACTGTTCCCTGTAGGGCCAGGCTTCTGGCAGGGCAGCTCCTAGACGGCCAGTTTCAAGTCTCAGGTATGACTCGGCGCAGGCGCGAGCCGCCGACCGTAACCGCTGCACCAGCGAAGCAGGGGGTGGGGGGGGGAAGAGAACCACGTATACTTCAGTATAGAAAAATTAAGTTGGTGCCTACACTTAACTCCAGCCCTGCCCAACACACCCCTACCCCCACGCCGGACAAGTCACACACACACACAAAAACCAGAGAAAATGACAGTTGGGGAATCGAACCATTGTGTCTTCGGCTACTTAACCCAACACTTTTACCACATGGTGATCCTCAACGACGGCAGAACATTCTTATTGTAACTATAAGCTGCTCAGGCATCCTCCACCACTTTATGGCAGTCCGCAATTTCAACGACGTCACAGTACAGTACACTCAAGCTCGTCGATTTAGCCATTACCTCCCTTGCATGCTGTGCCACACGATTGAAGCAGGCAGCTCACGAATACAGCGAAACAGTACACAGGTTCTCTTCCTTCAGCTAGCAAGATCCACGAGTTGTTCCCCTTTTCGCAGTTGTCGGGATCCCCGACCTACATGTACGTATGAATGAAGCTCCGTGGTCGGGATGCACGCATTTAATTATGAAGTCCACTGTGCTTTCTTCGCTTGCTGATTTCGATAAAGTTTGCCTAATACCCCATGTAGCTTCATGGGATTGAAATATTTCGATCAGAATCAGCCTATTTTCGATCGGCTGAAAAACGGAAAACTATTCTCACAACACCGACTGTAGCAAGAATCTGCTTCCAGCCGATTTGATGTCACCGAATATCCACAGCTGACACCGCAGCTCCGGGAACAAAGCGACTTTGCTAACTCCAAAACCTCATTAAACTTTAACTTTACTGTACCCTTAAGGGACGGATTTTCCTGGCTGGTATTACAACTTCATGGACAAGGGAAGCTCTGTTTTCCTGCTCTTTAAATACAACTAATTTTTTAATCCCCGATGTTTTCTTCCTTCCTTGCTTCTCATTGTTCTTTCTCGCGATAATTGGATTACTACCACTGTATACGGAAAGCGAGCATGAAAAAGCGCAGAATAACTGGAGCCAATCAAAATACAGTATCACGTAAAATATGCTAATCTCGTAGGGTCACCACTGAAAACCTTGCAGTTTCCTGGAAGATCTTTACTGCCTATACCCCACCCCACCCCTCCCCCAACCCCCACCTATCCCCTACTCCTAGCCCCCACCCTAACCCCACCCCTTCCCCTTCCCCTAAATCCCCCTCCTCTGGGAAAATCCCCCTCTCCCTCCCGTCCCCCCGCCCCTTGAAAGACCTTCGAAATATAGCTCGCCATTTGATTGGCTCCGCTTGTTACACATCCTAAATAGAGCTCGTCATTTGATTGGTTCCAGTTGTTCTGCGCGTTTACATGGCGGAGGTGGTCGCGGTAGATCTGCCTGTCCCGTCGTGCAGTCGTGACACGAGGTCGTCCGCTTCTGACTCCATCCCGAGTGCTGCCAGTGGCTTGAAAGCGAGTCCACAGACAGATTGTGGAAACTGCCACACCCAGTGATTGTGCGACGACGCTGGGGCGGCCTCCAGCCTGCAGTCATCTGATATGGCTCCTTCCCGATCTGTTGCGTCTAATCTTTGCATTCTTCTGCTGCTGAAAGGTGTTGTCTGGGAGCGTAGAGCATCGGCTTTTATTGCTAGTGGGTGGTACCCTCTGTACGGAAACGAAATTCGAGTCTTGCTGCACGAGCGAAAACCAGTCCGAGTTTAGCGCGCCGGAAGGGACAGGGTTGTTTTGTTTGGTTGGTTGGTTTTTTTGCGCCTGCAACATCATTAACAAAGGCTACACACAACAGACTATGCGAGTTAATGTCAACCTCATTTTTATTGCTATCATTGTATCCGAATGCATGAAATTTGACTACTCCTTGCCCTCCCCATGTGTCAATTTGCGTTTCTTTTGATTTCGAGTATACATAGTCCTGTCTGCAGCGTGGCCTACTGACTTGCGTAAGAACTGACCTCTCATACATTAGCGATAAAGGTGTCAAGTAAGGGTGGTCTTGAATAGATAGACTAACCCAATCTTCGCTTGGCGGGAGGTGTGTGCTGACTAAGGCAAACTCACCTGCTAGAAACTACTTCAATTAGTCTACAGTGTATTTTCTACCCATCCCTCGTCGGTTAGGGAAACATATCCATTCCACTGTTTTTGAGAAAGGGAAGTTATTTCGCTCAAGGTATTTGCATTCATTGTACAGCTGTTGCGCTGGGTTCTGATGCTGGCACCGACGCAGTTCGTGCATGTGTAGTGCAACATCTACATTTAAGGTGGTCCTAAGGGTGTCCGTTTCTCTGGTTCCTCTGTATTTCATCTATGAAATTAGTATATTTCGATACGCATTTATCTACAGCTTCTACATTATTTTGGTTGCTATTTTTCATGCAAACGTAATCCATTAACGCACCTCAGATAATGGTCAAGTTTAACCTGAAAATAAAATTTTGATGTAGTTCTTATGTTTTTACTTCGAATTCTGTTGTTTTCTTACCGAAGTTTTAGCTGCATGAAACTATGTGAAAGCAATTCAGGTTGTATCAATCGGGATGGACGAGAAAACTGAGACAGTTAAAAATCAGGGATCCAAAGACATTCTGGAATATTCTAAATAACAAATGTAATACCAACAACAGGGATAGTAAGGAGACGCCATCTTGCTCAGACTTTTTTGATTACTTTAAAAACTTAAGCCAGCACCATGAAAGTAGTGAAGCACAAAATATGGACCTAAGACTTAACTGTAACTTAGGTGACCCTAGTGACGAATACCTGGACTCTCAAATATCGGAAGCCGAGGTTGCACTTTGTCTAGATAAATTAAAGGGAAATAAAGCATGTGGAACTGAAAATATAATTTAAGAATTTCTAAAATTTGCACGTATAAAGATGCTGAACCTATTCACAGCACTATTTAATCTTATCCTAAAATATGGACATGTACCCACTAACTGGGCACTAGCATCAATAACTCCTGTATTCAAAAACAAGGGCAAACAGAATAATCCCAACAACTACCGAGGCATATCAATCCTTAGTTGCTTTGGGAAACTATTTACAAGTGTACTCAATGAACGCTTTAAAAAATACTTGGAAGAAAATAATCTCCTTGGCAATGAGCAAGCAGGATTCCGCCCTGGGTTCTCAACGGTAGATCACCTATTTACCCTACATAGCATTGTGGATATTTTCCTAGGTACAAAAAAGAGAGTATATTGTGCTTTTCTTGACTATGAAAAGGCGTTCGATAAAATAGAGAGGATTAATTTATGGGAAAAGCTTCTAATCCACGGTGTTACAGGAAAAATGTTATCTGTGATCCAGGATATATACAATAAGGCCAAATCATGTGTTAGGTTTAATGGAGTGCAGTCTGAATACTTTATAAACAGCCATGGTGTAAGGCAAGGGGAAAATCTTTATCCTTTGTTTGCAATATACCTTAACGATCTTAGAACTTACTTACTGGAAGATTCCATTAATGGTCTTCCCGAACTATCCAAGCTGGCAAAGGATGCCAAATTTACAGCAGAGGATGTTGACTGTGTTTCTATAAACAGAACTTGAAAATTTACCATAATTATTTCCACTGATAAGTTTAAACCACAAACTAAAGAAATCAACTCCATCATGCATGGTATTTGGTGAATGTGGGCGCTTTCCTGTTGGCATTCATATCAAGAGTAGAATGCTTTGTTTTTGGTTTAAACTTATCAGTGGAAATAATTATGGTAAATTTTCAAGTTCTGTTTATAGAAACACAGTCAACATCCTCTGCTGTAAATTTGGCATCCTTTGCCAGCTTGGATAGTTCGGGAAGACCATTAATGGAATCTTTCAAGTTCTGTTTATAGAATGTTACTTAACTTACATGAACAAGGGATGCTTCACTCAAATTTTATTCACTCGGTTAAATCATTACTGCAAGAACTGGGACTGAATGGCTTATGGTTAAACCAGAATAGTTTAAATATAACAGATAAATGGTTCAAGAACAAAGTAGACAGATGCTTACAAGATCAATATATTCAACACTGGTTCGAGGAACTAAACACAAAACAGGTGTATACAAACTACAGAATACTCAAAACATTTAAGCCCGGACCCTATCTCAGAGTGTTACCACCTTCTCATTGCCACCTGCTATTAAAATTCTTGACATTAGATAAAGTAAGATATGTTACTGAGTTTGTTGATAGAATATTCTATTAACAAACTCAGACACGAACGATTATGTATGCTGTGTGATAAAAAAAGACATAGGTGATGAATACCATTATATTTTCTTATGTGACAAATTTACAGCTGGACGCAACACCGCACTGACACCGTACTACTTGAGCCGGCCAAATACATTTAAACCTTATCAACTCTTTTCCTGCAAAAACAAAACTCTTTTGACCAAAGTAGTGAATTTTGTTAAAATACTTCTTAGTAGAGTACATTAATGAATAGATGAATAGGTGCCTATGTTTTTGCGTGTGGGTACGTCTGCGTGCGTGATTGAGTGTGTTATTTGGGTGTTTACTAATCATTGTGTTTATTTATCAATATATGCATATTCTAATGCCAGGTGAATTATGATTGACGTGTTCTTTAACAATTTTTTTCTTTCTTTCTGAATACTCCCTGAGGGTAAAAGAATGAAGAAACTTGAAAAACTTGAATGCAAACTTAACTACATTAAAGCTGTGCGCATAGTGTGCGTATAAGTCTAGTTATTGATGTCGCTGTGAATGCCATTATATTGGGATGAATGTAAATTTTAGCGGAATTAGCACCAGCTAACAACAGCCTGTACATCCCTTCAACCGTCTCTTTTTTAACAGTCAGCTAGAGGTCTAGCGACTTGTCGTACATCTGGTGCCAGAAAAGAGGGGAAATTATAATGTAAACCCCCCCCCCTCCCAAACAAATGTAGGCTCTTATTCCGACGCTAACAAAATCGCCATTTGGCTGACGAGTAGCTTTTTCCCGAGGAAGAGAACATGGAGTCCTCAGTCCAAACAAACACAATTGTGGATCTATTTCCACCTTTATTTTAGTACACAGATAAGAGTGTTTACAAGAATTTAAGAAGCACTTACTGTAAACGTAATAATCCACGAGGCACACTAACTAGATAAATCCCTCCGTACGCTCAATCACACAATCCAGAAGAACGGTTTTCTACCGACGAAATAAGAGTTACTGTCCATATACAGTTCCTCTCAAAACAAGTTCATGTGAAACAACTACATAACAGTCCTCTCCTAACGTTTGTGCCACACATATCCCTGCCAACAAGAAGAGTTGACAACTGGAGGTCGAAGATGAAGACGGCGATGTTACAGAAGATGGCGATGATACAGTAGACAGGCGATGAGATTGAAGACGGGCGATGATACTGAAGATTCTAGGTGTGACTCATCCTCGACTCTCCGGCCCTAATTAAGGTCTAGTATCCCCTTGTTCAAGCCGCCATCTAGCCGCTCACGTCATGACCAGCCCAGGTTAGGTTCCTGTTCACACTTCTGATCAGGGGTGCTAGCCCTAGAAGCAAAGGGGTAAGGTGACTCGCCCTGAGGCACACCTGGAAAGGGACGAGCTCTAATGCAGGTGTCAGGCTGGCCAGGTGTGGGTTAGGGACAGGGGAGGATTACGTATCTGGAGGAACCTGCTGATGCGTAGTATCGAGCACCAGGGGCTTTGATGTAGCCGATGGGTGTAAACAACCAGGAACGGGAGTGGTAGCTATGTCCACTCTAGGTGTCCACTTAGGGGCCTGTTCTAGTAGTTGACAGGGGGTGTGGCTTCTGCTGTCTCTGGCCTGATTGGTTGATATATGTAACCGTCTTGTTGACCACGTGTATGTGAATGAAAGAATCTATGGACGAAAGTTGACAATAAAAGGACTGGTTTAGACAGTCAAACTATCTTCTGGCCAAATCTCCTGTGAGAGAACTTCTTCAGCATGAATTTCCTGAGTGGAGAGCATCTTCAGCCAATTCTACAGCGAGGGCATCTTTAGCCTGAACTCCTATGAAGAAGAGCTGCTGTGGTGAGACGTACGTGTCTTGTGGTACAAGTCTGCTGAAGGCTGAAGGGTTCAGCTGCAGAATTGAGGTGTCTCTTTCTACTAGACGTGTGGAAGTCTAGTATCAACGGCACGTGGCTTGAGTAGACCAGCTGCATAGCGCAAGGGACTCTGCGAGGGTGTTGGATACCTCCAGGCTGGTGTGACTCGAGCACGTGCTCCTCTGCTGTGGGAAGCCTCTACGGTGACCGGGCGGGAGAGGACTGCAGAACGTAAAGGAGGGAGACCGAAGACCGCGGACAGACAACCGTCGGAAGCAGGGGGGGGGGNNNNGGGGGGGGGGGGGGGGGGAAGGTCCGGTCTTACAAGGAGGCTGCCTGTAACCGAGCTCTTGGGGTGAGCTCAAGGGGCTGTGTGTCAGCCTTGAGAAACGTCATATCCTCTATGGCGTATGTGAACGTCCTCATCGAAGTCTGCTGTTACGTGGAAGTGTTCAAGAGGTCTTTAGGGTATCTACTGGTGAACATATCCAAGGAAGGAGCGCTCCAACGTACAGACTGTCGTGCGGACTGTAAGAAGCATTCAGGAACGAGTGTTGTGTTCTGTGAGGGTTGTGCATCACGTGGTCATTCTTTTCTCGTAAGCAAAGGCGAGATTAAGGTACGTGGTTTGTCATTGTGTTTAATGGCGAGGCGGGTGATGTAGGTTGGTATTAGACGTTATTGTAGACCTAGCTCGAACAGAAGGAAATTGCGGGACCCCTAGAGTTTAAACGAGTCGTAACAGACATTGTCTTGATTGTAAATACTCGCTGTTTATGTCAACAATACTTTCTTCTTTTTTGTGTTCACTGTATTACGGTGTTGTGGTTCTTTATGGGAGACTGTAGGTGGTTGGGGGCTAGGCCATATGATTGAGAAGTCATATTAATTAATTTTAGTAATACAGTGATAGTTCCACCTACGCATATGTCACCCTCTTGACGGTGGTCGTGTGAGCGAGCATAGGAGACGACCCGTCAAGAGCAAAAAGAAATCTCCCAGGTGTGACACAGGTGATCAAACTGAAGACGGCGATAATACGGCTCACTGGTCAAGTCGTGGATTTCGACGAATTAATTCACGTTCTTTTCAATTAGTTCTTTTAAATAAATGTACATATGGGCGTGTACCAGTATTCCGACTTTAACGTTCAATGCATGCAACGACCACACGGGTCTATCTTTTCTTAAAGTTCGTACGTTGACGTTTAATGCAGACACCAGGTAAGATTGTCGATCTTTTTCTCTACGTGAGTTCTTTGTCGTTTGATTTTCTGGAATCAGGGACAAACTCGACAAATCCGCGGATTCCTACGTGGTCTAAGTGTGCTCTCCTTAGCACTACTGTCCGTAAGCCCAGACACTCAGGGAAGTACATTAAACACAGAACTCCAATTCTATCACTACTTCGAGTTTATCGCTATAAGGTTCAGTCGCCTTTGATAGCTGATCACGGGCTAGTTACCTCAACGTTTCCGAGGTGTCCCACGTGGTGTATAAATGAACAAGTAAAGTTTGAGGTGCTCCCCTATCCGGAGGGCTTCACTGCGCATGTGACAGCCTATGCGTGTGTGGATTAAGTAACGAAAAAATAAATAAGGGGATATTAAAATAAATCATGCTTTAAAACGTTTGTTGCCACAGCAAACTAAGTTACTTCAATATTACATTTTAAGATTATCAGGCAATAAAATAACAGTGTAATAAAATGCACAGATCCCAGGTGAAAACTAGTATTTCCTGTGTATTTAAAGACAAGGAACAAAACGGGCAAATGGATCGATCTTTCCAGACAGTTGACAGACATACGTTTAAGAACACTAGACCAGTGTTTTAACAATTAAAACTCAGTAAATAGATCGCGTACAAACTTCAAGGAAGTACATAATCGTGAGGAGGGCTTATGCACTAGGCCTCCCGGATAGTCGGATAACTATGCTCACAACTCCGGTCCCAATATACTCTCAGGTCACGTGATGTCTAAATCCCATACTATTTTGTGGTTGGAGAACATTCTAGAACGTTTGTCTCCAATGGTTCAGCAATTTTGTAAGTACGCAGTACATTTTATTCTTAAAATCGAAATGAAACACCGGAAAACACTCGTTAGTTTTTGACAGGTTAAACTGTGGCTGACCTGCTGCTGAGCTCCCCACTTCCCTTCTTTTTTATAAAAAAAAAATCTGTACCGTACTAGGCGTTCCTGACACGTGCTTACTGTGTACATTTGAATAAGCTTGTGTGTCTTGTGCAGTGGTGCATCATACAGACTGTCGTCACATGGTTTACTTTTCTCTTAACGCGTCCTCTTTGCGCTCGCTCCGCGCGACCGCCGTTAAGGTGACGACATATGGGTAGGTGGAGACTATTTATCACTGTATTACTTACGATATTTATTATGCTTATCTCGCAGCACACCGTGGCACGAGCCCCCATTCACCTACAATCTCCCCACAACAAAAGGAATAACAAGACTCCGCAATACAGTGAAAGAAAAGAGAATATTATTTACAGATAGCGACTATTTACAAAATAATAATCTAGGCTCGTTAAAACCAGATGATCCCGACTTTCTTTCTGGTCACCCGACATGCGTTTTCTGTCATCACTTGCCTTACTATCAAAACAATGAAGACGCACCTGTTTCAACTGCACCCACACCCTGACACGTGTAGCACACACAACACTTTCACCTGGTAGTTTGCACAGTTCGCATTGCGTAAAGAAATCTGTTCTCATAAAGGGCCGCCCCTCTCTGTTGTTCTGAAGACTGACGTCAGAAAGTCCTCTTGGTTGCTCCTTGCTAAAACCAGACTCCTATTGCCGACAGACAGAGAATTCGAAAATACTTTTTTTGAAAATGTCCGTGCACCGACCAGAGAAAATAAACATTTACGATTACAAATGCGTGCTTACAATTTCTTACAAGTACAAACATGCGAATGTTTGTGTTTTTACGATATACACGTTACATAACTCCACAACTTTATGAAACAAAAGCAATCCACAACTTTTCAGACAAAAACATTTTTAACGCAAGTCTCGTTGCTTCCGATGCTTGTCTGTGACCCTCAACTCTGGAACTTGTCGCCTTTTCACACAAAACACACTGCGTTCACTTTAGCCTCACACAGCCACAAAACATACTTGTTTACTTAGTGATTTAGAGTGTGTGTGTGTGTGAAAGCACTGAAATGGCAACAACATTTTTCAGTATACATTTTAGAAATAACGCTGACTCACCTTTCGCTTGTCTGACAACAGAATCACAGAAAATGTAATCTCGTCTCTTCCTCGCTTTCCTTCGAACAACTCTTCATGGCAATAAGCAGCAAGCGCTCACATTTAAATGTATCGAGGATTATTTTGTTGTTGACGTTCCTTATCGTTTTCTAGCTATTGTACCGGCACTGCGACGAGATTGTGGGCGGGCAGATGAGACAGGGTGTGCGCACCTGTGTGCACAAGCGAATGTGTGTGTGTGTGTGTAAATGCGTACGCATGTGTGAATGCGTAGCATGTGTGTAGTGACTTAACACTATGTCTGTCAATGTGTGAATTATGAATTTGTTTTCTAAACGCCCCCCTCCACACCTACAGGTTATGAAATAAACTTTACTTGTCATTTGTCACTTAATCCTAAACTAGATTCAGGCCAGTGTCACTCTGCTTCACATGAATTTCCAAGTCGCTGACCACTGCTCGACGTCAGATCCTTTTCAGAAAAATCGCTCTCTCAAATCGAACTTTTACCTGGCTCTTTCTGTTTGTGCTAAAACCTGGTCGATCCCAGCGCCCAGCTTCACTGCGTGAGCCTTGAGAGAAAGTAGAAACATAACACAAATGATAACAATTAAATATAAACATAACAGACGATTAAATAAACAAGTGGAGGCGTCACTGTGAGGCTTTGAAACCTGTCTTGCGCCTCGTCAGAAGGATACCACGCGAACAGCTTAGGCTCCATACACACTTTATAACAATATGCGTGCCATCGGTAGGTATAACAGCGATGCTAGTTAGGTGTATTGTTAGAGTACAGTTTGGGAGAGGACATTGGACATATGACAGGTCTGGGAACTACACTTAACATAGCCGCCCACCACTCAGCTAACCATAAACACAGAAGCTATAGTCCCAAACATGCACTGTCCACGAGGGCCACAGAGTGCGCATATGCCACTCACAATCACACGTGCAGATCGTGGGAATCGGACATACAACACTTAGGTTAGGTGTGTAAACCCTGGTGGGAGTAGACAAGGGGAGGAAGAGAGGGACCGACTGGATACAGATAGAGGACCGACTGATGAAGGTACTCAGGTCGAAATGGCGGGATAGAAAGTTGAGATTTAGTGTTTCGTGATTCCTACAGTGTTTGGATGTAGTTTTGATGTATGTTGGAGAAAGGAGGCCTAATGGCCGGTTAGCCAGACCATGAGGAATAAAAGAACTGAACTACAAGCAAAGTATTTGTGGTGCCGATGACCCGCTCTACATAATGTAACAACTTTCCCAACCGTTTGTGTCCCTCCTACTCACTTTCTTCTGCTGGTTACCCTGATTCATCTTTGTCCATTTTCAGGAAAACATTAACACTACTTAGTTATGTATCATTGTTGAATATAATTACACGCAGACTTAACACACATAGAATAAGAATGCACGTACACATACAGAAGGTACTCGTACACAAAGTACCAAGTATGCGCAACAGCCATTTAGTGCTGCGTTTTACACGATACTGTATGTTGTGAACGCATTTTTTCGTGAAAAGTCTTTATGTTAACAAGAAAACATGCCAGCATAATCTACAAGCTTAACACTTTTTTCGTTTGCTACATTGCTGGGGGAAATCTCCCAGCCCGCTGGTGACGTCACGAGGAGGATCGCCAGATGAGACACTACTGTCTTCCTCTGACTGACGTCACGACTCTCGCACAAATCTCGCTGTTATCTCGTTCTGCAGAGGCGGCTGGTAGAGCATGGGAACACGCAGATTCACGTGCAGTTAACCACAGCAGACACAGACTAATATCTGTGTGATCAACTCATCACCGAAAGCAAGTAAACAGTGAGAAATTAATCGCAGCTGCGATAAACACGCGTTTAAAAAAATGATTGCAGTGTGTTTTTGCTGTGAGGTCCAGGTATCCCAGTACCTTTAAAAAAATATATACTTATACACAGAGAGATCAGAGAGAGAGAGAGGTCTGGTACTGTATTGGATTTTCGTACAGCCGTCTGTCCATGTGGACCAGAAATGAATTCCCAGTGAACAAAGAGCATGCGATTCTCTCAGTTACAACTGGCCTTCATTGCTTGATTTTACGTTGGTTTCATTGCTAGTGCATTTGCCGGCCTGAAGATAGGAAGGCAAAGGCTGGACTGACTTGTTTAGCTGAACCCGTGTCGGAGAAGCTACCATAAATAGAGTTTGCCCCAACGTAAGCAATACTAGTTTTATGTTGCTGACCACAACTAGACATCGCCCCCCCCCCCCCACCTCAACTGCAATAGCTCGTGGCTTGTAATGCATGCCGTATTGCACGCGTCGCTACAGTGGGGGGTGGGGGGTTTCCACATTTAAAATGGTGAGACAGTGGGGCTTTGTTATCCCCTGAGAAACAGGTACGAATGCAAAACTAAGTGTCAGAAGAGGTCCTGAGTTCCTTTCTTTTCTGAAGTCTTAAATGTCTGCAGCCTGATGAAAGCAAACTCCAGTTTTTCACTGGTTGACCAGTCTACGTCAAGCAAACAAAAGGTACCCATTAATATAACCTGCTTAGTATAAAGGGACGTCGTGATTCAAAGCGACACCGGCAGGCATGTAGGTCTGTCAGAACTAACCCGACACGCTGAATAATTCACCAAGGGGTTAAGGTAATGCATCGCAACTATTTTTTAAAAATTTACAGTAGCAAAATGTGCAAGAAAAACAGGTGACTGCCGCTTGGAGTAAAACCTTTCTTAAATATAAAACAAGGGAACTGGACCAAGCTAATACATGACAAAGACAAAGACAATCTACATGTTTCGGGGCACTACCCCTTCATCAGGACGACAAACAAACGACAAAAAAACGAAACGGAAAAAGACTTATCTGCAATAGATGTGGCGCGTTGGCTGCAAAGCAGGAGAATGACCAAGGGACAGTGAGTAAGAAGGGTAAAAAGAGGGGCAGCCAATCGCAGGTGGGTAGGAGAAGGGTGGGGGTGGAGAGTGGGCGGGGGGGG
>SMGT01005555.1:621991-633188 GCA_004794575.1 Lanistes nyassanus
GACAGACAGGGAAGACGGCGACACAATGACGTCAGTAACAGACAGGGAAGACGGCGACACAATGACGTCAGTGACAGACAGGGAAGACAGCGACACAATGACGTCAATGACAGACAGGGAAGACAGCGACACAATGACGTCAGTGACAGACAGGGAAGACGGCGACACAATGACGTCAGTGACAGACAGGGAAGACGGCGACACAATGACGTCAGTGACAGACAGGGAAGACGGCGACACAATGACGTCAGTGACAGACAGGGAAGACAGCGACTCCGACAACGAGGGGTTCCAATTACTGACAGGGAAAAACAGGCCAAGAAGGATAATGCCTAAAACGGCAACCAGAAAGCAAATACAACACAGGGAAAATCAGTTCAAATTCCCAGTGATCGTCGAACCGAAAACTGAATCCAAAATCCTAACTACAGCAGGACCAGGTAGGCTAACTAGAGATAAAAGATATGTTTGGAGAGATAGAAGAGGTTAGGCAGTCTAACCGATCAAACATTCTCATTCTAGGTTGCATTTGCATGCTTGGTTGTGGGGTGGGTTGTCCTGTGCGATGTTTAGGAGCTGTTGTATGGATTTGTTTGACTGGGTGATCTGCGGGTAGACACTGTATCTTGTAGTAGTAACTGGCTGCCCTTTCCTTAATTATTAATTCTATAGGTTTTTTGTCCCGTCTCTGCCAGCACTGCTGGATTTGAGGTGCTCATCGGGACTCCTAGTACTACTTCTAGTGCCCTAGCCTGTACCGATTTTTGTCCTAGGAGACTTTAATGCGAAAAAACCCCTTTGGGATACAACCCACCCCACAACCAAGCATGCAAAAAAAAAAAAAAAAAAAAACGCGCGGGAAAGAGAACACACACCAGGGGCAGACATTAACATCGAAGGTTCATACCCAGGCACAGGTCCACAAATTCCTCCCTGAACACTACACCCACAACAGATCGACACGGACCTCACCAAATACAACAAAGAAACTCAGCTCATCAAAATACTCAAAGAATTCAGACAGAAACTCAACACTATCTATAAAGACTACTCCCCTTTATACACAGACGGCTCGCATGACCATTCACACCACAGGAATAGGAGTCTATGCACCTAAAATCACCAGTGTTGCAGCCGAGGTCCCTAGCCACATATCCATATTCACTCAGAGCTCGTAGCAAAACGCACTGCCCTAAGGTCGATAGCACTACAAAACAAAAAACCTGCAGGAGAAAAATCCTTCCTAGTTGTCTCTGATTTACTTTCGGCACTCCAGGCACTCCAAAACCAGTCCTCACCAAGAATGGACGTAATATACCAACTTCTAAACCTTCTTAATCAGTTTCATAACATGGGAATCCAAATAAACTTTCTCTGGGTACCATCGCATGTAGGAATCCAAGGAAACGAGAAAGCAGATAGATTGGCTAAGCTAGCAATAAAAGACAATCCGACCACAAACGTCATCCAGATAAATGTACCCATTTCAGCGGAAGAGAGAACAATAGCCATTAAACCAGCTGTAACGAAATTGAGACCTGGCGTGTAAAAATAGCATTGTTCACGCAGTTTAACCCAGAGGGTAGGTCGCTCAGTTCAGGGAAGTAAATTTCGTGTTCTCCCAGGGAACAATACGTAGTAGGGATGGGGGTTATTTCAACCAACCTCCCAGGTCCAAGAGTCAGGGACAGAAGACGATAGCTTAATGTTAGCCAAGTACAAATTCATTAGTAACGTCCGGTCGCTGGCCTTGGTAACTCGTGATGCTGTTTACCAGAATAGACCATGTGATGTAGAGGGCGTTGGAGTAGGGAGAAATAAAAAGGGGGACTTGAGAGAGGAAGGGGATTCAGATTGATTCAGACAATTAGAGAGAACCAAGAGAGGGGGAGAAAGCCACAGGCGAGGGAATCTGCTAGGTCTTGCGCCCAGGCGCAGGGCTATGCTTCCAATGGCCATGGGACTTAGACAGTTTTGACAACAGAAGGCCCAAGGCAGAAGACAGAGGGGCACAGATTGGAGGCTGAGCTACAGAGCTGCCTTCCACGTGCGCCTCTACTGCGGAATCGGTAAAAGATGGCGAACAACCGTGCGTCGCCTGTGTGGTTGGCGGAGCAGAACCTACATCGGCTGGTGGATGCCATCATGCAAACAACAGAACAGAAGGAAGCACTGCGGGCAATGATCGCGGCTGGCCGGTGGAAGGAGGTGCTTATTCAAGTTTTCCTCGAGGTGGCCAGTTGGTACCAAGCCGACCCCCCTCCCCCTATGCTCGAGGTGACATTCTTGTTTTGAGAGGTGTATGGAAGACAGGTCCAAGAGAAAGCCACTAGACTATCAAGATTAGGTTTAGCGTTTAGGAGTAGCGTTTAGTTGAACGGCCGTGCCATCGCCTAGCATATTTTTTAGTAATAAACATTTGGCGTAATCAGTCTGCTGTCGGGGTGTACTGTCGTGCGAGTGAGTCCGTCTGGAGGTGTTACACAGTGTGACGGCCGGGCGGTACCTTATCTTACTGGACTCGACTTCTCCAGAATTACTGGACAAACTTTTATGGCGATCTCGTAAATGTAGATTTAATTGAGCAATCGTCACCAAAACCTTTACTGCTACAGGTCAATGGTTTCTACACCAAAGGGTGACGACGCTGTGAAATAACGTGAATAACTAGAGAAATCTGCCGAGGGAAAAGATTCTCATACTTCCGACACGTTCGCGCAGTTTCACACAGGCAAAACACTACTAGCTCAAGAGCCCCCACCCTCGTAAAACACACAACTGCAGCGAACTGTTATTCACCATATATTTCAAACAATAACTGGCTAGACAACATCAAATATATCTACAGGTTATTTACAGAGAATCACCGTGCTCGTGTCTAGGGTAAGACGCTGCCTGATGACGTCATACCACGTGCAACAGACCAAGGCGTTAAACAAACCAATACAAGAGGGAAATCAAACTGCCAACCGGCCTATGATCCCGCTCTAATCACTGACTCAAAAGTGAACAACAAAGAGCCCCAACTCTTGTCACTATAGCAACACTACTTTTCCGCAGAACACACAGGCGAGCAGTGACCGACGACAGAGTATCTACACTGAACACTCCCGAAACTACTGCTTTCCACAGTTACGATACGTGACCGACACAAGAGCACCAACTCTTGATCACTACCGAAGCTTCTACCTAGCTGCAACACACAGCTCTGAAACTATTCATCGACCAACTATGAAGTTATGACACTGTACCCCAGCGCTACCTCCCTGAACCCCCTTTTGGCAAACACGCCCGGCCACTAGCTTATGACGTCACCTGACTCCGGCAGGTTAAAACCACTTATCTTAAACAACGCGAGTCCCCGACTCTTAAGATAAGTTTAAGGTAAGATCAGACCTTACTTATAGGCACGTCCAGCTGTCCCTTTTTCACGTCAGTCCGTCGGCGTGACTGCAGATTTCACCCTGAATATCTGCGAGAGAACTGGAGTCCTTCCTTCTTTCCACGTCTTCTAAGATGGCGAGGGTTAGAGGTCCGCGGGCCTACACGTGTCGGCTTCTCTTGGTCTCCTACATTCACACTCTCCACCCGAGTGTATCTCTCTGTGTTCCTCTGGTCGATCGGTCCTCTCCCTGTCTGTCGATGTTCTCGGTCTGTGTGCCGATCCTTGTGTCGATGTTCTTCCCCCTTATCTCACGTTTTTTCCTTGCTTAAATTCTAACGCCCTGACGCCTTAAAACTGGGCTAAACCGGTTCTGCTCACTCTCGGTGGGGCCGGCCAACGGCGCTGACCAATGGCGGGCGTCTAGATAAACACTAAGTGTCCAGATAGGGCGGAGCGATAGCCTGGTGATGACGTATCTTCCCCCTACTAGCTGACCAAGGGGAGGGGCTAAAAAGCTTACCTAGGAGTGACAGGTACTAGCCTAGGGTGACATGTGACACACAGCTATAAAAATACAGGGGACGAAAAGTATAAAAAGGAAGCCAAAGGCACCAGGAGAGAGCTAGAAGAACTTCCGAGTAACGAGTTCACACTTTTTCACTCCAACAGAGCCAACCAAAGTAGAATAGCCAGAATGAGACTAAATGGAGAATACCATCTTATTCGTAAGGACCCGGTGACCTGCAGCTGTGGGGACAGACTTAACACTCCTCATGTCCTGCTAGAGTGCAGCATAAATAGCCAGGAAAGGGATACACTTAAAAATGAGCAAAGCACTTAAAACGTTAGCACGTTGTGTAGTCCCTCAGTTCAGCCACACCTAAATCAAAATTCTTCCCTGCCAAATTGACCCGCCCCGTAATAAATTCCCGGTCTTTATAGTGTTACTAATACATTTGTATAGTAGTCAAAAAACAATTTTAACAGCGTACTTTTATGCGAAACAAAAAGCTATCATTAACGTTTCTGCCCTGCTACACAGATCTATCAATAAACGAGACACTGGTCGACTTATCACGCACGTTAAATATACATTCCGCCGGGAAATATGTGTATCCACGATCACGTTCTTTTTGCCCAGAACCTCCGCTGTGCGCTTCAACATCTCCAAAAGAAACGTGGTACACACTGCAGATTTCGGGACCAATCCGCGCGAGTGACGGACGATGAAAGTAACGGCAGTCTTCATCGCTGCATACTCGCGAGGTCACATGAAAGGTTAAGCAGTGTTCCATTCCGATTCTCACACAGTAACTGGGCTTTCCCGCGAGATAAATATCTTCAGTAGAAAGTAGGGATGTACATCTAAGCGATAAATATTTATGACATATCCCGCAAAAGAAAATGACACAAGGCTTCTATATTAGGTCTCGGGTTGGTAAATATTCCTCGTATGCCTGCAGTGAATCATGTGACTCTTGACGATTGAGAGGAGTCATTTCGTCTACATTTAAAAGCTACGTAATGCATTGCATTTCCCATGCAGAACCAAACCCTTGTTTCTACAACAATTTCTGATTTGACTGGTTGGTTTTTGTTGCTTACCGTCCCATCGCAAAATATGTGCATATCAGTTCTGTATTCAATACTGTATCTGGGGTTGTCAGACAACAGCGAAATCATAGCTGGCCTACCTCCCAAAGCTGTTCACATCTAATAGGGTGGGTATATAATGACAACAGTCAGCAGACGATAAACTATGAAGCAGCTGGCTTGCGACACATAGGTACTGCATGCATAAACGATGTGACATCCGGAAGTAGACAGGGGAGGACAGTATCGCAGACACTTATTTAGCTGAATCGGCCAAATCGTCAAAGAACCTTAGATCAGATGGTCATCGTCTGAAGGTCTGGTATCTGGTCTTATCAACAAGATATAATGGTACTCAGTCTCGTCACAAGCGTGTCCATAATGTGATATGTGTATGACTGACACCATAGATGGGTCCTAGGTAAAGGCTATTGTCTAAAATACTGGCACAGCTACTGACAGACGCAGACAAAGGGGACACGTGGTACCTGCCGTACAGGAACAAATGGAGCGGGAGGGAGAGAGGTGGCCAGCCCGCTTGTGATTCGGTTCCCTGCTCGCGGGGTCACATGTAGGTCACAGGTGCGAGTTTGTGCCGGTGTCGCAAGAAATTCGGTTCGCCAAGAAATCTGGTCCGGCATACAGATTGCGCATGCGAGCGCAGAGAGTAAGCAAAAAGCTAACCTTAACCCTACCCTAACCTAAATGCTGGGACCAACAACGATTCTAATTTAACTAATAACTGGCGATTTAAATCCTCGGACCACATTTACCACAGTAACCAGTGACGCATACGCATGGGTATACTGGAACCTAACCTGACTCGGACCAGAAATTCTTGCGACACCGGGTCGCCTCGTCGGCTTAACTGGCCGACTGTTGTGTCTGCTGCTGATACCTAGGTTGATACCAAGTATTTTTGCTTTAAGCTCTCGTAGCTCGGCGCATATGGGGCGCCAAGAGGGGAATGGGTGAATGCTCATGGTATATAAAAAAATTGCATTCTATAACTATAGAATTCATTCTTTAGTTAAAGAATTCTATTATAGAATTCATTCTTTAGTTAAAGAATTCTTTCTATTATAGAATTCATTCTCTAGTTGAAAAATTAATTCTATAATTATGGAATTCATTGTTTAGTCAAAGAATTTATTCTATACTTGAAGAATAAATTCTATAGTGATATAATTAATTCTTTAGTTATAGAATTCATTCTATAGTGATAACATTCATTCTATAGTGATAACATTCATTCTATAGTGATAAAATTAATTCTATAGTGATAGAAGGAATTCTATATTTAAAAAATGAATTCTATATATGTAGAATTCATTCTTTAGTTATAGAATTCATTATATAGTTAAAGAATTCTTTCAATAATTATAGAATGAATTTTTCAGTTGTAGAATTCATTCATTAGTCATGGAATGTAATTATTTATATACCATGAGCATTATACCCATTCCCCTCTTGGCGCCCCATAGGCGCTGTCAAACATGTCTACGTAAGTCTGTGCTCCGTGCTTGTGCCAGACACAACACCTTTAATAAAATATGTCGACAGTATAATACCTTAATATTTTTGCTAAGCCTCTCACCATATTCCACCCAAAACTTTGGTCATAACTATTGGCGTTGTACATCCCAGTAAATGTCTCACTCTAACAAAACAGGTATATATGTTAATCTTCGCTATAGCCTCCAAAATCTTCCAGACTTTTGAACATTGCCTCCAAGATCTTCAAGACATTTTAACATACCCACTAGTGCTCATCTCTTCTGCCTGTATTCGCCGCGTTCTCATCTCTAGCCAAGGAAATGACTTGGACAGTCACATTCTTGGATATTTGTTATCTGTTTGTGCCGTCATGAAGAAGGGACCATGCCCCGAAGTCGACCTCCTGTCTAAGTCTCGTTTGGCCATTAAGTTCTTTTTGCTGCACTTTGAAAAGCCATCCCAGCCTGCGACAGATAGGGAGGACTGTCGTCCCACCCACCCCACACCATCCACCCCTTGAAACATTAGACCAAAAAAGGGGGACATTACAAAAAATCCCCAGAACCTGGATTTTGACTGGCTGCTGAACCCCACGCGCACGGTCGGCGACTTGGCGTCTAGCGCTTCGCATAGCTGGTGGCAAAACTTCTCAACACGACCAAAAGCGATCTGTTACAGCAGGTCCAATGGGCATTATTTTCTTAAAAGTACACCTGGTCGCACTAAGCAAGCAGCCGTCACACCCTTTTTTCAAACGACTGGGCGAGGGTTCGGGTCGTTCCCCTCAGTGTGACCCACATCGCTAGGCCAGTCGCTGTGACTATAACTGCCACACCGTCAGTCGACTGGGCTCCGCGACTGCAGACACAGCAGCTGGTAGCTGTCCGGGTCGAGTGATTTGCATTTCCATTTTGATTGGCGATCGTGAATCGCTCGGGTGGGGCAGGATATATATAGCCTCTGAATAAATAGACGTGTCGGTCGATAACCTTTAGTGATGTGTGCTCGGGCAAGAACACGTGTGTAGGTTCCACAACGAAGATCCATTAGGTGCCAGGCAGGAACTTATCTACTTTTCACGTCATCGACGCAAAAAAATCAAAAGATCGAGGAGACAAGGGAGCCCACTTCTGTATGGTACACACTGTTGTACCAAATGTGATACCCTAGTTGTGTATTTCTGCAAGTAACGGCCGTTTTCATAAAATGGCAGTTGAGAAAGGTATGTGTGCATTGTTTGACATTTGTGTTTTGTTATTATAGACAAAAGGTGATGACAGATTGTTTTGATAACTGTTTTGTAGCGGTCTGTGTTTTTATCCACCCGTTTTGTAGACGTAGCTTAGCTTAGACTGAGGTGTAAAGAAAAAGGAAAATTTCCTCTTGATCGTCAGCATTTGAAAATAAAAGCTCACACTAAATGCATGTGTTAATAATAATCAGCTGTCACTGCATTCTTAGGGGAGAATGTAGACTTTGAGAATATTATAGATTGATGGGGCTCGAGAGTTGGTCTAGACTTCTAGAGGTGGCGAAATACCGGTAAACAGGGTTATGTAAATAGCGGGCTTACAGACCACGGACCTGTATCACTGGATGGCTGTCTCGGGGTCAAGGTCGTGGAGGTTAGGGTATGGGTCAACTTTCTACCGGTATTCACCAGTTCCGGTCGATGTGTTAGCAACTATCGCGATGCTGATTCAAGCGAGCTAAAGGTGAAGAAAGAATACTAATGGGGAAAACTGTTATGCTGTCGGCTGTCACACCACTGCAGTTAAGTGTAAAGGGTTATCTTTTGTAAAACTTCCAACAGAAGGTGAGAACAAAGAGCAGGACAACGAATCAGAGAGATGCGTTGACTCACGTCCTGCACCCAAATAACGACGTAGCGCACTATTTTTTTTTTTTTTTTTGAGTAGCGAAAAAGTAGCCTCTAAATTTTTTTTAAAGTAGCAAAAATGTAGCGAACTACAAATTTGTTGAAGTAGCGATAAAGTAACGAACCATAATTTTTTTCAGTAGCAAATCTAACCCTGCCGGTGTTGTAAGAATAGTTATCCGACTAATCGGGATAACCGCGCATGCCCTCGTCACGTTTCTGTACTTCCTTCAAGTTTCTTCTCGATCTATTTACTGAGTTTTAGTTGTTAAAACACTGATCTAAAGTTCTTAAACGTATCTCTGTCACCTGTCTGCAAAGTATGATCGATCCATTTTCCCGTTTTGTTTTTTGTCTTTAAATACACACGAAATACTAGTTTTCACTTGGGATCCGTGCATTTCATTAGAGTTATTTTATTTGTTGATAATATTAAAATATGATAGTGAAGTGTTTTAACCGCTGTGGTAACAAACTTTAAAAAGCATGATTTATTTTATTTAATTTCCCCTTAGTTTTCCGTCGCCTAACCTACACACGCACAGGCTGTCACACGTGCAGTGAAGCCCTCGGGATAGCGGATAACTATTCTCACAAGACAGACTTTCATACTTCTCTCCGCTTCACGCAGCTAAGCGCCTCAAACTGCCAATCGGACGCGAACTGGACATGGAAACAATAGCACAAATTTGTGGGTTCTCTCTCTCTCTCTCATGTACAGGCATCTACACACACGCGCATGCACACACACACACAGGCGAACGCACACATGCACACACGCGCACGAATGCAAAATGTAGCATATATATTTATATAATTATTTATATAGTTTGTACTATTAAGCGGACAATAACATTTCTTTAATTTCTTCACTTATTATTATCTCCTACGTATATATGCTGTATACGTTTTTGTGTCGTTTTGAATTCTTTATGCCCCTCAGAGAGTAAGAATAAACCTTCCCTTGTTTTGATTTTGAAACAGTGCAAAACAATAGGGAAACGCATCGTTTATAGCAACCTTTTAGGTTTAAAAAAAAAGCCAAAAGTGACTTGAATATTGAAGAAAAAGTTGTTGATTGTTGTATATGCAGAATTGTCATCAGATTAGCAGGTGACATAATACGGCCACCATACGATATTTGGTTCCTCCACGCCTCTGACTTTTTCAGTTCAAAGACTTAGGCTCAATACCCACATTAGCTTACGTTTTTTTTTAAGGGCTAGGGGGTTAGGGTTTGATGTTAGGTAGGACTTCTGTTTTCATGTACAAGTTCAAGCATAAGTCTGCAGGCACAAGCTAATCGGGATGACAGGTCATCTGCGCATGCGCGCCTGGAACTCTACTGCGAAAAACGTTTCGCACCTGGGGAGTAGCCACATAAACCTGTCTAGGTAGCGTCACCCCTCTCCTCTTAGCTGTCGGGCTGCGCAGTTGCAAACCCATACATCCGCCATCACTACCCGAACACCGATGACGAGGAAGTGTTGGCGAAACCCCCACCCCCATCCCACCGACCACCACAGCGCGAAACGGGGTGTCCCTGCTTCCTACTCTAGACTAGTTCGTAAGTTAAAAAAAAAATTCAAAATGATCTGAAACAGCTCTTGCCAAAATTCCCATGACAGGCACTAACATTGAGTTCCGCGTACAGGTACCCACCTCTATGTTGTTCCCTGTACGTCACTGTCGTCCTCTTAACATTGTCTGTGACTGGGCACGGCAAAAAATAATAATAAATAATAATAATTAGTAGATGGCATACACTTATGGTGGCAAGCGGGTTGCCAAAATTGCTCCTGACAATGGTTCGATCTTTAATCATGGCCACCTACCTGTGTTCCCACGCACTCAATTCTTAGTCCTGACAACGTGCTGACGAGCTAGTGATGTTTTTCAGTAACGTGTGGGCCCAACCCTCAGCAACGAAAACTTGATTGGATTTCTCGACAAGGCCTCCCCCCAGCCCCTGTCACGACCAGTCATGCATGCACGCATCCCGTCACACACACACACACAGGTCGCGGCGGGTTCTTTCGTTCTCCTGAGCAGTCCGCAATCTCCACTGCACAAGGGGGTTACAAAACCCAACACGTTTATAAACTTTCAAGATAGGAAACCCCGTACAAACCTACTTTAATGCTAAATGATGATACTAAATTCTTTTTATAGACTAATTTCATCATCAATCGCTCCCACTCATACTTCGAGTATCTCATTCACCCCTACAGACTTTCACGCTTCTACCGCACTAAACTAAACGCAATCACACAACAGAAATACAAGAACTCTAATACACCTGAATACATTAAACTAGTGTTTGAAGTTCACCCAGTATAGAAATCTGACTGTTTAGTGCCACTTCTTCACCTGCTGTCAGTGGTCGAGTTTAAAAATTTAGGTTAGAGTCCGACCTGAGGAAAGATTCGTCGTATTTAAATCGTCTTTCTATACACCAATGTTCCAACGTTTTGATACATACGTCAGACTGCCCCAAGCGCTCCAGGCAACCGTCAAACTCAAGAGACTACTCTTGTCCGTCCTGTCTTCGTTGACCCCCGATACGCCAGGTAGTCTCCAGCGGCGGGATACCGCCACACCGCAAGGTAATGCACACCGCTGGAAGAGCGCCACACAGTGAAAGTAATCCTCAGCGAGGGAATAGCGCCTCTTTTCGCTCTCCTCTCGCAAAAACTCGCTTATCTTCTCCCCGTACCTCTGAACTTCGCTCACCTAGAGAACTATGCTCATTGATGTTCACGCCCCCATGAAAAGGAACATGCAGCCATGGACCCTTCATACGACTGGACGGCTGGCTCAGCTGCGCGCGAGAGAGGGACTAC
>SMGT01005556.1:4495-18575 GCA_004794575.1 Lanistes nyassanus
ACACACACAGGAGTTATAGGAAGGTTTTGAAAATATGAAGGAAGAATTAAGATAGAAAAGAAACCAACTATTGTTGTAATCTGAAAGCAGCGTCGGGGCCGGGGAACACCTAAAGGTGGACGGGGGGGGGGATGCTTTCTGGAAAGAAAAAAAAAACCCTAAGAGCCAAGGTAATTGAAGAAGACTGAGAGAAGAGATTACTAGCGGGAGACGTTCATAAAAGTTGGATGCTGGGAAAAATGAAGACGCTGACTCTCTACCGGAAGGGGGAAGGAAGGTGTTGGGAGCGGAGGGTGGCGAAAACGACGGCATGTTTTGCACAGAAACGCGACACCGCCTGTTACAGTAATGGATCCACTGGAGGACACATGCCTTTAGTCTGCTGCGTTTGATTTGTTTGTGATTTTATTTTTGCGCGAAAATGTGGGAGGTGGAGGGGTGAGGGGGAAGAGAAGAAAGTTTATGAAAACTGGGATTTGTAGCTGTTACGATCTGTATTTGAGCACACACGATGTTTTTAATTTTCTTCCAGATTGCCAGCCTGTCGATGTACTGTCCTGATCCGCTCGTTGTGAGCAGAGGAAAACAATCGCCACAGAAATCCATGGACGTTTTTCATGTTTCATCAGAGGCATGATTGTCAACGTGACAAGTGCAGTGCTGCATGCTGCACGTGAAAAGAAAAGTTGAACCATGCTGACAACCAAGACAAGCTGTGTCGGTATTAAGACGAGGGGCCAAGATAACGATAAACTCTTAACGAGCGTTCTCTTGTTTTCCGACCATTTTATTTACGTTCTTTTGGTCAATGGTTCCACACACTCCTGAAGAAAAATACGAAGCAGTCCCGGGACGTTTGCTGTCGCTTTTTTTCCAGCATTGTTTTTTTTTTTCGTATACAGTCTCCTGAATCCTGAAGCCAATAGGAAGGCTTTGTCGTGATGTCCTGGCCCATACTTCAACATTCTGTTTAAGAATACATGCGAAAGAAGAATTTCTGCAAATGAAAATGTGCAGTTTAAATTATGCAATAAAAATACACGCCTGAAGTTTTTTGTTCGTTTTCTTTCTCAACACAACTAACCACCAAGCAAGCCAGACATACAGCCAACTAACTGACTATATATAGTGTCACGAAGATACCCGTGCCACAGCTGAGCTGCCATTCAGAAGCTGGTTCGGTTTAAACAGTGTTATCAATGACAAAATGATTTTATATGAAATGCAGCCACATTATTCTTTACAGACTCCAAACTTTCACCAATATCATTCAGAAACGGGAATAAGCAATGTGACACACAAGCTTACAAACGAACATATAGTCTTACACACGTATATACACAAGTTTGACTGTTGTGGTCTATCTACGTGAAGAAGAGAAGGAATGAAAGAAAGAAAGAAACGAAAAAGAGGAATGAAATAAAAAAGAAGAAAGCCCAAAAGAAAGTAGAAAAACCAAAGAAAGAATGAAGAAACACACTCACACACAGAAGAAGAAGAGGATAGAAAGGCGGGGAAGAGAGAGAGAGAGATGCTTTTAGTTATGATACCCAAGGACGGGACATTGAATGTCATCGGGTCTTATTCTCTATCCGCAAACTGAATCCTGAAGCCAATAGGAAGGCGGATCATGGCGGCATCAGAGCAAGAGAAAGCGCGAGAGTGGGTCAAGGGTTAACATCCATCGCTCTCTACACGTGCCATTGTCCAGGGCGGAAGCCACGCGTCTTCTTCTCTTCCTGAAACTTGTTTTGGTCCCTTCCACGTCACTTCCGCTGAACAGGTCGTCTTTTCCTTCCGCCTCGCATCACGGCTCTAAAAATCTTCGACGATGTGTGCTTCTGTGTCGAGGTGTCTCGCTGCAGTGGCTGAGGACAGGTAGAATTACAGGTGAGGCTGTGATGGGCAGCGCAGAAATACATCATGTCCGTTGCTTGTGTCATTCCGACAGAAACAAAAACCAGGTAACGTCTGTTCCAGGAAAGTCGGGGAGAAATCGAACTGTGAAATGGACTTAAACAAAGGGGTTTGGAAGGCAAAATGTAATTTTCAGAGTTATCGAAAGATCGGTATGAAACGAACGCGTCTACGTGGTTAGAAATTTAACTCAGGCTTAACATAATTAAGAAGCAGTTGCGTTGATTTAAAGAATTAGTTTTGCCGAATTAAGGAAAACATGTTTGAAACAGATGAGAGCGCTAGTCTTGGCAACCACTGCCGTTTCCTAACCCGAGAACTGATCACCAGCTGCAGGCGACAACCATAAATAAAGCTGTTGAAGACATGAAGGTGTAAACAAGCAAACAAAAAAAACAACAAACACAAAGGAACGAACAAACAAGCAAACGTACGGACGAACGAACAAACGAACGAATGAACGAACGAACGAACAGAGGAACAAACGAACAAATAAAACTGTAGTTCTGGCCATATCACAGTGTAGAAGCTTCTGGCTTTTTTTATTAGTCCCTCAACAGGAGTAGGGGTGGGTGGGGAAGATCTCAACTCCTTCGTGTTATGTGTCTCTTTCTTTCCCTCTCTCTTGGCACCCAGACAACCACCTCTCCTCCTCCTACACTCGGTCATTTAATTATGGAATTACGATCTCCTGTACAGTTCTTTAATTTGTTAAGTTTGTAAGAGCTTCTGTACCTCCCAAAGGTAGACATCTGATTGGGAATTAAGATACGAACAGTAATGCCAGCTGGGCCACGTTTCATGGCCAGTCTTTCCTCCTTTTTATATACTAAGCGTACGTAAAATACACAAGGCAAACAGGCCCTACGATCACTTTTACTCACGGAAAAAAACCAAACGCAATTCGTCCATGGCCATAACCTAAAAGTCAGCTACTTTCAGAACTGACCTTTACGAATGAAAGTTTCCCTCTGTTCTACACTTGGTCACTCCACCCCTACTCCCACCACAAAAAAGAAAGAAAAAGGGAGAAAAACCCTTACGCCAGCCATTTCTGCACAAGACGAATCGAGTCGATAATGAAGTCCTCTACTGTTCGTCACAGGCAACTTCTCTCGAGCGACGGCCAAGTCAGAATAGCGGTTTTCCCTTTCTTTCTCACTGTGAACCGCGCTGTTTTACTGCAATCTCCCGGTAAAGTTCGGGCCTTCTTATCTGGTGTTTTTCTGGAGGCCATTCTCCCCGCATGTAATTCGGGGAATTGTTCATTTTCTCTCACAAATGAATGCTAAACGGATTACTCTTAATTTCGCAAGATGCAGCGTGCGAGCAACAGTATTTCAGCAATGGCATTGTCCCCAAAAGCCGTCTGCGCGAGTAAGATAGACCGAAAACCACAAAGGAAAAAGTTATTTCTGGCGTCATGCTTCAAAGCGCTGAAAGTGCTGCTTGGTTTAAATTGGATCGCTAGAACTGGTCCCCTGAGAAACGATGGAAGGGACATCATGAGAATTTGAAGAACAACGCTCTGTAAAGGAAAAAATGCATTTCGGGGAATAACGTTGGACCCAAATATATCCAAGGCAGACTTGAAAGACAAGAATTGACTTGTACTTTGCAGCTTTACTGGAGTGTCTGAAAGGGTCAGAAGGATTAATTGTATGCTAACTGACTTGAAAACAAAGGGCAGAAAAGGTCAAAAATTAAAAACATCAGGAGAATGGGGAGTCACCTCCTAAACTGTTTTTTTTAAAATGACATCAAAACTCAAAGCAATTAAACACAAATAATGACAGCTGCTCAGTTTGCAATTTAAAACTGTGGCTTACCAAGTGTAGTATTTAAAACTAGCATTTTCATGACACCGAGAAAACTCCGACAGTTGAAACGTTTGCAAAGCAAGGGTTGTGTTATAAAACAGGTATAAATTATTAAATTAAAAGTGTGTTTCAAATCAATAAGTATTATATGTTTATCAAATATAAAAGAAGGGTTTTTAATCTCAGTGTCCGTCACACTATGCTTGAGACTTATTTATTTAAATTAACATTTGTACGAGACGTCAAAACTATAATAAAATTTATAACAATATTTTAATGATGAAATGTAGCATTTTAGTGAAAAGTGAAATATTTGTATTGTTATTAAGATCAGTATTTCTGTATCTGTGGCTGGTTCTGCACTCAAGGGATTTCAACAAATGTAAACTTGGGATAATGATTATCTTCACCGTGACATACGCAACTCACCTGAACTACGTGACTTTAAATTGACCTCTTTAACTTTAGAATTGTTTTTTCTTTAAAAAAAACCTTAATTCCAACTACGAGACAGGAAAAAAAGGTGCAAGCTTTGTCCTCAGATCACGTTGGACAGAATTTCTGTGAGGGTTACAAAACGACTGGATGCATGTCGCAAGCGAAGAAATGCGCTTCGGGCTAAAATGGCGTTGTCTTTCCATCTTCACCTTTTCTTTCCCTTTTTTTTATTTGTTTCATGTCTCAGCGCCATTCCTTGTGATTTAAAGTACAACCTGAGATAAACTTTTGCAGTGCAACAAACAGGAAAACTCTTTTACACTTGGCTTTTGAGTGTACCTTATAACTCAGCCAGGCACGCGCAGCACTTGTGACGTCACCCTTTCCTGATGCCTGCGAGCAAAGACTGAATGAACAGTGGATCCTGCTGTCCTAGACAATTCCTGGGAACAGCGTTAGCAAACAAAGTTCTGCCTGTCCAAAACATCCTTAGCAAAATATGTTAAAGAATTAAGAACATTCAGCTTTGGGGACCAAGCAATCCCATAAACATCCATCCATCCATCCATCCATCCATCCATCCATCCATCCATCCATCCATCCATCCATCCATCCATCCATCCATCCATCCATCCGTCCGTCCGTCCGTCCGTCCCTCCGTCCGTCCATTCTTCTAATCTTCTAGAAAGAAAGAAATGGGAAATAGATATAGCGATAGAAGAAGAGAAAGAAGAAATGAGGACTGGAGAAGAGGTGTGTGTGTGTGTGTGTGTGTGTGTGTGTGTGCGTGTGCGTGTGCGTGTGTGGTGTGGTGTGGTGTGGAAAAACAACAAATAATGCCCTATGCAAATCAGTGGTAACAAAAGTATATCATGAACAATGATGCGTCATACTCAGCTTCTATATGGGGATAACCGAACTCACAAGTGCGTATCTGCACCTTCAAACCGCCGAGCTTAAGTTTAAAGTGATACAACACCTATTTCTTTTTAATGACCACGACGAAGAGCTTAATTGACAGTGGGCGGAGTCAGATCAATTTAAATTCTCCCCACGGATTCTTAACAGTCCTTCAACTTTACACGAATTACGTTGATTTATTATGCGCGATGGGCCTGTATCAAGAATATTTCTAGCAGTGGTGCAAGGAAAAAAAAAAGCAATTATCCGATTGTGTCTTGTGAAAACAGTTTTACAAACTAGTGTCTCGAGTTAATTACAGGACATCACCTCCAACACCAGCGAGTGCACATCTAATGAATGGATGCATGAGTTTCCAGGCTGTTCTTTTCTAAAGTTAACCTTCTCTGTATATTTTGCTTTGACGATCACAATCACTTTTCCAGTTTCCAAGGAAACAGAATGCAAGAACTTTGCTCACGTCTGAATTGTCAGGGGTCTGTGACCTGTGTCGCGACGTGACGCTGGCACGTGCAGCATGCTAGTTCGACCTCACGTGCATCTGCAGAACATCATTGATCAGTGGGCCAACAACGACTTCAACGGCCGGGTCTGCTTTCTTACCTGTGGACAGGACCCATTTCAGGAAGTGGTCCATTTAAATTCGCACGCAGTATTCCCTGATGTTCCGTAAGCTGTGCTGATGTCATCCTAGTCGCGCTCGTTTCGCGATTTTCAAAAAAGTGACACCCCCCACCCCACACACACACACAGACGGTTCAGCTGCCCTCGCTAGGCTGCAAGTGTTCTTGTCGACTTAAGGTGTCACGTAGTTTCTATAGTATAGGTTGTGTCTTTATCACGGATTGTCTGTCTTTTGTTTCCTCGTCCCGTCTCTCTATGCAAGCCTTCCTTCTCATCCGTTCTTGCTGTGATCTGGCCATACCCGCTGATTCGGCGTAAAACGCCCAACAAACATGCTTAGTGCACTATGACTTCTGAAAGCATTACGACGAAGTGATTTTCTGGAGTGTCTATAGAGCAAAGCGACTCCTCAATGCATGGCTGAAGGTGGCTTGTTTCTGCACTCAAAACGAATTCTCGTCGACGTAGCAAGAGCTGAGTTCAGCTGCATGTAGATATGCGTTTACTCAAAGAGAATACGCGCATATATTTCAAGTACATCCCAAAGATCAATTTTTCCACAAATGCGCATTTTCGCGCAGTGTTCTCGGTACATTACAATAACAAAATATATACATTATCTATAAATCGTAGTCGCTCCACTGCTACCTAAGAAAAGTGTTTATATCAGGGATTAATATGATTTCTCCGAAGGACTTCTTTTATGTGTAATGGGGCTACAAAAATGACATCCAAACGTTTAAATCCCTTGACTTTATCGTGCTAAATGCCCTTGTTTATGTGAAATGCTCTTAATGTGTTGATGGGCGTCATTCCACCTGCCATTTACGCCGGAATCTGGGGTGGCTTGTATGAGAGTTTTTGTCTTTTATTCATTCGTAAAGGTACACGTACAATGCACAGTGCGAATGGGCCTTACGACCAACCATATGACCGGAAGAGCAGCTACGAATGTTCATGCAAGCCAGCCCTGGAACGTGGACGCGTTTCTAGATGGGTCGGACATGCCACGCAAAGCAGTTGTATACACACGCACGTTTTCACTCCGCTCCCAACGCGATAGGGAAATGGCACTGTACACGGTCGTACCTGACAGAGGGCGCTGTGTTATTGCAAAATCTCTGTCTGCTGGTATACACTGGCGAGCGGTGCTCGTTCCTGACGCGCCCAGACGCCCCCAGATGTCAGCACCAACATTCTCCAGCCCTCATTTGGACACGGCAACCGCAGTGCGCTTGCATTTTGACTCGAGTAAATTGTGAGTGGAAAAAACGTGAGGATGCCATAGAAGTTGGCCAGAAATCCCCGGCGCATGCGCAAGACGATAACAGGAGGTGCGCTTGTTTCTAAAGGATTTTTTCTTTGGTTTGTTTTCTTTTGAAGCAGAATAAATATTTCCCATGAACTGTACTATTATATTGCTGGCCTTTAGGACATCAGACGCATTGGAAAAACTGCCTTTATCGTTAACCTAGTTGCTTTCATGTGTTGTAGCGAAACTAAATTTGCTTGTTAAAAAAAGGCTAACGTTGTGCGAGTATGTAAACTTTAGAACTTAAGATTTAAAAAAAAGGTTTTAGACCGATTTGATCAGTTTTTGGGGGGAAGGAAAAATAATACACGGAGATGTGCAGTGAAAATGCGTAGCTTGTGAGTGCACTGGTATTTTCCCTGTTGTCCGACTAAGTCGAAGGAAAACTGACATAAAACAGTAATACAGGGCTTAACTAAGCTCGATTAAGTCGGATGAAAGCAGTTGTAAGCAACTAATCCCTCCGTTTGAAACAAAACATAATTTAATTTTTTTTGGATACAATATTCATTTCAGATGGGTGTTTGCATCAAAAGCTCCGGGAGAGTTCTTGAGAGATAAATTCTTTATCGAAAGGAGACAAATTGTTCCATGGGCAGAGTTCGGTTAGTTGTTAACCACTGCTTTCATCCGACTTAGTCGCGCCGTGTATGCCTAGCCTTACCTAACTGTCGATGCACCAAGTTAAAAATAAACAACAACAATCAAACGTTTGCTCTGGTTTTACACGGTCAACACAGTCGTATGAAAGCAGTCCTAAGGAAATCATCCGACTGGGTTCATCAAAGACTTTCTCTTATTTCGACGAAATATTTCTCTCCAAAAGCCTTCTCTTTCCAGAGATTTAAAAAAATTGCATATGTGAAATTTTGAAGTATCCAATTAAAAATATCTTAATGTTTCGCTGACAACTTTCTCTCCACTTAGTCGAGCAGCGTCTCTGGGGCTTGAGATCTTGTCAGTGAAGTTGTAGCGGACGTGTCTGGGGAGAAATCTATTTATTCGATCGTCGGTTGGTTTGCATGCGCATGAGTATTCCGTTAGCACACGTGAAGGGTATTCCTTTTCCGCACATCAGTTAATAAATGGAGCGGGTGATCGACCCTTAGGACCACAGGTAAACTACTCCAGGGTTGGTAACAAACCCCTGAGAAATATTTACAGACCTTTGGACCAATTCTCTGCAAACTGCTTAAACTGACTTAAAGAAATGTCGTACTGTGTTAGATCGGAGTGAACAGGCCAGTAGAATATTACGTGTTGGACATGGTTTATTAGAATATTACGTGTTGGACATGGTTTATTAGAATATTACGTGTTGGACATGGTTTATTAGAATATTACGTGCTGGACATGGTTTATTGAGAAAATAAGACATTTTGCTGTCGTGTGGAGAAGGGTTAGGGTGCTGGGACTGGAAGAGAAAAGGATCCGTGTGGTGACAGGAAATAATCCGGAGAAATCTCGGGCATGATCTCTGTGACGTATCATATACTTCTGGTGACACTAGAAACCTTGCTCCAGCTACTGGCGCAGGCGCTTAAGTGCTGACACATGTCAGACGAGAGGGGAAAAAAGAGAGAATAAACAAACACACTTTCCATGGAGTCTTGGTAGAGGAGATTAAAACAGTGCGTATGCTAGCGATTTCGATACCTTAAGATGGAGAGAACTATGTTGCTATCACCACACGCATTTCCCTGTGTGTGTGTGTTTGTGTGTGTGTGTGTGTGTGTATGTGTGTGTGTGTGTTTGTGTGTGTGTTTGTGTGTGTGTTTGTGTGTGTGTTTGTGTGTGTGTTTGTGTGTGTGCTTGTGTGTGTGTGCTTGTGTGTGTGTGTTTGTGTGTGTGTTTGTATGTATGTGTGTGTTTGTGTGTGTTTGTATGTATATGTGTGTCTGTGTGTGTGTATGTGGTGTGTTTGTGTGTGGTGTGTGTGGAGGGGGGAGGGGAACATTCTTGTCAACTGATCGTTTTTTTACTCTTCCTAGCTCTCTTTTTCTTTTAAAATCCCTTATTGCTTAGCGCAGGTGAACATGTCCAGAGGATTTTTTGTTTGTTTTTAAGGCGAGAGCCAATCTGTAACACCCTCGACTCCCCCCCCCCTACACCTCGAACCGAAAATAAGGTCTCATGCTCTAGTCGTGACTTCAGTATCTCCTCAGATCAATAGTTCTGAATTAGTCCCTTTTATGTTTGCTGTTTGTTATTGTTTTACTTTTTGTATTCAATCACCAGTGGTAACCGTAAAAGCTATGATACACAACCCGATCCACAAGTGATTGAACGGCCGTGTCAAACGTGCGGATGAAACTGGTTATATGTCACTACAGCCTTAAAGTCTGCGTCGTACTTGGGCCCACTGACGGAATTTTTTTATAGATCTTACGGTTTAACAAAAATAGTCATGGTACCCTCTGCGCCATCGGATACTCATCCTATGAAGTTCCACTGCTCTGTCGTCTCACATCTCTTGCACAAAAGACATCTCCCCTCCTCTTCTTTCATTCCTTCTGTTCTTCTCTTCCTCCCTCTCGCCAGGCATCTTAAAATATCTGCTACTACGAAAGCGGAAGCACTTTGGAGTCTGAAAATACCCAGACGCGGAATCGCTTTGATCAACTCGATGTTTGTATCGCGACCGACTTACCGGGCCGACATTTTTAGTTTTCTGGTGCAAGAAAGTCAGGTCGGCGTCCTGACATCTGGTGTGGGAAGACCGATGGCGGCTTGTCCTTTTCGGACCAATGCCGGGGCCAAGAATCGACTTAATCTTTACAACAGATTCTCTTCGGTACCGGCAGCTGTGCGCACACACGCACGCACGCATGCATGCGTGCACACACACAAAGACAGAGAAAGAGAGAGAAAAGCGAGAAATTTCCCCCCCCCACCCACCACCACCAACAGAAGAGTAATTAATAATCAGTTTGCACTCTGAAGTAAAAAAAAAACACCCTATTTTAAGAAAAGGTCACTGACTGGTCAGTGATTCCCAAAGTGTGTACGTTTACCAAAGGAGATGCGACCTGGCTGTCTGAGAGCAAGCGAGTTGTTTTACGATCGCGCGAATTAAAATTTATCAACACGCCCGTCAAAACAGGACTGGGTGAAGTACATTCCTTTTCCTCTTTCCATCCCACTCTTCCATTCCTTCTTTTCCTCTCATGACCTGCCGGTAGTGAATCTATTGTCGCGACGTCGCAGTTACAACGCCCCAAGCCCCCAAAATAAAACAAAATAAAAAGGTACCGGGGATTGGTACTCAAAACAGTGAGGTACTTGTTTGGGTCAGGTTTTACAGCGCTACGTATCCGTCTATCCGTTGATTTTGTAACTTTGCTTACATTCATCTGTCAGTGTATTATGCAACAGGACATTTTCCGAAGTTACGTATCACTTTTTTCCAGTTTGACGTATCTTCATCTTCCAATATTACGGGTTTATTTACATCAATGTAACACATGGATTCTCCCAGCATTTTAAATTTATATTTTAAGTTACATACATACCTCATCCACTGTGACATATATGCAGGATCTTCTTAGCTGGGCGAATCACTCCCCGCGAACCCACCTCATGCCATCTAGGTCTTTGGTTCTGCAATAAACCCTAGATCGCCCGATCTGGGTTCGCAGGAAACTGTTCGCCTGGTCAAGAATGACCTTTAACCTTCAGTGTTCGGCACAGGTATTTAACAATTTTACGTACATGTTTCTGACTATTTTGTACTGTGCTGTTACACGTACGCAATGCCAAAAGTGGTGAGATCTGAAGGCACAATATTCTTTGTTAAATTAAAGTTTCATTACATTATAAGGTGGATGAATAATTAACATGAGCTCATTTTGCTGCGTGTAGTTAGCTTACATTTTCATAGAACCGTCAGCCGTTTGATGATTCAGGTGTGATGAGTTCAGCTTACGGATATTGTTCCTTGCATTTTCCATGAAATTTTCATGGACATTGCGCACGTGATGCACGATGTTACTTCTGACGAGTCAATTTCACGCACGTCGTTGCTATTATTATTATTATTATTATTATTATTATTATTATTATTATTATTACTTTTTGTGCGTGCGTGCTCCTGAGAGAAACTTAACTCCTCTTGAATAATGAACTACTCAAAGGGAGAACACCTGCTTGCACATCGGAGCCCCCGCTAGAGTAGTCGTGCTCCGCAGGTACCCATTGTCGTCACTGGCGTGCGCCATAGACTAACATAATATCCAGCCTACCCTGTTCTGCTCTCATAGAAGGCTCCTCCAATTTGTCTCCGTGGTGTTCCCGGAGAGTCGATTATAGCTCCTGAACAAGCCTCGGCGCTTAGAGTTGTCTGCTCCGGGCAGTTAGAAGATGGCGCCTGCAAGAAGAATTCGACACCTTCTTTCAGCTCTCCGTCTGCCTGGAGGAACAGGGGGTCTTGTTTGATGCCACTCCACAACCTTAAGTCGATGATCTACAACTCACTTTGGATCAACGATACCATCTCGAGACAGTTTTTTTGTGGTCAGTATCACACCTCGCCATGTGTCGGCAGCCCCCAGTCAGTACTGCTGCCCCCTGCTGGTGAGATGCGCTTTGATGATTTGGCGGCCACAGCGGTCGGCTCCTTTTCGGAACAGAGATGTCAGATGGCGGCGGGTCGGCTTGCCGGTGACAGTTTTCGGAAGGGTGCAGCTTGGGTCCTCCATTTCAACGATTGGTGCTTCTTGTGTTATAAGTGGACTGACGGTATCCGCGCCTTCCTAATGAAAATGCTTTCTACCCATAGACTCTACTTTCTCTTTCTGGGTTTTGCGTGCGCAAATGTCCTAGTACGTCACTGTGTTGTGTACACATTTGACATGGAACATTGTATACAGTGGGCCATGGCCCTAACCCTAACCCTAAACCCTAACCCTAAACCCTAACCCATAACTTGCGACACCGAGCGCCCTTGAGTAAACCGCTAACAGGACTTTGCTGTAAGTTCAGGCGCTACAGGAGTTAACACACTGCAGACAGAAATGTTCAGCTGTGCTCACTAATGTATGCTATCGTACTTTATCCTTAACAGAGACTCAACTTCCGGTAACCGGCTTCGGTGCTTCGGTAGGCTTGGATATTTGACTTTGGTGGGATCTTTCCATGGTGAGTAATATATATATATATATAAAGGGCAGGGATTGAAACTCGTTTTGAAAAATTCGATTTGTGTGATTTCTAGTATCAAAAGTAGGTATGGCCCTTAAGGTAATGAAAGACACACAATTCAACGTGATGTACTATTTTATTCTGTCGTGCAGTTTGCGAAGGTCATGTATGGTTTTGCTGTTATCACGTTTCGCATAAAGAGGCCAACACAGTTATCTTACCCCTCATACTAGAAACGGGGAATTTCCGTCAGGGACAGCTGCTGTTCAGTTAACCCTGAAAACTGTTTTTCATTTCCACCATTGCATACTTTGAGAAACGCCTGAATTCCATTAACTTTTAGTTTTGTCATAAACTTTTTTGCCCACTGTCCATGAAAAAGTTGAAAAAGTTTGACCAGCCCAGGCTGGTCTGTTTGGGCGTTCATATCTCGTCCTGCGTTCATAACATTCGGTGGACCCGTTCACTGTGTGGTGTACGGGTTCTACCTGTAGGGAGGCCCCCATGTAACCGGTCTTATATAGAAATTGTGTGGTGTACGGGTTCTACCTGTAGGGAGGCCCCTATGTAACCCGTCTTATATAGAAATTGTGTGGTGTACGGGTTCTACCTGTAGGGAGGCCCCTATGTAACCCGTCTTATATAGAAATTGTGTGGTGTACGGGTTCTACCTGTAGGGAGGCCCCCATGTAACCCCATGTAACCCCATGTAACCCCATGTAACCCGTCTTATATAGAAATTTCAACGAAAAAACCCGAATGGTACACGAGCGAGAGGAGAAGGACAAGACACGCTCACGCGCTTGCACAAACGCACGCACGCACCCATGCGCACGCTCGCACAGAGAGAGAGAGGGGGGGATAGGGGAAAGAGAGATGGGCGGAAGGTGGAAAGATAATGAACAAGGAAAAAGGAAAGGAGACATATACAGTGAGGGAGGGGTATTGCAGATTTGTTTGGATTCCTCATTTTGACGCCTACCCGTACTTTTTAGCGTACTGGCTCTCACCACCGTCCCCTCCATCAACCTGTGCCCTCGCCACATCCTTGCCCTCCGCTCCAATTTTTTTCTGCCTCCACACCTCTCTCCAACTCACATCACTGGGTCATCTTCATCCAGTGTTTTCGACATTATCTTATTCCCTGCCTCCCCCCCCCCCCGTACCTCTCTCCTTACCATGCATCCAGATACCTCCTCCGTTTGGTTCTCGCCCCTCACTCCATCTCACAAAACTCTTATCCATCCAAAATCCCATCCGCCCCACCCCTCTCCCGCTGTCTCTCTTCCCCCGTCCCTTTATGCCCACCCCTTCAGGCAACATGGGTCTTAGAATTGTAGGCACCTGCCCGAAACACAATTATCTTGTCAGAAACCATCGGAACTGGAGGAAAATTACAATCTCGTCGCGCGCTCGTCACCCTCCCCCACCTCCCCTCCCTGCTCCATCGCCCTCGGCCTCTTTAGCCAAGATTGCGTCGTTAATATTTAATCGTAATCAAATTTCGCTCCTCTTCCGATCCGCGCACTGATTCCGGGATAGCGCGCGCTGCTGACGACAGAAGAGCTGAAAAGTTCAAAAGTCTGGATCGGAAATGTTCCGAGCAGGGAGTCGCAAGCTTGACAAGTGTATACACAACGGAGACAGGAAGGAACGTCGGTAAATATGGTCTGCAGTAATAACATTCTGACTATACCGTAAAATAAAATATCCTCCTATAACTTGGAGCTGGGGGAAAGAGGACAGATCTGGGTGGGTGGATGCGGGGTGGGGAGGTGATAGCGATTCTGCAAAGGTAAACACGAAGTAGTGCAGTTTATTTCCTGTCAGTTTTGTTCGGAGGCACCTTTGAAATTCTTATCACATGTGCGATTTTCATTCGCTTTAGAAAGACATAAAAGTCCAGAAG
>SMGT01005556.1:27920-45778 GCA_004794575.1 Lanistes nyassanus
AACAGTAAGTATAAATTAGCATCATCTTATTACCTATTTGCTTTTTCTTTCAGATGTCATATTCCAGTCTCTCTCTCCTCTCACTTTCTATCCTAATCTCTCTTTCTTTCCTTCTTGCTCTGTCTGTCTGTCTGTCTGTCTGTCTGTCTGTCTGTCTGTCTGTCTGTCTGTCTGTCTGTCTGTCTGTCTGTCTGTCTTTGCAAAAACACTTCTATTGACACACAGGAAATTCACTTCTAGTCTTCGTGGTAATTCTTTGGATATAAAAATATAAAAAGCTTTGGAGGGTATAGGGGATTTCTGCTTCTGTTCCTATGGCGACACAACTATTGCGAGGGGAAGCGATGCAGCTAGAAGTAAACTTTCTCATCTTTGCTTTAACTTGTATGTCGGCTCTTTCATCTATTTGTATTGTGTCCTTTGTTTTCTTGTCATTTCTTCTGGATACTACACGCTATAAAACTCTCCCTATCTCCTTTCTGTTCCCTTTCTTTTGCTTCCCCCCCTTTTTTTTTAAAAAAAGTCTGCATACAGTGTTTGGAGCATGGTCCTCTGTCCATACCCTTCCTCCATAATTCAGGCAGGCTCATTTCCTAGTCTGCATAAAAGTATGTTCTTCCTTTGTGACTTGTGAGATCGCCTGTTCCATCTTCCATCTGTCACATCTTTCTTCTCCCTCTGTCTCCCCCCTTCCCAAAATCCCATTCTACTCCGATTGGAGGACACGTGATGTTTTCTGGCATTCGGTGCAATGCACGACGCGAGCACACCTCTTCTCCCAGCCTTTTTGTCTCGACTGTTTGTCAAGCGTTATGGCTTTGAAAAAACTTTTTTTTTCGATTTCGGGGTGCTTTTCTACGCACAAAATCACACATCACGCTTGTGATAGATGTTTCGCTCGGCATTAGATGTTCTCGCCACAAGATGGCACGTCTTTCATGCGTGTCGCCATGAAAAAAGTCCTATCTCTCTTATTAATATTCTACGTCCCGTGCTTTCCTCGCACGTGGGAGAGACGACGAAGGATCGGTGCTGTACAGAGAGCCTGGGTTCTTGTCTGTGCGTCCAGTTAAAACAGGAGGAGGGATGGGGGGTAATCGTGATGTGATTATTTTTAATTTATTCACGCGGTTGCGCCTGATAACAGGTAAACGATAAAATAAAAATAAAGAAGAAAAGGAGTGAATTGGGAGGAAGTGAGGGCGGGGTCTTACCCATTTAAAAATAAAGAAGGGGGCAGCTAGACATGGAGACTAAGAAGTGGGGTGTGTTTTTGGTACGTTTTGCTGAATACAGTTGTGCTTGACATATGGAGTATCTGAAAAGTTTTGTTTTGTTGGTTACGCATGCACATGACCACACAAACATGAACACGAACACACATATGAGCGCACACAAGTGCTCGCGCATGCACAAAAAACAAACAAACAAACAAAAACTAACAATAGAGACAAAAATGAAAGCAACACTTGGGCTATGTTAAGCTGACGTTAATTTTACCCACCCTCCCTCTCGACAGGTTTATTTTTAAAACTAGCATTTATACTCCATAGCGTTTGGAACGGAGAGAAAAGGCAGGAAAGGATTTTTTCCCGCCCGGCTGTGTTATGATTGATGTGCGACGAGTCTTCGCAATGGATAACATGTTTGCCAAGCACGTTTCAGCTTATTAGTTTTTTTTTACAATGCTATAAGTAACAAGATCGCTCACATCCTCTACATGCATCAATATACTTTTATTTCGAAATTGTTTTATTTGAAGGATGTTTTTTGTTGTTTAGGCTTACTTTGTTTTGGTTTTTTTTTACAATTATGATTAGTTTTGGTCCTTAATCACGTTGGAAGGTTTTATGAAATGAAAGTTTCTTCGGTATGTTTGACAAATTAGCCGTGTATTACCATAAGATTCACTCTAGCAGGACCCTCCTTTCCATTTAAATTGTTTGCTGATTTAGAAGACAGAAATATATATATATTTCTCATCTGGTCTCATAAGTATGACATGAAATATATGGTCTTTGCTAACACAGCCTGAAAATTACGTGGATTGACACGAAGAGAAAACTAACATGGATGGGACGCACAGTTGAAAGTTTGTCCTCAGCCGGATCTCTCAGTCTTCATATCTCTTTCATCTGCAGTAGGCCTACTTAAAACGTGTACCATCTGTCGTGCTTAAAAATGACTCATTTTGCGCCCGACTGTAGAAGAGCATTACAGAAGGATTAGTCCTTTTATCTTGCGAACACAAACTTCAAAGAAGGATTTGACCGCATGACATGTTTTCGTATCAGCTCTACCAACCGCCAACATTTAGTTTCGAGTTAGTTGTGTGGACTATAGGTATGTTGTCTGTGCAACGCGTCTCGCGAATTGTGTTTTAGAGTTACAAATTTATTTCACTGGGGTACGACGGAACATTTTTTTTTTTACATTGAAGCAATATCCCCGCGCTAGTAATTTTCTGGCATGCAAATTACAAGGACTTGTCAATAAAACAAGTTTTAAAAAATCGATCAAGTATGCACATAAACACAAAAGCCATACCCGTGCGAACTGACGGAAGAAAGGAAATTAGGACGAACAGAACGAAGGCAAGAAGAGAGAAGCGAAGAAAAAAGTAGGAAGAAAAGATTAAAAACAGTAGAATGAAAGAAAATAAAGGACGTGAAAATAAGGAGTGGGGGAAAGAAGGAAAAAGAAAGAAAACGCAGACAGAACAGTGACAACGAATAGAATTGTAGCTCTCTCTGATCCGCAACAGCAATTTTTGAATCTCGCGTCAGAAGCATTGATGGTCGCTCATGCATGAGGGCAGAACCAAGTGCGACAACTCCCACACAACTAATCCCGACTCGTGCCCCCGCTCCCACATTTGCCATTTAATCACAGGATTCGCATTATATCTGTGAACTTCAGAACGGAACCCTGTTTAGCAGGGGCGGGGCACTCTAAATTCATATCTCTGCTCACGCGAAAGAGTCTACGTAAGCAGAATTTCTGTCCTGACAGCGGAAACTCTACTGTCAGCATTTAGCACGCTTTTCTTTCTCTGTTTAGATGAAAACACAATACTGATGATTTATGTTTGTGTTCTATAATCACATTCTTTTCGATGCTCTTGACATCTCTACTTTCATTTTTCTTTTGTCTTAGTCTGTTGGTTGAACGTCTCTCTATATTGTGACGTGTATTCTATTCCCAGTCAAAGTCCACTCAGTAGAGTAGGGAGGTGTTGGGAGAGTGGGGTGCAGGCACCAGTTCTAAGAGATAAAAGTCAGAGCAAGATCCAATTATTCCTGCAGTTGTTGCTTTTCTTATACTTACTGCCTCTCGTTTCCCGCCGCCTCTCGCGCTCATAGTTTCTTGTTAGGTTGACCAGAAAAACGTGAAGTGACCTGACACGAGGTGTCCTGTGCTAGCGGAAAGGAGCGGCAAGACCTTAAAGGCTTACGGTAGCTGTTAGCTAATCGGGTTTTTAAAGTGAAGGGCTGCAGGCATCTTCGCAGCCATACTCACCTGCCGTCTCAGTGGTAACAGAAACAGGTGGAAGAACAAGCGAAGTGAATAAGTGTGTGTGTGTGCGTGTTCATGTGTGTGTGTGCTTGTGTACGCGTATGCCTGCATATGTGCGCGCATGTGCCGACGCTGCGCAGTCGTGCAGTTACGCAGTAGGAAGGAGTGTCCAGGTCAGCTTCCGAAAGTTTAACCGATGCTTAAAAGTGTTTGGCTTTATTAATTCCGAACATACAGGTGTGAACAGGCAGATACCGACTTTCTGCGCCCTCCCCCTCCCATTTTTTGCCCCACATTGTTTATTAAAACTGTAAAGTCACACTCCTCTAGCCCCCTTCCCTCGCTACCTCCTCCCATCTTTCAGCCAAATGCTCATCCCCTCACCCCCAATCATGTTCCGTAGCTCAAACGAGGGACTCGTTCGCAGGCGAAAGCGAGGCCGCGGAGGAAAACAAGGCTGCACAAAGAGGCCGACAAAAAAGCATGCCGGGATCGCGCGTGAGTTATGAGTCAGGTGTGATGGATGACCCTGCGAGCCAGCGCTGCAGAGGGTGGGAGGGGGAGGGGAGGAGACCAGCAAAAGCAGCAGCAACAGATACAGCAGCAGACAGCACAATGTAAGGGTGGATGTGTGTGGGGGGTGGGGGTGGGGTGGTGGTGGGCAAGGCCAGTCACATACGCGCAGACTGTAAGAGGGCAGTTCAAACAAAAGCAACAAGCTCTTTGCACTCCAGGTTTCAAATTTTAAAACACTGGTCAGAGACAAAGGAAAGCGCACTGGTAATTTGCACGCAGCCGCACTCATAGGACACCGAGATTTGCATAAGAAAGCAGTAAAAGCCACTGGAAACTGCTAGGGGACATGGGAGCCTGTGCGTATGTGTAGATATGTAAATTTGCAGATAAGTAAAGAAACACTCTTTAGAATAAATGTTATGCTGTGTTTTTATGTGTGTATATACTTATTTCAAAAGCAACTCGACGTGGTAAAAGCAGTGGTAGTACCCCCGAAAAAGGATCTTGACAAGCTTTTCTGTTTACCAACAAGTTTCTCCCAACAACATCGTAAAGAAAGAAGAAAAGAAATAATGAGTAAAGGAAGTACGTAAAAAAAGAAGAAAATTCCAATTCGTTAATTCGTCGTAAATATGTCGGCTAACAGTGGGGAGCATTTCACTCGCCCTGAGGTGTGAAACAAATGGCGAAAGAAAATAAACACCTCCCTAGTCAAATGTAAGTACTGCACAATGAATTATGTCGTCACCGTTTATCCATTCTGGCTAACTTCTGACTGTCACTGTGGCTACGCTTTTACAATTGGGTTTCACTCTTGCTTTACTCTGGGTTAATTCTGGGTTTTATCGTGGCTTTCACTCTGGTCTTACTTTGGGTTAACCCTGGGTTAATTCTGGGTTTTATTGTGGCTTTCATTCTGGCTTCCCATTGGCTTCCATTTAGCAGTTTAGTTTTTCAGTTTGGCGTGCAAAGTTTTGGGAGCACTCCCCAGTGGTTTGCGTGGAAAAATGTGCACCTTCAGGGCCGATATGTGACACCGCTGAAGAAACAGAGTAAAAATATTTTTAACTTACACACGAGCTGGCATCAGTTTCCGTTCATTAATCTTTATAGCGTTTGTTATTTGCACCTGTTCGAGTTCCTTTGCCTTAATGGAGTAGGCCTACCTTTCGCTGCCTTATGCATACACATTTTATCTCTTATGTGTGATTTTTTTATTTCCGCATTTTCTTGTCTTATAACATTTCCACAGATGCTTTTATTTAGGCTGTATTATCAACTGGCCTTAGCTTTTAATGTTTCCTCAAACTTTTTTCTGCGTGTTTTGATCTGGAGAACAGCCGTAACCTCACCTGCTTGAGGTCATTAGCTCTGCAGGTTCGGTTCATCCATTTTTAGGTCAGTCCGACTGCTGTCACCACCCTTATAACACCTGCTCTTGTCCTTTCTCTGTCGCTTCAAGCGTTTTCTCCCGGGACCAGATTTCCTCCTCTGTCCATAGACTACGCCAGGGTAGTACTTCCACCCCTTTTAGATCACCTGTGACCTTGACCGCACTCTTTCAACCCCTGGCTGGTATTGTGTTGGTGTTGTCATTAATCAACGAAAAATTCCCGTCGTGTCTCTAACTGTCGGGAGTTAAGTGGTTTCTTGGAACAGCCCGGAAGAGGAAGCACCCTGCGTGTCGCTAATGTTATGAGATCGGAAAAAGCAGGGTGGACGTGGTTAAAGGATGCAAAAAGATAAAAGTCAGAGTCATTCATTATTTTAGAAAAAAGATGGATTTCAGATAGCGGAAGTTCTGTAGCTTACCATCGAAATTGTTGCAAGGGTACAAACATATGTGTACCCTATCTGCTCATTATCCTCATCTTATTTATCCATTTATCCATACTTAATATTGCAGCTAATATTCACATAACGCTACTTCAAGACATGCTTTCATAAGGAACCTCCCTCTCATAGTGTTCTGTCAAAAGACGTACATCGGTCGATATCATTGCCATATTTGGAAAACAATTCGTATTCGTGTATAGTACAGAAGCTAATTGTCTGAATTTAAATTCTAGGGCCTACCACGCATTGTTTCCCTTATTCCCTCCCTCTTTAATTTTTTAAAACAAAAACCACCCTTGCTTCTCTAATCAGCAATTATAATTGTTGAAACGGTCAAAGTGCGTGTTAAATAAACACAGTCTTTCATGCCGACAAGATTGGTAATAGGGTCAGTTTCATCTCAACAATGGCTGATCAAACAATAGGACAGGGTATTTCTGCTGTTTGCTCTGTGCTGCCCACAGTAACTAACATTTGTGTAACTATGTCAGGTCAGATATCTTCCTCTCTCTTTCCTTTTTCCGAGCGTGTTCACTGGTATGATCTTGAAGGTACAGTTCGCACCAGTGCAGAATAATGCAGAAAGAGGAAGCGGGAGGAAGGGTAGGAATAGAGGGAGGGATGGTGAGTGTGAGAGAGATCTGCGAGTGAGTGTGAGTGGTTAGAGCTATAAAACTGTGCTGGATCATCGTCGAGAAAATACATTTAAAGTCAGTCAGGTTTTGCGGTGTCATATATCCCTGTGAGCATACCATCAGCTTCCCAGATTTGGCTTGGCCTCCCCCACCCATCAATGAGGAAAAAAAATCATGATGCCGCATCACCTAGGAGAGAGATGAGGACTGCATTTTCCGTCGCCGCTACAGCGAAACCGTTTTTAGCCCGGGGATTACAGGCGGAGATAAACAGGTTCCGAACATGGCAGGCAATCTCTACCGGAAACGGCGCGAAAAGGGATGCGCATGTGAAAAATCACTTTTCTTTCCTGAAAACCAATGTTGGCATCAGGAAGTTGAGGCCTCCAGTCAGTCAGAATGGAGGAAGACAAGAGTCAGGTGGGGAGGTGGGGTGCAATGGAGGGAGGGGAGAGAAAGAGAGAGTCAATTGCAGCTCTTTGGTCTCAGATCTGCGCGATTAAGGGGGAAATTAGGCTGCGCGTAGAAGCGGGTAATGCACGGGCTTGCATTTGCGCAGAGAGACTCTAGTGGCAGCCTCCACCTTGGAGGTTTTGCAGCTTGTCTTTGTCTTAAGTGCATCAATTACTCGCAGCTCCTGCAGTTGCGCTCTTCGTGTTCTCTCATTCGATCATTTCGTTCCTTTGTTCATTTGGACAACAGATTCAAGTGGAAGCGCACTTGAACGTCAGCTCCCGATGGCAATTCACAAACATGTATCACACACTCACGTCAGCAGCCACACATGATAAGAAACGCACGTATAAACATCAGATTTACAAGGCTAGATTATGCACAAATAAATACACAGAGACACGGACTGACGTACAGAAAGACATACATACGGACCTACAGACGTACACACAGACTGACGGACAGGAGGGCTGACTGACGGAGCCTCGGAGACAAATATTTCAACGATCATTTTGAAATATGATTTGTGTCAAGTGTAGGTGTTGTTGTCTTACAGTCTAGCGAAGGTCAATGTTACGCCGTGAGGCAGGGTTCAGAAGTCATGAGATTTGGCACCTTATTCTCTTGTAATAAGCGAAAACCAGTCATTAGGACAAATTATTTCCCCTTCCCCACTCGGGTTAGTCATAAACATTGATTAAAGGAAGGAGCCGTCATCTACTGTATGTATAACTTACCGACAGCGTCAGTTTCACAATGGTTGTCACCTGGATCCTATCGAGATCCGCTTAAAATAAAGGCTTAAAAATAGAAGCTTACGTTTTCTTTTTTAAATATTCCTTTTTTATTCGTGTTGCTGAAATTTAGCAAGTGGTTTCCCATTGTTTTGTTTTGTTTGTTTGTTTTTTTTGCAAAATGCTATCTTCTTGTATAATGCTAGTATTTGTGGTGACATATAAGTCAACAACTTTTGTGGCACCAGAATTGTGAACTAAGTAGAAACAATGAATTATCAGTTGTTCTTGTTCTATGACACGATAAAGACTCCCTGTCATTGTATTTGTCTCCGTGTTTGCCCGCCTGTCCGCTAGTCTGCCTGTTTGCTGGCTTGTCTTTTTCAAATTATTTATGAAATATGAAGATACTTCTGGAAGAAGGAAGATCAGTGGTAAATACAAATCCCCCAAGTTTACACGAAAAGAAAGATGCCTGCAATTTCCTGCAGGGTGCACAATCAAGGCACCAAAAAGTTACAGCTTTTAGCAGACTTACGCCTTTCAAAAAATCACACAACTTTCGTCCGAATGTTTGTTCCTTTCAACTTGTTTAGACACACGTGTTCGTTGATATTAAGAATGTAAAAAATAGGAGGTCGTATCGTGTATACAGGCTCCATTACATAGCCTACAGGACTTCTGATATTAACAAGCAGGGGCTGGGATGTGTGGTGAACCATTTCAGTCTTAAGCCGTGTAGTAATCTACTCAAGCACCTGAAAGGGACGAAGTTTAATTCTCGAGGCGAACTTCTGGAGCTGTTGAATTTGAATACGTCGCAGAAGAGAATCGAGGCGATGTAAACGCAAACGAGATGTATTGGTCTAAGTTACAAATCTCCAGCCAATCACTGCGGGATGCAGACACATCGAGAAGTCATCTTCGGACTTCACACATCACGACCAGCGAAACGGTGAATCCCGTTCAGGCAGTTTTCGCAAGTCTCATCTTTTCCTTTTGTGATTCTCAAACGCAAATTTAGCCGATTCTTCGGTATAGACTAGTACACAGCTTCGGCTAGAATAAGCTAATGGCGTCGAATAAAAGAAGCGATTGCAAAGGAGACGTTCATATTGAAAATGTACTTGATGGCAGTGAAAGCAACTGTGATAATAATGAAAACAAAAATATGATTTATTCTGAAGAGTGAATTTAGATGAGATCCTATTTACATGTTTCATGTCACAAATACGACTGAAGCATTTTGGTGATATCTTAATGAAAATAAGAGGAAACGGATATTGTTATTCTCATATTTGGATACATAGGCCTACTTCTATATATTCGATTGACATCTTTAACTAATTTTTTAAACAACAGCAGATTCCAAATCTTTTATTAATTATTTATTAAAACCTCTTTTGCTCATTTTTTTTTAGCAATGCAGTTCAGCACAGAGATTTTGCTGTTACCAAATTTGAGGCAAAAGAGGCAAAAGATATGTGGAACGGGGTGGGGGATTTGAAGGGTGAGGGTGGGGGTGGGTTTGAAAAAGGAGGCAGGCACGTGACATCCCAACTGTCAGCCGAGAATTGAAACTGTCAACCTTTTTATGAAAGAAAACGAACTATCCTCCCAGAAACAAAAATCTGAAGTCTTTCCCGGGTCTCACTCCCAAGTCATGCCAAGGCAAACGGCCTTTTAAATTCAGCTGTTAAAGACGGATTTTTGTCTGAAGCGGGAAAAGGGCAAGAACACTGTGCGTGTGGGTGTATTCACGTCTTTCTGTCCAGATAACACACGGAGAACACAAAACACAAACAGGAGGGAACGGCATGTTGGAAAGAAAAGGCTGCGCGCAGTAATGAGACAAGTGAAACAAAACGAGAAAAAATGACCAAGCAGCTAGTTATTAGTTATCATTGTGGGCCACCAGGCGTTTGGCCCGTCCAGACCTGTCCGCCAGATGCGGCATCAAGGAGTCGAATCACTTCCCTGCTGTGTGGTCACACGAACTGTTGTCATAGCAGCATCGAACTCATCGACTAAGGGTCGCACACGCATTTTCACGCACGCACGACGCCCATGAAAGAATGTAAGCACCACGCAGTTTTTGTGATTGTAAGCAGTTATGTCCGCGCGTAGGTGTGTGCATGCATCTATGCGCATGAGCATGCATTTGTGACCTTCTGCCGGAAGGGGGGACTTTCCCCTGCCATTCTCCCCTCTCCCTCCCAACTTTCGCTCCCAACGTGAGAAACGGTTAGTTTCCAACATCGACGGTAAATTAACACATGGCCTCCGAGGCCATGGGCCATCTCCCAAAAGTCCTAATCGGTTTTAAGAGCCAAGGTCCGCGCAACGCACCACTGGCGCACAACGACGCCACCCCCTCCTCCCCACCTTCGGAGCTGGAACTTGTTTGCCGTGCCAATAGAAATCAACTGCTGCGGAATTAACTGTTTGCCCGCCAAACTCTCGTCCTCAGCCCGGCTCTCAGCTGGAGGAATTATGACAAGCTGCAGGTTTAACACCATCACGCAATCGCCTCCCTCCCAGTTTCTCGCCCTTTCATCCCCTGCCGCTCCTTTTCAGGGTCTGGCCCTCGCCGACCTCCCGGGTCCTTTTTCAGAAGATTCCGTGTCTTTCTCGCGTCGTGGTCACTAAGCATGGACATTTAAAAAAAAAATATTTGGGGGGGACCTTTTGGTTGTTTGTGTGCGTTGTGAATGCTTTAAAGTTCCAGTTGGATCCCCCTTTTGTTTTTGTGCGCGCGCGCGCGTGTTAACAGTTTCTGTACAGAAGAACTTTGTGATGTCCCTGTGTGTTCATGAAACTTTGCCCCCTGTCTCTCTTTCTCTGTGCGTGCATGCGTGCGAGTGTGTGCGTGGTGGTGGTGTGGGGGGGGGGGGGCATGCGCGCGAGCACACGGGTATCTGTATGAGTGCGTGCGTCCATGCAGTACGAGTCTGCACAAAGGTGCAAATCCATCAAAATCCTTTTTAATTCTCGCCATCTGTGGACACATGCGGCAACACAAACATCATATCACTTGACTCCACAGGCAATTCCACGCCCTCCGGTTCTACACCCCACCCCCACCCAATCTCCACCCACAATATTTTTCGAAACACATCTCTTCCTATTGTCTACCTCTCTAGGCACCTCAATACAATTTTTTACTGCTGTGTCTTCCCTGCCTCCCTCTCACGCCCAGGAATCCCTTCTCGTCTGCAACGGTTCTTACTGTTCATCTTTCACGTGTCCTTGCGTTCAACGACAGAGGGTTGCACCTATTTCTGTTGGGAAGGTTCCTGGTTTTTCACCATGCGAGATGTAGGCACGTCGCCTCTGCTCGCAAACGAGCATTTTCACGCAGGGTGTATTACCAAACATTCCACCCATCACGCTGAGAAGTTAGGTACACTGTCCTCATCGACATGAAAGGAAAACATTGGCAACCCTGCCGCATTCATTACTGCACAAAACTCTACGGCTTCGCAAAAGAAAAAAAAAATCGCTAATATCCCACTGCGGAAGATTATTGTCGCCAGAATATTGAAAATCGGTGTTTAAGGGAGATATAGTTTCATTCAATGTATCTTTACTGTGAAGATATCAGTAGGTTAGGTGATGACTTTAATCACCTACCTTCCTCCAAAGATCGTACAATCTTTTTTCCTCACAGGTCCAAGTGGAAGCCACCTCAAACCTCATGGTGCAAGATCGGGCTGCATAAGCGCTCGTGTTTCCTACTCATACATAAAGGTCCCCGTAAAATACACAGGGGTAACGAGCCTAGAACAGATCTTATGACCGGAGGGCGGATAGGAACGCAAACGCTCACACAAGCCAACCCAGGGCTCGAACAATAGCGTACGACTGATTTTACTCCATTCTTTGTTACACTGAGGATTATAAAGAAGTTTTACTCCTAGAGAAACATTGATGTGGAAAAAATATGGCGATGGTTGCTGGTGGTAGATGAATAAAAAAAAGGAAACAAGTCCTGATATCACCATCATCGCAACAACGACAACAACGATAACAACATCACAAACCACGATAAGGAAAACAACCGAGCAAGAGCCCAGATCGACAAGAGGGAGATGAGCCAAGCTGTGGCACTGGCCACGGCTACAGTTTTCCGCACGTTCCCCGTCGTCAGTTCGGTCGCTCCCCCCAGATTTTTTTTAAGCAAAGGCACAAGCTGAAGACAAACTGCCGGAGTTTTGAAATTTGTGGAAGAGTGTTTGCCAGGCTAAGTTGCTAATTTCTCCCCCCTCATTCGCCGCTCTCGCGGGCCGGGCGAGGTGATGGTAAAATGTTTGCAAGCCTTGTCCTCCGCCTATTCAAGGGCCGGCGAGGAGCCCCTGGGTCGGAGGCAGCCCCTACAAACAGACGGAGGCCTTCGCGGGTGTTGACAGTGTCGCAGCTAACACGATTAATCACCGACGGGCCGAATAAAAGGACGCTCGGCTCGCCGAGTCTACTGCAGGGGGACCCTCGTCTCGGCCGAGCCCAAACGTTAAGTCGGCGGTAAAGGGTTTTCCTATTTTCCACCAAGTGTTTTCACACCCCCACCCTCTCCCTCCCTCGCTTTTTCAACTTCAGTTTTCCTCTTGCACGTTTCTTTTGACGGGCTCATGTGGGGCGCGTAAATCTTCCGACGCAATACAAAATGCCCCCCTCCCTGTTCACTCCCCAGCATCTCTGGTCATACCCTACTCAAAATACAAACCCCATCCCGCGCACTCACTTTTAAAGAGGGAAGAAAATTCTTTCACAGGATGGATAAGGTTAAATCGTACTGATACAGTGGTGCTGGAATGGCAAAGAATTCATCCTGGGATAGGCAGTGTACCACATATTTACCTTCCTTACTGTCAAAGGTGTTATTCCTTAAAATTGGAAAAAAATCTTTCTACGCCTTCAGGTTCCGACAGAGCAAAGAGCAACCATATTCTCCCCCCATCTCTTATCCATCCATCCATGATCGACTAGAGGGAGATTAGAAAAGTTGTGTCACTAGAAACGGATACAGTATAAATGTATTGTAACAGGTTCCAAGGATTAGACTTTTGTTAACTTTTGAGGTGGGGTTCAGTAAGGATATAAGATAATTATTGTACTTTGAGCACACGTTTTGAATCAAGTTCTTACGTACCATCCATCACATCGGATTCATGACATATATTGAGCTCACATCGTCAGCAACAAAGAATTATGACGGTAGGAAGCTTTAAACCGCTCTCAACAAATATGGAGGGGGGGGGGTCAAAAGACATGGAGGTGGCTGGGTTGTGTTCTGTTATCGAGGATCAGGCCTAGTCTAAAAATAGCAGTGAGATGGACACCACAAGAGAGTGAGAGAGAGAGTGTATGAGAGAGTGTGAGAGAGAGAAAGTGTGTGAGAGAGTGCGAGAGAGTGAGAGAGAGAGAGTGTGTGTGAGAGAGAGTGAGAAAGAGAGAGTGAGCGAGTGAGAGAGAGTGTGAGTGAGAGATAACCCAAGAGACAAAGACCCATTGAGCAGAACGAGACACAGGAACCGAAACCAGCCGGTGACCCTGCAGCCGGGGTGGGCAAAGACTGACACACGTAGAGGGTATTCGGTGCCGTGTCACACAGACAGAGACCTCGCTGACAGATAGACAGGCAGGCAGGCAGGCAGATGGACAAGCAGGCAGACAGGAAGACGGCAGACGGTTGTGTGAATGCATCTCTGTAAAGGAATGTCTGAACGAAAGATCTGACTTTGATATGAAAAACAAATTATAATATCAAATAGTCGTTGAGACTAATCAGTATGGAATCAAACGTCTGCTTTTAAAGTCTAAGCCTCGTGTAAGGAAAAAGGTCGAAGGGTTGGCGGAGGGCGGAGGCAGCACTATTTGCACATGCGCACACATCACAGATGAACTACAAGATTTAACAGGCGTATCATGGCGCCACTGATCTGTCAACCGAGAAAGGCGCTGCCGGTTAGGATGGGAGAGAATCGTGGTGTGTGTAATTTACCTCAGCACGTCAGATGAGGCCCTATTTGCCTGTTTGTGTGTGTGCGTGCGTGCAGGTTGGCAAGTAGGCAGGTATGCATGCGTGTAAAGACGAGGAGGCAATATGTAGGGCGACAATTGTAGAAAACAGATCCCTGATGAGAGGAGCTACCAGCTCGTTGTGAAACGGAGGGACGGTTATTTTCGTCTCTTCGAATAACGCTGGCCGTTATGTACAGTCGAGTACAGTCGTTTTAGTTAGTAACCCATGCAGAATGCATACGCCAGGTCTGTGGAGGTACATGGCGGAATCTCACCTCTGCACAAGTTTTAGGATATTACTCACGTCACTCTGTTTTGCTAAGGCAAAAGTTATATATATATACATGAGTAGATTGATTTAATAGCCGAACTTGTCTCTCTCCTCCAACCGCCTTCTTATACTTTTCTTTTCATCATCATCATCATCATCATCATCATCATCATCATCATCATCATCATCATCATCATCATCATCATCATCATCATCATCATCATCATCAATGTTCTTTTCCCAACCTCCGTTGCGATCAGTCATTTGAAACGAAAAGTGAAGGGTAGCTCTTGCTGTCAAGCAGTGGTAGGTTGGGAGGGGGGCGCGATGGTCGAGTGTGTGGGGGGAGGGGGCGAGGGAGGGGAGGGAGGGGAAAGGGGAGGGGTGTCGAAAGGCGCGACTCAGCGCCAGGCACGGCCAGAGCCTCCCGCGCGCATAAAGCGCTGTGGACACCGCCATGCCCGCGGGGCGCGGTCTCTGGTTGCACGGAACCGTCATGATTTTTGGGGGGCGGACGGGCGATCGCAGAGCTGGGGCAGGATGGGGGAGTGTCCCGTTCCCATTCTCTCCACTCGTCCTCCTCGCTGTGAGGTGGCCGCTGCCTTCTGCTCGTGCTCCGTTCCCCTACATCCCCTCCTCGTTCGAGCCCATTTCAACGACCTCAAGTCTCGTCTGCGTGATGGAGCGAAAGAACATGCAGGGCGCGAGTGGACGATGAAAAGTTAAAAAGAACAGAGAGAGAGAGAAAGAAAGAAAGAAAGAGAGAGATAAAACGTAGCAGCTTATTAAGGTGCAAACTGAACAGGGTGTGAGTGGGCGGGGGGAACATTTGATTCTCGGTCTGCAGAACGAGAGAAAGGATAGCGGGGATGGACAGAAATGTTCAAGGAAACGACTCCTTGCAACCAAGACACGCGCTAGCCATGCTTGAAATTGTTTTTGTCCTCAGTTTTGTTTTTCTTTCCTATTTTGTTTTTCTTTTTTTTTAAATTCTTCTCTCGGAAACTGCACAAGCCTGCCTGGCTGTATGCATGTCGCCTTTCTGATTTCATGTTTCACCGAACCACACGCTCGAGAAAGCACGTGCTCGCAGTCTTTGACTCTTTTCAAGTTCTCTCGCAGGCCTCTTTCTCTCCCCTTCACCCTTCCTCCTCTTCCTGTTCCTCCTTTCAAGCTGTCCTTGGCTTCCACCAGTCCCAAACCCTGCTACTTTCCACCATTTCCTGCAGGTCGTCTATCCCTTAGCTCGCTGCTTTTCCCAAACCTTCTAGTAACCTTTTATTCTAGAGGTCCTTGAATTCGCCAGAACGTCTCAGTCGTCATCTTGGGTAAGGGGCAATTGTTGTGGTGCCAAAGAAGCTCCATTTTTCACTGGAACTGTGGGAGTTTTTCCTTCTAGGTTTTGATTTCGTCTGTTACGTGAAAGCTATGCCGGGACTAAAGTCAGCGTGGACCAGAGCAAACAGGGTCAGTGAGGCAGATGTAATATTTGGTACCAATGGAAAAGCCATGCAGGCACCAGAGTTCGGCATGAAATGAGACAACAAACAATATAGAAGATATGATCCTTGAGTTAGGAAAGAGACTGATTATGTAGAAAAATGCGAGAAAAGAGATAAGACAATTATTATGATAGCTTATGCGGAAGTGTATTAAATAAGAAGGAAAGTGCAGATTCTTCAGTGCACTCAACTGTTTTGTAGTCGAGGGGAGGAGGTGGTTGGGGTTTTTTTTGGTGGGGACGGGGAGGCCGACAGATGCTTGGAATGGTGATCTTAGCTGAGCAGAAGCCAGCTGGCCAAGCAAGAGAAATTCTCTCCGCACCTCCTGATGTTCCCAGATAGTTTTGTCTTCGTCGACTGTGGCGTTAGCCAACGAAATGTTTTAAACACGAGGCCAAAGTGTTCTTGTGTCATTTTACTGTTCCCAGAAAGGAGAGGGGTGGCGTCTTGGCAAAGATACTCGTTACAGGATAAAACAGCAGATAGACAAGAGATGGATAATAAATGAGACCAGGTTTAAAGACAGGATGAGGTAGTATATTGTACACATGACAACGCAAGACAGTCTACTTGGGGATAGAACATAAAGCCAAAATGGACACACATGGAGCCACATGCACAGAAAAACGAAAGGGGAAAGTTCAGCAGTCCGTTCAAATACCAACGAGTGGATCAAAAGCCGACTCTGTTCCAATCACAGTCATTCACGCTCCCTTTCCTCCAGTCTGCGATCGGCCTTGACAATAATTTGGGCAGCTGGTCGCCATCGACAGACGAAGCTGGCTGGAGCTCAATGGCCCGTCAATAGCGCGAGTGATTGAATAAAAGGTGATCAAGCGAGTTCCCCGATGCTGTTTGTTTTTCACGGACAATAACCTGGGCCGGGTCAAACGCTGTCGGACGTTACCGGTTATTTCCGTCACTCTTCGCCGTCTCCTCGTGAAAGACCGGTAATTGTTCAGGCGGACTCGGAAGAGCCTAGCTGGTTGTCTGGGAGTCTGGGAAGAAAAAGAGTTTTTCGAAACAAACATCTTAAGGAAGAGTGAAAAGAAGGGAGACAGATAAAGGTAAATGGATGGGAGAGGATGACAAGAGGAGAGAGAGGATGGAGTAAGAAGGAGGAGATGAAGACAGTTGGGAGATTGGAGGCAGGAAGGGGGCATTTCTATCTTCAGCAAGGGAGTTATACATTACTTTTTTTCGGGCTTGGATTGAGAGGGTCCATCTTTGGAGAAGAAGCGTTTACAGGAAGCAATTTCTGCAAGGACCTGTCCGTCTGGGTCTGTGCAGATTGCTTTCGACACCTGATGGTAATTATATCAAAGGCTTCTGTCATTTATCCGTTCCGCAGCAAACTGCGGACAGAGCTGCTTCCTTCTCAGAGAATCCGGTCTCCTTCTCGCAGCACGAGAATAACACAAAACTGATGGCTTTCACCGCAATTGCATCGCACTTGTAATGAAATGACCCGTCATTACGGTATTGGAAGGAGAGGCTCTGCTGGGAAAATGGCCAAGAAAGTAAAAAGTGTGCCTCAGTAATCTCCCCTTCGCTTCCTCTGAGTAATCTTCCCCACCCACCTTACTGCGCTGTCTTCCCACCGTCTCTGTCATCCCTCTGTCTTCTTTTTGTCTCTGTTTCTCCTACAACTTATCCCTGCTACGAGTAGCTTATTTGTTTATTTAAAACCTATCCCCATTCAGTCCCACAGTCCTGACCCTGTTTGCCACACAACCCAGCAGCTATGACATCATCTTTCGCCGCACAAAATGGCAGCTAACCAGATTAAGCGCCCCCTGGCGAGGCATGGCGCAAGAAGTCAATAGCTTTTATTAATCTTCCACGGACGGACGGCCGTGGCCGACAGAGAGGTCTGCCGGTAGCCGCGTATTTGTATTTATTCCCAGGGCGGGAAGAGGTCAAAGGGACCGCTTCTTGCATTGAAAGACTTGCACACGCCGATCAAGCTGATCAACTGTGAATTGAATTCCTTCCCCACCCCCCTCACCACCACCCCGTTGATAACGCCGCTGTAAAAAGTATCGTGTCCCTCCTTCACCCCCACCCACACGCAAGCTGTGTGGCCACGGCTGTCCGTTTGGTTGTCGAATGGAGTATTTTGAAAACATCCAGGCCCGACACAAGGGTCGTGTTATTTTTTCATTACCCTGCCAGTGTGTGAGACAAAAGCAGGGAAAATTGGAGTTGTTTGAAAATTCATTGGAGTTGAAATTTTTTGTGTTGATCCGCGAAGTGAGATTTACACCGGGGAGCTCTCGGCTTAAAGGATTTGAACCACCTTCCGTTGAAAAATATAGAAGGAACAAGACAGTGGGAGGGGGGATGAATAGTTGAATGTCGGGGGGGGGGGGGG
>SMGT01005556.1:45800-90577 GCA_004794575.1 Lanistes nyassanus
GGATCGAGAAAAAAGATGGAAAGAAACGAAAAGAATAATGATGTCGAATAGGAGGTTGGGTGATGGTGGAGGTGAAATAAATGATGAAAAGATCTAGCACAACTGGATGTATGAGAAAGTCTGCGAGTAAATGTTTGTACGCGCTTGAAGCGAGCAAAAAAAAAATATATATATATACATTTTTGATGCTGCCCTTAATATTCACCGTTCTATACAGCCAGATTTAACAGCCCATGCGCTTGCTTTGATTCGTTAAAATCTCTTAAGCTCGATTGTTGCATTCAGCACACAATATTGTCTATGCCGTGCTGGTGAATGTTTGGCTGACAGAAAGGTGGTACGCGGAGAGCCATTTATGTGAGTTTCCTTTTTGTATTAAACGTAAATTTCGCACAGCGTTCGAACAGATTGTCCATCTATTCGCCACACTCTGTCCTGCCAGAATGTGCGCAGTGTGTCTGCGTGGGGCTGGGGGGAACAGTTCAGTAGAATTTGAGGAAGAAAGGAGATTCTGCATGGATGTATGGACGGACGGACGGTCGGGCAGAAGAAACTGGTGAAGAATGATAACAGAACTAAGTACACACGGTACTAACACCGTGTCATGCTGAATTAGGCAAATCGGTATGTGCCAGAGTAGACAGAGTTGCGGACAGTTACTCTGTACACGAAGGGTGAAAGGTGGTGAAAGATCATACAACAGCAACCGTAGGTAATTGGCGCACGACACACTCCTCACAGACACATGACACGTATGCCTCTGACATGCGACAGGTTTGTTATCGTGGTGTGACAGGACTATCATTAACTGCATGCACGCACTTTGTTTTCCATCTTCACGCCTGGACGGTCAGCGACTACCGTCAGCAGGGCCGGCAACTCGAAATCCGAGCCGATCCACGATTATTATAGGCGGTCCGGGATTATTATGGGGTTGGATGTTGGTCATCCCAGGGGCAGTACCGACGGACGAGGAACAAAAGTTGGAGAGAAATTGCCAGAATGGCGAAAGCTGCCAGCGCTTGTCCCTCCATGTCGTCTTGTCTGTCCTGTGGCCAGAACATGACCGGTCGGCTAATGAAATGGAAGGTTGCCTGGCAAGCTGTTAGCGCATGCGCAAAGCTGGCGTGACGTGGCCGTGTGTTAAGAAGGCCTGGTGGTTCGTGTGTAAGGATGGAGTAGGGGGGTCTGGGTAGCGAAAGCTTATAACCTTCAGAAGCTTGTCTATAAATGATGTGACGGTAAGACGGAGAGGGTAGGGTGGGGGGGGGGGGAAGAGGGAGGATAGAGACACAGGAGACTTGCAGAGAGCCAGGGAAAGAAAGAGAGAGAGAGACAGAGAGAGAGAGAGTAGGGAAAGAGAGAGAGACAGAGAGACAGAAACAGAGAGAGAGAGAGAGAGGAAAAGGATCTGGGAAGAGCGAGGGACAGGATCGTGAGGCTAGGAGATGAGTGAATGAGGAAATAATGGTGGGCAGCAGGCAGATTATAAGGTGCAGCTTTATGATACGAAATGTCACTTTTATTACTTTATTTTGATCTACGAACTTAGCTAGACCTGGTTTATAGAATATTTTGCAGAAAATTATCTTTAATAAAATACAACTTGAAAAAAACTAAAATATTGGATTATCCAGGTAAATACCACTTTCCTCACCTACCCGGCGATCTCGTGTTTGTGGCTATGTCCACCTGGTTTGGCATTTTCCTGTGTCAGCAATAACTAACTTGATCTGTTGAAACCTTTCGTTTCTATTTCAAGAACAATGTTTAAGAAAGCAAGCAGTTAAATAGGTAGTATATTTTCCTTTAAAATGCACGTAATTATTCTCTAGTTTTAGTAAACATTTACATGATCGTGGTTTACGTTGTAATTAGAAGTTAACCCATTCTTTACACTGCAGTAACAAAGCAATGTTTCAACTCGTTTGGTTAACTCTACCCCCACATATCAAACACGCGGTCCGTCCCCTATGCCAAAGAAAACGCGAATGTGAGGAAAGAAAGAGTTAAGTGGCTCTCGGGGCATTCATTCTGTCACACACGAGTCCCTGCCTACATCTATTCCCAGTAGATATCGCCCTTGCAGGCTGACTATCAAACGGCCTGCATTCAAGTCAATATCGTGCGTGCGTGCATGAGCTTACGAGAAGGTTTAGTCCCTGTTTATTTTTAGGATTGTAGTATATGAACGCAGATGTGTCAAACCACATGTGTGCACATCAGGAGTGCAATGTATTGAGTGTAGAAACCGCTTTTTTCTGCGCTTTTTGTGTTTTGATCGCATGCATCGCGTGCTTCAGTATGGCTCGTGTTCTTACCGGATTGTTTTCGCACTTTGCTGTCGCTTGCGCGTGAGTCTGCGAGCTTGTACTGGTGGTGCCATTTGGATGCATAGCTCTAATCCCCTACCGCCACTCCTCGTTTTTCTCCCCTCTCGTTTAATTTCCTCCCTTATGATACCTGTTCTGAAACAAGAAGCGTGTTGGTGTGTGCATTTGTTCGCATCTGTGTTTGCGACATGCACGCACGAATTGTGTACGTGTTTGCATGTATCCGTGTGAGTGCTAGTGTGTTGCAAGACAGACTTTATTCATTAGTTATCAGCTTATAACCTTTCGGTCGTCCGGTCAGTAATTTTCTCGGCAAATTTCCATTTCTTTTTTTCTTTCATTCCATTTGCCTACCTCCATTCATTTCTCAAGTCATTCACTTTGTCTTTCTGTCTGTCTGTCTTTCTTTTTCTTTCTTTCTCTTTTTTCTTTCTCTTTCTTTCTCTTTCATCTTAAAACTATTTCTCCCGAACGCCACGGCCTGAAACGAGTGAACCATAAAGTGTAAGTCTCAACTTAAAATGTTTCGATAGGTCCAGGTAAGCTCCACTTTACTTGTTTACAGACGGCTACTGATAAATTACATCCTGGGGTCTGATTCCATTACGCGCGTGGGTTCGTGTCATCGAGTCTCTAATCCGTCTCTGTTCTCTAACCTGTCGCCAGAAGTACTTTAAAGACTCGAAATGACTCCCTCCGAGTGCCCTTACGCCATTGTGTCAATCAGTCTTCCTATTGTGAAGCCTGCCTCGAGAAATGCGGAGTTAAAACACCTGGAGGGCAGACCGGTAACGACCGTAAATAAACTGGTGTCCTCACCTGCCTACTGTACCCGGCAAAGGTTGGGGTACTTTGCCATCGGAACCGAGTTTAGTTTTGCGTCCCGCTGAGCACCTGACGTCACACCTTTGATGTGGCCCGACGAAAGATTGGGGCGTGTCACTATTGACAAGCGGACCGGGTTCGCGTCCCGGTGACCTGTCGTATTTACGTTACGGCAGGGACTAAGAGGAAGGTAGGCCGACAAGGAAGAGAGGATGGGAGGGAACTGGAGGGGTAGCGATACCTTAGGAGGAAAGAGAAATATGGAGGGGTGGGCAGAGTGGAGGGAGAGAAGGATGGAACGAAACAGAATGTAAAAGGGACGCATTTCCCACGTAATACAAGGTCTAACAACATAATAATAACATTAATAACATAATGACAAATATAAGGAACGTTCATAAACGAAAAATCCTCGGACTTAAATTATCAACAAAATTTTGTTCTGCAAACACACACAGTCTAATTTTCGTTTATTTTAGCGTCATGAAAAACGAAGTTGGGTATGGTTCAAGAGAGAGAGAGAGAGAGAGAACCCTGATAATGTGGCATGGTAGGTAATCTTGTGACGATCGATCTCAGCAGATTTGTTTCTTTGCTTCCGGCCCTTGATATCTGTTTTGTGTATACAGACGCCCATCTTTAACTGAACTTTCTGTCAGAGAAAGCTCAGTAACGCTTTATTTTACATTAAAGAGGGTTACAATCTCCAAACGTAAAATCACATTCTAATAAACCTCTAGCCTGTGCACTTTTATGCCTATTTTATACCATATATCGTGGGATTTTGAACCTTCATAGTTTATTTTATTGAAAGTCATTAGGCAGAGGCGCGGGGGCCCGCTGTGTGTTTGAAATGGTTTTCGCGTGCAAAGAAAGGCAACCCACTTGCGGCGTAAAGTGCAGTATCACATATCGCATCGACTGGTTTTTAATAAATCTGTGAAAGAAAGAAGGAAGGAAGGAAGGATGAGTTTGGTAAGCAAACCTATATAGTACAAGCGCCTCGATTATTCACATTTAATGACATACACTACAGTTCGATGGACTCCGTCACAACACGGAGTGTCACCGCGTCCCGCGCTCATCGCCATCAAAGAGGACGAGCGCGACTCAGCTTCCTGATCGCAGCGTCACTGCCAAGAGGCACCCGACGGTAAATTAATCACTCTTAAGGGATGTGACGACTTTAAAAGCGCTTGGCGCTGTGACCTCTGGCTATTTCTTCCCTCCTTTCTTCTTTTCGCCAGCGCGTGCGCGTGATGAAAGTTCGTGAGCAGCGCTCAATCTTCCGCCCCTTAGCGTTGACATAGGCAGTCACGGCCACTGTATTGGGGTGCGCGCTTACTATCGAGTCCTGAACGTATGCACCAACACGAAGGAATAATTATGCGGGCTCACATAGCCGGCCACACATTTCCATCACTGTGTGCTGTAATGATGTGTCGCAGCTTTCTTCAAACCAAAATTACTGGTCCCTCTGTTTGTCTTTCCTTCCATCTCTCCATGTATTGATACGTCCGTCGATGCGTTTGCTCCATCTCCCATCTCTCTGTCCAGGAACCTGGATAGCTCAGCTGGTAGAGCTGCGGACTAGCAGGTGGAAGGTTGCTGGTTGCAAGGATTATTTCCTGAAGTTATGCATTGTGAAACTCCATTCGGCCATTCCTCGAACATTAAACTGCCTGTCCAAATTGGTCATCGAAATGCAGCTATCAGTCAGATGGTTCTTTCGATCTATAGCTCAGTAAAACGACCGCTTTCCCCCTATAGTCCATCGCCCTGATATGTACCCAGTTTGTGGCTGGACGTTAACCAACCAACCAACCAACCAACCAACCAACCAACCAACCAACCAACCAACCAACCAACCAACCAACCAACCAACCAACCAACCAACCAACCAACCAACCAACCAACCAATTCATTTCTTCTGTTACATCTTCAAAACAAGAAAAGAGACAAAAAAGGAAAGAAAAATCCCTCCCCACACACGAAACCCCCCAAACAAAAACGCACAACGTCTCAGTAAAGTTTTCTTCTGTCTCGTTTGGTCAGCATGACTTATGGTCACATCGCGCTTCAAGATACGAACATCAGTCTCTTCAAGAACCCTGGGAACATGATTTGTCTACAGGTACGACGTCGTGAACAAATCGTTTTTGCAGCAGCTGGTGACCTGGTCGTTGCTGATCCAAGATGATAAATAAGAAATCAACAACCTGAATCTAGATTTGTATACTTTGTTATTCTCCAAATTTTTATTGTAAAAAAACAAAACAAAAAACAACTGCTTACTGTGTCACACCTTCGCTTCACGACCCCCCCCCCCCCAACCTTGCCAGTTTGGTGCCCTCCAGTTTCTAAAGACTTGCGTGCAAGGGAAATCACTTCGACGCTCGTGGGCAAAGGGGTCTAATGAAGCTAAATGCGCAGGCCAGTTGTCGCGGCCCACATCGCCAGATCTCGTGACGGTCTATTATTGCAATTACTGGCGATTATCCACGGAAATCTCCCCGTCCTGTAGATCGCCTGCCCTTGATCTGTACATTTTAAGGGGTCTCTCGGGTTCACTAGTGTTAAATCGTTGACACTCAGCTTTTTTGTGGATCTGCCGTGGAAAGGAAGGGGCCTTTTTCAGGGTGTGGTGGGGACTGGGGCAGGAAGTCATCCGCACTGTTGATTAAAATTATTATGGCGGGGTGGTGGGGATGAACACCAACGAAAGGGAGGGAGGGAGAGGTGAGACAGCGTCAGAGAGTAGGAGGGTCATGTCAAGGTCTTGTTTGTCACGAATTTCATCTTCCTCCTCTTCATCATTATAGTCAACATTATCTCTAATGTTCGGTTGTTCTTCATGTAGTCTCCCTGAATGACTAGTTCTGGTCACGTGCGTAACAATTGTTTCTGACTGGTCAGGGGCTTTCATGTCGTGTTCTGTTGCTCTGACGAGTGTCTTCAATCAAAGCTTCATCCCCTGTTCTGTCGACAAGGACTGCTTTGCATACTTACAAAGAACTACCTGCACTAAGTAACTTTTGCAAAAAGTTCGCCATTCTCCTCAAGCAGCCGACAGCCTCGATGGTCTAGTGGTTAAGGCGTTAGCTTCCCAGGCTGGTGGTCAGTGATACGTACCCCGGCCGAGTCATACCTAAGACTTAAAAACTGGAATTCTAGTAGCTGCCTTGGCAGACGCCTGGCACCATAGGGAACAGTACTAGGACTGTTTGGCCCGGTATCAGTATAATGCGACTGGGTGGGACTGAAGCCTGTGTTGTGACAGCAGTCCCATTGTGGCACCACGTTAACTTGTCTAAGCAACATTTTCCATGCACCTAGTTTGCGGCAGGACGTTAAGCAACAAACAACCACCCGCCCTCCTCAAGCAGTCAACGTACTGTATAAATGACAATAAACAGTCTGCAACAAAGACAGCAAGGTTGGTCAATTTGTCCCCTGCTCGTGACGTCAAATTGGTCCGTTTAGGGGTTGAGTCCTTCCGCATCGGGGGTGATAAAATAGTTCCGGTAATGAAGTTATGCCTGCGAATATTTCGGCGACTTAAGCAGAGTGCGGCTTCTGTCTGAAAGGGATGTTTCTCTGGTCAGCTTTAATTGAGCAGGGTGCCGCGTCGCAGCAGTTCGTCCGTTCATTAGTTAATGAATCTTGCCCTAGCGTAAAAACCGCAGAGTGCTAATTGAATCTTTTCATCACATTTTGCAGTGGTCAACTCCATATCGGTCGTGCCCGATCGGACGGAATTCTGAAACAAAGCATCTGTGCAAGTTGGAAGAGAAATAGAGGATGGTGGGGGTGGTGTGCGGTGGAGGGTGGGTGTGGGGGTGGCAAAAATGAGGGGGTGGGGCGGGTTAAAGGTGAACACCTCCTAAGTGTCAGTCGGTCGCATAGCGGCCTGGTCCGCTCACGGGGAGGCCATGCGACTGCACTCATTAGGAACGCCGACCACAATGCGGAAATCCTATCACATTGTCCGCTAGTCTCGAGACACAGGCTGGAAAAAAAATGAAAAAGGAGAGAAAAAAGCGAAGAAAAGAAAAGATGAAAGAGACCGCAGGTCCGGTAAGGGTTTGTCTGTTTGAAGCTCCCCCCACCCCCTGGGGAAGGCATAAATGTGGACGAGTCACTCTGTCCAATTTTAGGGGACAAGGGGAACAATATTGCAGGATCCCAATGGCAGATCATGCCCACGAGGCTTTCCCTCCCACCAGTTTAAAGTCCCCCTTCCTGTTCTTCCTCCACCCGCCCACTTTTGCTTTCTTCCTCACATTTGAGGTTAATCATTAACGCCAGGTACTGACTCCTTGCTGATTTTGTCCGGATAAAAATACTGTGAGTGGAGGAAGCGAGGCGATTACAGTAATTTTTCTCCTTTACCTCTTGCACTTTCACCCACCCACCCTTTCTCGCTTACAAGCTTTTATTTTGAGCTTTTTTTTTCTCTCAATGCCAGTCTCAGGACCTGAAGACGGAACAGTCTCACTCCAGCGAGTCAAAAAAAAAAAGTGTTTCTCTACCCGTGAAGCTTGAACGAAAAGAACGGTAGGTTGCCACCCCTGATCACAAGTCTCATTAAACCTCGCCGCCAGAGGGCACATCGCAAGCGGGAGTAGCGCCACTGTTTGGTCACGAGTCAGGGGAGGTAATCCGTTTTCTTCGGATCTTCTCCCCTCGATGCCGGTGAAAGGAGAGGGAGGGAGGAGTGGAGGTTGCAAGAGAGCGTTGGTCATGGGATCTGGAAGGGCATCGCAGTGGCATGGCTATTCTTCCCGTCAGATTTATTCCGTGACTTTATAACTGATTCAGAAAGTCTTGCAGACAAAGCTTCTGGTTAATAATAGGCGTTTATTAGTACTGGGGTTCTACATTGCGCACATCCAAGAAAGAAAGCACGCATGAGGAATGGAGAAAAGACTCCCTCCAATCTGCTTTCTTTGTCTGGACTGTTACCTGCTCTATTTAAATCGAACAGAACAGTGATGGTATTCATCTGCCGGCAGTTTATAAAAATAAAGTAAAATAATCAGGACCAGTTGTAAACCCATAGGCTTCTTTTTTCTGTTGGATTTCATGTTTGGTCGTTGTCAGCGCAGCAAACGGATTCCTATGCACCGGTGCCTGCGGGTTTTGAATTGTTAAGGCTAAGACCATATTTCGGACATATTGATTAGAATAGGTTTTAGCCTTTAATCATGACCTCGCCGGTGCGTGTCACCGGGTCGCCTGTAGACAGACAACACATAGTGACAGTCCACAGGTGTTGATCTGGCCTTCTGTTAACTGACGACCTGGGGTAATTTTCACCTCTCTCGCCGAAAGCCTCATATCAGCACCTCAGTACGAATCCTCTCAGCCATCAGAACTGTCGCAAGACGCATTCACCCTGTGTATTTTAATGTACACTTATTTATGAACAGTTGATACGAACCCCCATGCAACTGTGGCCAGATGTAATATCTTACGCTTTCGGCGAGCGAAGTTGACAACCATAATGCATTACACATTGGGTGTTGATGGTACACTAATCAAACATGCAAACATACCCCGTAACATTCAAACTCCTAAACATGCTGGCAAGCACACGCCCTAGAGACCTCCTCCCTCCATCCCTTCTCTCACTCTCTCTCACACACCTACACACGAAATTTCACACGTTTGCGTGCACGGTCACAACATGTATACACACTTACACACCCACGCACGCAAGCACACGTGCGCGCCTGCAGCCTTTTAATGCGAGCTTTGTGAAGTCATGAGATCGCCTTACATCGCCTTGTCGAGGAACACGGGCAGGGCGCGCTAGAGACGGGAAACCGACGTCGTGCGCGCGACTTGCGTGCCATTTGCACGTGCAACGGGATCCCCCATGCCCGTTCTCACGTGCATCCGACCTGCCACTCACGCGCACCAGCGACAGCGCTCCAGCATTTGCAGCGCGGCAAAGAATGTGGCAACTCGCGGTTGCGGAGACTGACAGGTCACGTGACAATAGGAAATTGACGAGCAGGCAAGGGTGGGTGGTTGCTGGAACACACGTGTTATTTCCCCCGATTTTCTGTGTGTGTGTGTGCGTGTGTGTGCAGGTGGGGCGTTTGTGGGATGAAAGGTGGGACAGTGAGTGCATAAGTGCCAAAGTCATTACTACATATTCTGTCTGTCAAATTCTGTACAAATGTCTATACATTTATTCACTAATCCACTACATCCAGCATCACAAAGAAAGGTTGGTTGGTTTGTTGGTTGCCGGTTGCTTAGCGTCCCGCCCATAAATGGGTGCATATCAGGACGGTGGGTTATATGGGGGATGGGGTCGTATTACTAAGCTACGCACTGACAGAACCACCAGACTGATGGTTGCTGTAAGATGCCCAGGGGGGACAGGCAGTTTAATGTGCGGGGAGATGGCCGACTGGAGTTTGGACGATGTATAACTGCAGGAAGTCATCCTTGGACACAGTACCAGGATTCCAGCAAGCCACCTTCCACCTGCTAGTCTGAAGCTCTAGTACCAACTGAGTCATCCAGGCCCCAAAGAGAGAGAGAGAGAAAGAAAAAATAGTCAGTTACCCTCTAAAGGGTTTAACAATTTGACAAACCATGCAGACATTCACCAACACAGAACAAGAAGCTATGAAGGTACTACATGTTTGGCTGACTTAAGTCTAGAACCACACCCACAGCTGTCATCGGCACTTTACCAGGTGGAAAAACTAGCATAGGTTAAGCGCCTTTGGCCTCTGAACTATAGTCGGGTTTTACACGTGAAATCCTTCTCACGCAAGCACGTGCTCACCGACTGCTCACTATCCCTTCCACCGAACATCATACCGTGCATTTCTCACCAAAAGCCGTTAGCTCTCTAATGTTAAGCCTGTCTGTTGCTGACATCTATACAGGTCGGTACAAACACCTGTGGTTTTGCACACGTACCTGCACCTTGTAGTTTAACGTACCGTATCCGGAGTCCGCCTCTACCATTCTAACACACCGTGTCGGAGTCGACATTTCGCTGCAGAGACAATCAAACTTTTTCCTCTTCTGCCTGACACAACAGTCGTGGTTGCAGTCTAGATCTGACATCGCGGCAGCGAGGACTCTGAACAGTTTATCTGGCCTGTCTGACCTGTACATCGCAGTCATGGTTCAAAACACACGACTTGAACGCGACACGTCGCCAGCTGCTGACTCTGGGTTAAATTTGTTGGACCATGAAACCGATGATTCCTGGGAAACCTACGACGAGGAAACTGATAGCAGCTACGACACCACCACCAGCTGTGGCACCACCATCAGCTGCGGCACCACCATCAGCTGCGACAACAGTCAGGAAGTTGTTGGAACTCCTCACGAGGGCCAGTTCTATCTTCATGAGAATCCGAACTTTTTGATCGACAGGGTCCCCAATGAGGGCCACACAGATAACAGTGTTGACGCTAGAAGCGATAAAGGGACTGCGATAAAACGCCTTCCGTATTACACTGCGCAAGATAATAATACCTCCCCGTGTGCAGCAAGACAAGAGGAAAACAACGACAAGGTAGGGAACTCTAACGTTTAACTCCTTCCATCCTAAAAGAGCTCCAGTTTCCCAGGCTTTGGCCGCGATCATATTTGAGTCTGTTATCATCTTCTGAACCACCAAGCAGCACGTGAAGTGATCTGGTCATCTTTAGTCTTTTTATCTGCAGTTTGTGCACACATTACCACATTTGTACAAAACATTCTGATGCACGCACGCACGCACCCACGCACGCACGCACGCACGCACGCACGCACGCACGCACAAATATGCACACGCACACTTTCCCTCTCTCTTACCCACCGCAGACCTGTGCAAAGTCTTTGTAAGTACATTTGCACGCAACTGACTAGTACATAAATATTTTTACAAAAACACAGTAACAGAACCTCATGTGCACATAGACATTTAATAAAATGGGCAAGGATTTTGTTCCTGTGAAACCTTCTTTGTTAGGATGACTGTCCCAGTATCAGCTCATAATTGACGTCAGCCTGTTGTCTATTGGAAGTTCCGATTCTCGCTCTACCCGCGACTGTCTAGAGGCGAGATTCTTACGGTAGGTGTTCGGAATAGCTGCGATTTCTTTTTTCACGTTGCACAATTTAAATTTAATATATAAATAGGAAAAAAGCACAAATTTACTTCAAGTTGTAGAATGTGATAATAGTTTTCCTATAATTACCCCGGTTTGTTACACGGGATCTCAATCGTTACGGCCCCTGAAGATTGTGAAAATTACTTTGGCTTCACGCATTTGCTCGGTGAACATTGGAACAATCCGCAACAGGTTCCGTCACTTCAAACACAGAAACTTCGGCTGTGAGGGCAAACCATTTATATATTCTATTCCTACACGCGTAAGCCTGGTCGTTGCCCTGTCTCCCCCTCCCCCTCAATAAACAAAACAAAACAGGTCTAGAAGTGCAGTGGAAAAGGCCGGTATATACAAAGCCCAAGTTGGCGCTATTTTCTGATCGATGCAAAAGGCTCTGTTGTTTATCACCGTCTCGCTAAGGTTCAAGCCGTGAAAACATCCCGAGACTCGTTCTAGTAGCGGTGATCAATGTGTGTGTGCAGGGTGACTGAACCAACACGTGGCGCGCGAGTAAGATTTGTTGATTTGTAATCACCACTCGTCGGCATGATGGGAAATCGTTGTCAAAATTGTTCTCAAAATCGTTGTCGAAATTGTTGTCGAAATTGTTGTCGAAATCATTGTTGAAACGGTTGTCGCTGTCTTCTTTTCTTCTTTCATGTCTGGACTCGGCGTTTGTTTTTAATCTCCTGGCACGTGTGACAAGTATTCAAGCGTGCGGGTTGAATTTGTTTGCTGCAGTTGTCACCTGTTGGTCGCCTCTTTGGTGGATGATGATTACACGTCAGCACCACTTCTTCTTCTCTCTCTCCATCGCTATCCTTTCTTTTCCCTCTCTGAGAAGCGATGACACGGCTAGATAAATAAAACAATAACAACAGCAAATATTTACTGCCTACTGTGGACTTTTTCTCTTTCTCTCGTGTCTTCCCCACTCTTCCCCAGACCACTTCTAACTGATCTCTGAAAACTGTACGCAATTTACTGCGTTTCTCGATGAGTGCGCGAACGTGTGTGCATTCTGTAGTGCTTGTGAGCATAATTCTTCGATAGACGTGTACATGTGAATATGTACAGTTTATGTACATGTGTAGTATGTGTACATGTGCATACGTTCACCAACGCCTGCGAGCCGGCTGCAGATCAGGCTGGTGAGATCAAAGGGAGGAAACTGGCGACAGATCGGCGATAACGGGAGACTGTCTTTGTTAATACCCTACAGCCATCAGTCTTTGGAGTCCTCCATTCTGATTTTAGAAATATTTTCAAAGGTGACGAGTGTTGAGGGTGGGGGTGGGGTGTGGAGGGGTGTATGTCTGAGGTGAACAACGCGATGACATAAGAACTGAATGCAATAGTTCCGACCTTACGCTCCAGCCACATGTTACATGCTTGCATGCAAATGTTTACTGTTTATTTCTCTCCAACTTTTCCTCTGTGCTTGTGCATCCATGCGTCCATTTGTGTGCGCGTATGACTGTGTGTGAACGCATGCAAAGACCCTCGATCAAACGGAGGGTATCGACTGAGGAGAGTGAGTTTTCAGAAGCCGTGCACACGTCTGTCGGTTCATAGCAGCTCATCCACACTGAACCAGCCCAGGGTCACTCATCGGAAAAAGCCAGCCTTGTTCGGGCTCTTGTAAAAACGTGGCCGGGGTCTTCAAGGGCTGCTGTCGTGTGTGCGACCGTGCGCATGCGTGTGCGCGAGCGTGCGACAGCCTGTGGAAGATTGGAGCGTGAGTTTAATATTCCCGCCCAAAGCCTTCCCATACTCCTTGGCTGTCAATCCCCAGCACGCGCATGCAGTGCGCGTGAGTTTCGCGAAGCCAGCATGTGAAACATGTCTATGTTCTTTTAATCGCGCGTCCAACGGCGGGGCTGACTCTCCATCGTCCATGGAGGTTGTCGAGTTCTTGGAGCCTAGTCACGAACAATAGCCGTGACAGCGGATCCTGCCACCACAAATTAAAATGGTTGTGACAATATCTCATGCCGTGACAAAAGGTGTTTGTGATATCGGTAGATTCTAACAACTGTCGTTGATTGTTGATTGATGTTGTAACGCAGGCAGGTAGACCCATGGACAAAATCCATTTAACGTAACATTGACAGGTCGTGACAAATGCTATTAGATGTAACACAGATGGGTCGTCACGAATCCTGGTAAATGTAATAAAGACTGTGACACCTGCTGCTTGGTGTAACCCAGGCAGGTCTTGACAAATGCTAGATGCAGCAGGTCAGTTGTGACAAACACTGTTGCCTGTAGCACAACCAGAGTATATTTGACAACTGATTTTAGACACAGTACACGCTGTTTGTGAAAAACCCCCGTTTGATGTAACAGATAGGAACTGATAAATGCAATTAGACGTGACATGACGACTGCGACATCCTGTTTTATACACGCCACAAGGCCGTGATACATATCATTAGTTCTGACAGTGGCACATCGCAGTTTGTTTAAAAATACGGACAGGAGAACGGAAAGGTACACTCTATGATTTGAATTTACGTGCATCCTCGTCCCATGTCCCTACCACAGTTTCTGATTATCAAAGGCGGCTGTTACACGCAGGATCAATAAATAGGTGAAACGACAGGAGAAAGAATACACAGCAAACTTGTCGGAGTCCCATTCGAACAGTCTTTGATGTGCACCTCCATCACTTTCTGTCGTCTGGTGGGGGGGGGGGGGGGGGTGGGTGGAGGTAGAGTGTGGAGGGTGGGGGGAGGTGGCAACGTCAAGTCCCGCGCAGGATAACGCACCGACCAACGTACTCTGGTGGTGCAGTGTACACAGTGGAACCTGTGGCGAGATCCACGTTGGGGGTGGGTGACGAGGGAGGGTGCCGGAAGTTAAGAAGGCATCAATGTCGACCACGTGGCCTGCTGCATGCCCTGCAGCCGTTGGTGATGGAGCAGGGACGGCGTGTGCACATCTGTAGATGTCCTTGCACGGACAGACCAAGCACATCTGATCGATTGAGCTTTGATTGGCAATAGCTGCCTACATTTCTTTGTACAACTGTTCTTTCGCCCACTGCCTTTTTCTTTTTCTTCGTTCTTTCTGTTTTCTCTTTCCTTTTCCCCCTTTTTCGTCGTTTGCTCTTTTTTGTCCTTCCTTTCTTTCCATTCTCTTTCTTACTTATCTCCACCCCTTACCAACTTCCATATTTGCTTGTATTTCCCTTCCATGCTTCTATTTTCTTTAAAGCTGACTTCGTTCTTGCCTTACATCGAGTCGATGTCAGAAAAATGTGTTCACAGTTCCTTGTTTTAGGTGCAGACCGTACAGTAATAGCCTTTAACATTCTTTACTTCTGTAAGACTTTAAAATTGCACAATACCTGCAAGCGTTTTTGTCTCTTGTCAAATATTTGTTTCAATCAATCAACTTTTTGCTCCTAGACCTCCAGATAATTTTGCTTTTCATTGCAAAGAAATCTTAATTAATTTCTCAGTATGGTGTTGGACAAGAGGGCTGTTAGTGTTTTACTGGGAAGTTATATGAGCCTGCACAGTTTGCAGGGCTTCACTTTTTCCGGTAAAGTTCTACTTTTAGAGTTTCAGACACAAAAGTTTTGCTCGGGGCATCTCCCTCGTCAAATCACTCCGTGATTTCCGCTCTATTTTTCGGTGATTTTTTTCTCATCTAGCATTTCGTAAAATAGGTTAGTTTCTGTTCGACCTAGTCCAAGAGTCTGGTGTCTGCCCTAGGTCTGCAAGCACAAAAAGGGACTAAACCCTAACAACTGTCAGGGTGTGACCTCCCTGTTAAACGGAAAACTCGTTTCTTTCACAAAACGTCGCCATGTTTCATATCCCTCACTCCCTCCCCTGCAGGACAGGCGAGAGGTATTTCAGGGTCGCCATCTTGACAGTTTTCTCATAACGGGGACGAATCGCTCCCACCCAAGATGACAAAACTGTGGGGCTTGCAACACAATTATCACTGTCGATAATTAGCTTGGCTGGTCAGCAGACCTTGTTTGATGCCCTGTTGGTGGCCGTTGTCCAGCTCTTGCTGGCAGTGTGGCTTTTGTCGCACAGTGCGCAGAGCGACAGCGTGACATCGTCCCTCAGAAGGCTCGCTGTTGGTTGCGCCCCGTTATGGCCAGGGTCATAGTTCACATCGATGGCGGGGCGCTGCCCGCAACAGAGGCTCGGCCTGCTGATTGTATTCCGGTAGTCATGTTAACAGCTGGCTAAGACCGGATAACAGTGGAGTCGGTAGACAATTTCCTGTCTCCTCTCCCCTCTAGCCCCCACACAGCCCCTGCCTAAATTCTGCGCATTGATTGACAGGGGGGGGGGGGGGCCGGGCCCACGGTCGCTAGCTCCGTGGCACCGCGTGCGCAGCCATTTCGCGCAAGGCATGATGGTCATGGGCGGGACTAGTCGACCCCGTCAATCACAATCAGCGATTCGGGACGGCAGGAAATCGAGCACAAGGGTGCTTCAAGGCAAAGGTGCTGTGAGGACTGATATTTAGTAAAGAAATACGCTGTTGTCCTGTTCACTAGTTTCTGCATTCTCATGATGATAGTTATCTCCATTAACTCCCCTGCATTCTGCAGGCTCATTACAGAGGTTTACGTCTCTTGACTCCATTTTTCTGTAGGTCCACTTATTCCCCGAATTTGGCCCTATGTACACATACAAACATGCAGATGCGGCTTATATAGAGAAGGCTTTAGGTCTGTCGTTAATTTTTCCGTAGCTCAATGAAAACTATTTCTTTACATGACTGTACGAGAAGCGAGCCTACTGTACAACATTCTTCGACCTGAACACCACTGAACAACAACGGCAACAGAATCTGGTGCGAGGAAAGAAAAGCTCAGTGCTGCTGTGGGACATACAGTGTGTCTTTCCACGCCTGCAGCCACATTAGCTCGGACTGATTCTAACTCATAAGACTGACCCAAGGAACAACGTTGAGAGAAAGACATTTAAAACAACGTGGCCTTGAATACAGCTTGGTCCCATGTCATAGGCGGCAGAGACTTTGTCAGGAATACGTTAGAGATCTAGTCAACTAATCGCATATTGGCAGAAAACGACAGCTACTTCTGACAGCACACAAATGGGAACTAACTTCGCTGCGCAGATAGGAAGGTTGCTCGCAAGGTTTTCATGTCCAGACTTTCGCACACCTACAACAGTGCGAAGGTCCACCCGCTTTGTCCAAGCTTTGTCCAAACGTTCTTTTTAAAACTTAATCTCTCTCTCTCTCTCATTCCCTCCCTCTCTGAGTTGTCTGTCTGCCTGTCCCTCCACCTCTCTCTCTCTCTCTGTGTGTGCCTGTCACTCTCTCCTTTTCTCACTCTGTCTTTTTGTGCCTTCTCTCTCTCTGTTAATGCCCTGTACGAAAATCTCTTGAAACTTTATTTAATGTATCTTTTAGATAAAGTGGTGCTTATAGGTTAATCACGCGTATAAGTGTGGCTTACTACTTATTTCTTTATACTCTTAAAATTACATCTGAGTTTATTGAAAATCTTTTTCATAGGTGCTTGGGTGGTGGTGATTTAAAAAAATTGTCTTTGTGACCACCGTGTTACAAAAATTCTTGTTGTATTTGTATTGTTTTCGTCCGAAGGCCTAACGAATACAATTTTTTGTTCTTATCTTACTTTCTCACACCTCCCCCCTCCTTACCTCTCCTGTCTTTCTCTCTTGCCTCCATGACGTTCCCTCTACAGTTCTCTTCCCCCCCTCTCTCTCTCTCTCTCTCCAGTTCTTTCTTCTCTATACCCCTCCCCGTCTCTCTGTAGGAGGCAAGTACCCCTAGCACCCGCACACCCAGGGTACATCCTGCTCATTGTGCCCCGTGCAGTCGCATTTGATTCACCGATTCCCGTGCAAGTCCCGTGGGACGGGGGTGAAGGGGAGCAACTCCTGGGCGACTGCAGCCAGCTGGAAGCACTTGTCTCCCCTTGTAGAGCTCTCCAGCCGCTGGCTTCTGGCCTGGCCAGAACAGAGGAAGCCGTGCTGGAGCGGTGGGTTCAGTGCCGGCGGGCAGAACTTCAGCCACTTATGACCTAATAACGCGGCGGCAAGCAGTGGGGTAGAGGTAGACAGAACCACTAGGGAAGCCAGTAGTCCAGTTAACTTTACACACCCTACCCACCCATCTCGCCAGCTATCCCCACCCTCCCACTCCCCGTTTCCCGAACATGTGCGCAATGTTTGTGCTGAATTTTTTCTCGTCCTCTCGCTTCGTCAGCTTCTCAGCTCGGCCCAGACTGCGGGCAGCCCTGCTGATGATGGCGACAGGACTGGCTCTACTATCACTTGACTATAAATACTTAAACGAAGCACCGTTGTCAACAAGATCGATCTCCCATCTTGAATCCCCCCTCCAGCTGCACCTCCCCCTCCCTCTGAATCCCCTTCTTCTTCCAGCATCCTTACCGAAGTCATCGGTCCTTAGTTTTGCTTCAGGCATGTTTGCTGGCTTAGCTGATCCGTGTTCAAATCACGATGGTTCGTTTCTCGCACGTGACGGCCTTCCCAGTCGCGCTGTTGATAGCTGGTGCACGAGCGTGTAAATAATTCTCTTCTTTAACACTTAATGTGTTCTTTCTGTTTGCCACGGCGTTACCTGCCCCTATATCTACCTGATATACGAAAAAGTAAACTGCGAAAGCCAGCCAGACTAGAATTCGCAGGCCTGTACAAATTCTGTCTCGAATGAGATGTGGAGAGTTAAGGCGACGGACATTCACAAGAAAGTTAAGTTACTGAGAACCTGGATTGCAAACAATATTCTGCACCTCCATTTCACTTTTTGCTTATTTGAAATTGATGGAACATGTGATCAGTGGGTCGTGAGGACTGCAAGTTGGTGTGTGCAGAGCAGGAAGGGCCGCAGTAATCTGCCAGGGACACAGGGGCCCACTGCCACAGAGGCATAGCTATGTCGTCACACCTTCGTATGCGATAGCTTCGCAAAGTCTTTCCAAAAGTGTTTCATGTCTTAACTGCGCATGTCACAGTAATCTGTGTCCAGCCGAGCTAGTTTACCAAGATGGCGTCGGGTTATCAGTTAGAGAGAAACTTGGCTTATCTGCTGCGATTGTAGGACCATCGTTCATGAAGGGAGAAAAGCATGAGAACACGACGGGTAATCCCATTGTACGTCTTGGCAGGACAGCGTGTTATGTGCTGGCCCAGATTATAAAATAATAAAGTGTGTTAATAATAGTAAAACACCAACTACGTTTACATGCGATACCCATACACTGCACTGGCAGACAGTAACGACACACCAAAATATTGATCTTTGAACAACAGTTTGAAGTGTTACTTTTCCTCAGTTCAACCATTTTAGTTTATGTATATTTTGAAACTAATATATTTCTACGTCAAGTTAATAATGACAGTGTCAGTTGTTTGGCATCGACATTGAAATATTTCGCATTTCTTCAGACTGGTTTGAATTAACTAATGGAAACTCTTCGCATGAGGAAACCAGCATGGATAGATGCATTACTTCTTGGATGTTATTAGGAATGTTTAAGAATGTATGTTTCGGCTGACAGAAAAGCGTTCGTATTCACTGTGACCCCCTCCCTGACCTCGTCTTTGACTATCTGGCCTTCCATAATTATCTGGGTCAACCAATCGGATTGAAGCAATGACCTAGCGGGTGGGATTTGGGGGAGCGCGCTGAGCCCAGTGGCACGGGGTCCAAGGTGTGCCCGAAACACCAATGTCATAGCAACTCCGGCCGGAAATACTGTGATCGTCATAGCACTAACAGTCATAGCGGCAAATATTCCGCTTTGAGAGCTGGTCTGGGGCCGTGGTCAAAAGATATGAGAAAGTGGCGATGGAACTGATCGTCTGCTGTACACAGGCAGATTTCGTTCAACAGCTACATAGAGAGGATGCCAACAACAGAATAAACAATTTTTCCTCCCCACTGCACCCGCGCCACTGGGACACAATGGTCCCTAGTAAACATCTACAGTAGAATGACACAGATAACCCACAAATTATCTTTACTATAAACTTAGTCTGCATCCTCCAGCCTGAACGCCATGCCAGGACTGTTCTGTTTCTGTGGGTAGCGGATACAAGACCTGCACCAGCCTGTGGGTCACGTGTAGCTTACCTACCGCCTAGGCTCCGTCTTGTCTGCTTGCTGCACATATTTGTGTGTCTACCTGCTTGCTGGCTTCTTCATGTGCTTACCTACCGACTTGTTTGTCTTTGTCTGCTTGTGTGTACCTGCCTGGTCGTCTGTGTTAATGTCTGCGTATCCACCAGGACGCCCATGCAGCCGACAAGAATACTCTTTTGCTTACAAATCTTTCTCCTCCAAAAGATCTTGTGTCAGCAGATTTCAGCAGACGAGGGCCAGAACACAATAGGAATGGAGGGTTGCTGTGATGTGCACAGACGGGTACACGTGTTGACATAAAATTGTCGTAATGCCCTAATTAGCTAATATTTCTCACCATTCCCCCCACCCCCCACCCCCCACTCCCCACACACACCTTACAATCAGTTTTAGTTATTTTCTCCGTTCTGCACACGTAGTATTTACACGCACTTTCATACACATACACATACACATACACATACACATACACATACACATACACATACACATACACATACACATACACATACACATACACATACACATACATGCACAGTCATGTGTACTTTGCTTTCCTCATCTTTTTGTTTTCGAACACGCGTAGTTCGCAAAGTGACCTCCGTACGTCCATTTATTTACAGGTGTAAGTTGGAAATTACTTTGGTGGGGTCGGAGGTAGGCGAATTTTGATGGTGTGGAAAGAAGGGGAATTCAATGGAAAATAATCCCTTAATCTTACTGAGCCATTTCGGATCGTCTCCTAGCAAACTAGGAATACTCCACTAGATTGAAATCAATTCCCGTGTTGATAGAGGGGAGTGGCAGGAAATGCGTGTGTGTGTGTGTGTTGGGGGGGGGGGGCGAGAAGCTGGGAGGTATTGGTAAGAAAAGGCAGTAAAAGGGAGGACGCGGGATGAGAGCGTTTTCAGTGAGGCGTCTAGTTCTGTTCGTGTCCAAACTCCAACGTGTTCATTCATTCATTCAGAACCCGGATGTACAAGTGGAGAGGGAAAGCTGAGGCCCACAAACAGTCGCCCGACATCGGCAACACTTGGATGCAGTGTTCCACCTGGCGCGCGCTTTGTATGACGATCGACCGCGGCTGGTCGCAGATTAACTCTTTGAGGCGCTCTCCCTCGCACTGGATGACGGGAACGGGTTAAAGGTGGCGCGATGAACGTTGAATTGGGGAACCAAAAGGCCGCGCTGTGCGCATTATTGCACGTGACAAACGAGCAGGGGTTAGAGCAAACACAGGCGGCACAAAAGTCTAATGCCTATATCGTGTTGTAAAACCGACGAGAACAGAGAGGGCGTGACCATGGCAGAAAGCGCTGGAGCCGGTTGTTTGGTTTCTGTTCCACGTGACCGCCATTCTCCACACGTCACATCCGCTACTGCGGCTGGATCAGCAACAATATCACTGCCCAGTCGTATGTCGAAATGGCGACGACGACTCAAAACGAAGCTGTCACGATACACATGAGTTAAGGTAATCGACGCATATCGTGAGACAGAGGTACACAGATTGTTTGCTCTCTCACACAAAAGGGCTGATATGCAGGTTTCAGATGTGTACGTGTCTTGTTTTTCTTGTTTTAAATTCTAATAACAAGAGTCTGGTGCAGTTCAGTACACGACTGTACTCGCGAACAGGTGTCTCGGAGGTTGCTTAGTCATATGAGAGTTCATATTACAACTCTTTTTTCTCTGTCTCTCCTCTGTCTCTCTTTGTCTCTCTCTCCTCTCTCTCTCGTGGCATGACAACACTGTGCTTGAGATACAGTGCTGCTGTTGGAAAGTGCAACCCAGACCCGTCAAGTGCTGGTTCTGTGGGTTTTTCTCCTTTGTTTGGGCACTCCTCCTTTCCATGAGAAAATTTGCAGGTAAAACACGCACAGTAAGCGACCTCTAGAACCACTTTTATGGCGTAAATGCTCATGCAAATCAGCACCTTCCCTTTCCTTTGTCATCCTGCAGGTCATCTGTTATTGACATTTTGGTGACTGTCGATGACGCATCTTGCCATATTTCTTGTCTGTATATCGGCGGTAAAGGTGGCTTCGCATCCCAGACCTGGTGTCAGAAGTGAGCTCCACAGCTACCTAGTGCAGTATGACCGAACCCATCGCAATATGTCACCTGTCCCTTTGAAGTGTACCCCTATCATCCCGCGTCCTTTCATGCAGAGCTCTAACCCCATCTTGACGTCTTAAGTTGCTGATAGACTACAAAACACACCTTTGCGTATCGGTGATAATGACTGGATGACAGGATTAGGGGATTTAGTATTCTGTCAGTTATCGTCTCGGTATGACTAAGAGTGGGATTAGATAAGATTAAGCTCACCGGGTGACGTAAGAATCGACTTTCTCTAATACGAGAGGGCATGGGCAAATTACTAGAGTGAAGGTTAATTTCATACCATAATTCGTCTTGTACGAAGAGCATTCATGCTAAACTCTTGTTCGTTTGTCTGCTTGTTTGTCCATCCAGCTGTCAATCCGTCCGTCTTCTATGTTAACAGAAATTAAATGTTTAAAGCGCACATACCAGGAATCTAACAGGGTGTTTTGTGTTTCAGAAACTCGAGTAATTTATTACGTTGTGTTGTGACTTTGTGGGTCTGACATTTTCTTGGGACCTGAGTGAATTTTATTGTTGTCGAAGCTGTCGTGGGCCCTAACCCTTTCTGAAATAGCTTTCTATTAAGCAACGTGGGCAGGAACCCTCCGTCAAGTGTGCCCTCAGGGGCTGGCCAATTCAGGACTTAAGAAAAGACAAAGACAAATTCATTTCAAGTACACCAGTATTGCCTCAAGGGTCTCTAAAACAATCCTTCGTATGTGACGTCATTTCCGCGTTTCCGAACCTCCGTAGACTGGCAGCCCGCTGGGCCCTAAATCAGCAGTTGTGCGTTACGCACTGTCCTCTCTGTTCTGTCTTACGTAAGCTTTTATTGCTTTGGGACGTCCCTGACCAGTCGTGTCAGCAGAGACCCGGACGACAAGTGAAGGCAACCGGCGAATGAATCTTGGGGAGACAGCGAGTGAATGATCTGACAGGCGCAATATTGACATGGCAACTAACCGAATCCAACGCCTGTGAGCTTGTCGCGGGGACCTGCCACTTACAGTCCCTGTGTGGGTCCCTTTCCCGCTATATTGCCCTACCTTGATGGGTCTCCGATGGGGCTAGCGGTGGAGACGGACGGGTCAGGCTTTCAAGCGATCAAAGCTAATTTCGTCGTAAATCCTGCTTAGTCTCGGCTGTCTCAGCCCTTGGCGTTTTGACTTAGTCACAGTTTCTGTTCATCTTTCACATCGTTCTTGTTCTCAGCGAGGACTGTCTGGGAGATTGTAGACAGGTTGGACTTGAGCCGCTTTTTGTATGCTCTCTTAGAAAAGAGGAAGGGTAAAGACCCTCCCTCCCTTCCCTCCTTTTTCTTCCTTTTTCCTTCCTCCTTTTATCTCTTTCTTTTCTTCTTTGTGTTCTTCCTATTGTTAGCACCAAAACATGCAACATGTAGTTAAAATCATTATTTTAAGTCATTTACGGAGATTAGAGGGCACACCACACGGATTTCACAATACTGAAACTTCTTATATATTAATTTAGTGGACGTGAATAGCCTAACGACAAGACTAACGTCCCTACTTTCCTGTTATTGACGGATGGCACCACACAGACTGTCTGGCACCTGGAAACCAGTAGCCACTATCACCTGCTTGCCTCGAATGTTTTTTTTTAACTGAAAATGTTTTCGAGTCATGTTGACACAGGTGTCCTTATGACATTTTATTTGCACTCGGTAGATGCCGGTCCATCCATCTAGTGCCCTGTTTACAGGAAGCTATCAGCTCTCTCATATCATGTTTACCTCGTGTCCGCACCTGCGTGCACCAGTCAGGTGTATATGGTCAATGTTTTGACGTTCAACCAACCAGCAAGTACACAGGGGTTACCATGACAGGTTCCTGACACCACGACCGCCAGTCGCGGAGCAAGGGAAGCAACTCTTTTTTTCTGGCTGGGAATTGAGTTCATCGATTGTCCGCAAGGAAGCGGGCGACAGAGGAAAAGTGCAATGTGGCAGCGTCGTGGAAGCTAGTCTCGTCATAGGCCGCATCTCCGATCGTATTCTCCAGCAGCGATGCCGCATCATCGCTGTCATCATCGAATCCTCGCCCTCATCATCATATTAATCGTCGCTGCTATCCTGTTTTTCATTGCCTTTGGTCGCTGATAAGAAAATAGACACGACTGGCTGTAAGCATCTTTACGGTTTGTCATTGTCGCTGTCGCGGTTGTGGGCGGCATGCGTTGAACGAGTCCAGACACAGCAGTTACCGAAAAAGTGTCTTCAGAACAGTTTTGAAACACCTTGGCCTGCTCTAAACCTACACCTGGTTCGTGTCCACGCCAACGTTTTCTAGACGGGTTCCAAACTAACTCCTCTTTGGAGTCCTTGTGGCTGTGAACCAGTCTTGTTAAATGATTGGGCTTTCTTCTTCTGACAGCTTTGTATTTCGTTCCTAACACATATGCTCAAAAGTCAGCAGAAAGAGTTTGAAGCTCTTCTTTCGGCGTCACACTAACACATTTTTGTGGTCTTTAGCAAACCTGTAGTGGGGCATGCTATGTAACCTTGTTTCACCTCATCAGATTACAGCAATTCGTACACCAGTTGGCTTATAATCAAAGAGTTTAGTACCTACTGTATTGTTGTCCCCCTTAGCTGTTGGCGAAGAAGAACATTTTGATACTCGCTGGAAAGTCGTGATTTAAGTGTAAACCAATCCGTTACTTCTTACAAGTTTTTTAACTCGATTTTTAGCTGTTGAGAAATGCGTATCAGAATGTTTTTAGTGAACAGTGTATATTGTATCGCATGACAGGGAGACTGGCTCAGGATGGAGATGCTCTTAGGGCTCGTAGGCAGCTTGTGTCCCAGCATCTCTTCGTCCATTTCTTTCGCCCCCTTTCCCTCAGTCAGCATTAGCGCAGTATCTATCCCAGGACAATGCTTGTCTGGACCTCCTTGACAGGGGAACCAGGTCATTAACAGGTGCGTAAGGAACGGAAAGGTGTTGGCCGACCCACAGCTCCGTGATGACACCTCAATCCGCGTTGTCACCTGCTGAACTCTCACTTCTCACGTCGTCAGTACGGCAGCTCCTGGCAAGCCACAGATTTTAGCTTTTAAGCTTGGCTTCACAACTCAAGGGGGCTGACAGAGTGTTCGGCTTTGGTGGTGGTGGTGGTGGGGGGGGGGGGAGTACCATAAATTTTCATCGTCCCTACGTTTAAATTCTTTCTTTACTTTCTTTGTTTCTTTCCTTTTTGATTTTTGGGTTTTTTTTCTTTCTCTCTTTGATTCTTTCTTTCTAGCCGCTATTTTATAATGTCAGGTTTAAAAAAAATCCCCAATAATTCATTTCACCAGGTGCTGGGGCGGCAAAGATAACCACTTGTCTTGAAACATTGATTTGTGACATTGGGCAGACAAACTACATAGCTTGCAAACTGTTTGTTCTTGAAGTAGGGAGGGGAAGACAGAGAGAGAGTGCGGGGGGGGGGGCCGTGACAGAAAGTGTACCTTAAGAAACATGCAGACGCTGATGCATAACTGACCTAACACAGTGTCACACTTACCCACTTACACACTTGCACACTTACCCACTCACACACTTGCACACTTATCCACTCACACACTTGCACACTTACCCACCTACGTACGGCAAAGCGTTGGATCGGAAGTTTTGAGTTTCAACAGACAATAGAGACAATGTGAGAGTACTGTGCTAACATAATTAAACTATTACACTGTACAAAGTTGACACCAAAGGCGCTTAAAATATGTCGGTATGCACCATGCAGATGGAATGTCATGTGGTGCATTAGTGTACCCTGCTGACGTCACTAAGGCAATGCGCACATTTCCTGTATACGCATGCGCCCCCAAGTCGGTTCACACATACGACTGGGTTCTCGCACTAATCATGATGCGCTTCATTCATGGAAATCAATTACAAAACATACGTGAAAGATGCTCTGACTTTGAAAGCCATATTATCCTTGTTTCCTTCCTTGGTTTGCGTCCGATGGAGAAATGAAAAGGAAAATTTCTTGTTCGTTTCCCCTGCAGGCTCTTTATACTTTTAAGTCGGACCAAGAGTTATTGTGTCTGCATTTTTTTGAAAAATAACTTTTTCGCATACACGTTGAAGAACCAGCTTAGTATAAGTATCCACTATCCAGACATCTGAAAGAACAATACCTTTGGGAGTCCTCCATGGTCATTCGATACGCATTTTAATGGGAAAAAACGCCACAAACATTTTCATAAGTAGGCCTACCTATCATAATAGAGAATTTTGGCTGGAGTTGTTCCAGTGTGTAACCAGGAAAGACTTTTCCGAGTAACAAAATGCGCTAACCAATAACTTTACTAATGCCAAAAGCTAGACTTGAAAGAAAACACGGGTATATATATACTCATATACTCATATACTCATGTACTCATGTACTCATGTACTCATGTACTCATGTACTCATGTACTCATGTACTCATGTACTCATGTACTCATGTACTCATGTACTCATGTACTCATGTACTCATGTACTCATGAACTGTAACCGGTTAACCCAGTCTCTTCTCTATGACAAATGACAAGCGCCCAGGCTGGAGGCCGGGAAACGATCAATTTGGTGGTAGTGGGTTGTGCTTCGATTATCGGATTGTAGGATTTGGTGATTGGGAAATGAGCTAAACTTAAAACCGTTTTTTAAAAACCGACAGTCAAGTGCGCAGAGTGACGAAAAGGTTTTTGTGAAAGTGCTTCCACCTATCGGCGATTTCGAACTATCGGGGAAAGGGGAAGGTGACATTTGAAGGGGGGCGCGCACTCTGGTTGCGGCAGCCGAACTGGGGTCGCGTCTTGAGTCGAGCACTTGATGTCGGACCACAGGGGGAAGGGGGGAGAGGGAGAAAGGCAGTAAAACGTCGCTAAAACTAGTCCAAGACGTCTCCAGTCCCACAATTGCGCGGGCCAGTAAACGCGGCGCCCATCTCTGCGTGTCCCTCGTGTCCGCAGTGTGTTGCATCACGTGACGTAAGTCTGTTTTTGCTGAGGCGGCGTAGCGTGACTGACACGCGATGACAGTGGAAATGTGGCGACGGCCACTCAGGCCGGTAGTGAGGGGGACGTTTGGCTGTGAACCTTTGTTTGTCTAGAAACAGGGATAGGGCTTAGAGTGTGGAGAGACAGACGTGGAAATGGAGATGGTTCAAAGGCGTTGGGACAGAACAGTATAAGGGAAAATGAAGACTTGTTATTTTCGAGAAAACTACACACACACTAAACCAAATGCTGTCTTAGTTTTATTTCTACTGTATCCACTGTTACGCTACATGTTATGCTTGCGTATTTAATCATAAACGGCCAATTTCTTTTTCGTATTCCTGTCTGAATTCTTTCGTTATCTTTCATCAACAATACCTTTGCACTACGGTAAAGTATCTCTGCCGGGGAAAGCGATTCGTCGCGCACACATGTACTGTCATGTCAGATGAGGTGGCCACGACAGCGGTAAGTAAGTTTCACCTGTTCTGAGAACACTCCCTCACCTGCCACTCGGACGTAATGATGAACGCGATGGGCCGTCCTGGCAATCGTTGCGCTCATCTGTTCCGTACCAGGGTGTTTGCGGGCACATGCCCCTCCCCGCCCTTTCCGCCTAATGGTGAAGGGTCTACTCATCCCAGACTTTCACTCCTCGCTGCTTTCGTACTACAGCTCCCCCACCCCACCCCACCCCACCACCCACTCTTCAGGGAGCGTGGTCCAGCTCCCATTCAACTGCACAGTTCTCTGGGTGGTCGCAGACCCTTCCTTCCCACCCGCTCCTCTCATACCCCACACCCTTCGCCTTCCGACGTGTCATCTCTCCGGCTTGTGACACCGGTTCGCGACCACAAAGAGTAGAGCTGTGTTCACTCGTTAAGTGCCACTCACGTCGTCTCAAACTCCATTTCCCTAACCGTCAGTCAGTTGTCGATGTTAAGCAACAGGTGTGCTGGTCATAATCAGACCCAGACTGACGGAGAAAGATGTCCTGTAAAGTGGAGGAAAGCGATATCTCGCACAAACAGCGTTACCCACTACGAAGGGTGGGGTGGGCGTGCTCGTCGTAACAAAGAACAATAACAAGAAATTGCCATGAGGCGAGACAGTGGGGTCCTCATCAATGATACGTACTGAAAGCACTACTGAAATAAAACCACCTACAAGTCGAACATGCTTTGTTCCTGGCGTACTTTCCTGCTCCAGGTTTACACACAAGAAATCATTGTCGTCGCGTGTCTAAGCGCGTCAGCGTGCCTGCCGGTGTGCACGTGTGTACTTCAATGTACGTGACTGTGCAATAGATATCTTTGTTTGATTTTTTCTTTCTTTTCTCGTCTTCTTTCTTTCCTTCTCAATCCTGAGCAATAATCTAATATGAAGATGTAATACACAGAAGTCTGTGATGTACAGAAGACAGTGCTTGCATCAGTATTATTTACTTTCACTTGTACTCACTGCCCACCACGGCGACGTCATGTTGGGGAACCATGGCTTCTTGACTATGATTTCCTGTACATAAATCTGTTGATAAATCTATACATAAATACCTCGTCAAGCCTCCTCACCTTCAACTTATGAGCACCTTGTAAAATAGGAATTAGGGACAAACCGGCAAAATAGCCAAGCAATAGCCAAAGACATGAACGAATTCTGTTAATTGTGAATGCAAGATAATTGTAATTCCTTCCCCTAAACGCCCCGCGAAAAAAAAACCTTGACAAAACGACTGTAATGAATAGAAAGCACAGACACCATCGGTGCGATAACATTCGCTTATTCTTTCAATGTTTTATTAGAAAGGAGGAAATGAAGCAACGTCTTCCTGCAATCTTTCCAGCAAACATGGAGTGGGGGGAGAGATGAGAGACAGAAGCTGGGGGGGGGGGGAAACTAGGCTGGTGGGAGTGGAGGGGGGTAACGTACATAGTCTTTTCCTGTTTCCTCTCTTCCATGCTACCTCGGTTCAGATGGGGAGCGGTGCGTAGAAGTTTTTAGGTTTGTCCAACAAAGGGAGATGACTCAGCACGTGCAATCATCACAAACAACACTAAGGTCCTGTCTGGTACCGATAGCTTGCGCCAGCATGCACTGCACGCCACACAGCACGAGTCATCCGAGTTCGCTCTATCCCTGCTCCCCCCTCCCTCTCCTCCCCCCGTGCCCATCGCCACCAGGAACAGAAGCCTCATCCATCATCATCAGCATGTTTCATTTCGTTGGGACGGGAAGTGTGGGGGGAGGGTGGATGAAAGAGGAGGCGTGCAGGGAGACGCGTAGACAGAACACCTTGATCTCGTCCAGGTATGGAAAGACAGGGGAGGGATACTCTTTGATCTCCAAGCGTGCACTTAGCCGTTCAAGCTGTCTAATGAGTGACTGACGATAGGAACGGGTTGAAAAAGGAGGGGGTAATAAATTAGCCATTGTGTAGACGCTGTGTTGGTCAAACAAAAGGAAGTAAATATGCCGGGAGGCGGGAGACTACGGGAGGTGCACGGGCAGAATTGAGTTTCTGTAATCCTATTTTTGTTCTACTCTCTGTTTCACTTAGTTATTTTCATACTTGAGGACATCTGTGATGCTGATGCTTCTGTTTTGTGTATGCGTTCTTGAGTTGCGAGGGGAGGGGGGTTTGAGGAAAAAGGGGGTGGTGTTTAAGATATACTAAGCCTCAACTCTGAAGTAAAATTCAGTTCAGTAAGCTATTTCCCAGCTTGTTATTAGGGATAATCAATAGATGTAGGTCCTGTCCCACGTTGCTAGTGACTAAATTAAAATATAAAATAAACAAAATAATTGAAAATTAAAAGAAGAAAAAAAGTAGAAGCTAAACAGAAAAACAAATGTTTGAGGGCAGACTTTTGTGAAGGGATAAGCCACTGATTAGCCAGAGGGATTACACAAGGATTGAATCGGCTGAGAAACAAGGATTTGCAACTGATTAAAACAAAGATTAACAGAATATTTAGGCTTGTCTATGCATGTGTGAAATTGTTTTAGTAGTTCAAAATCTAAAAATCAAATAAAATAACAGTCACGGGTGCTGTGTAATATAAGGAACCGTTTACATTACAGATTTTAGTCCTCTGTGAAAACTGTTTTCCCGTACCATAACATTCATCTTTTAAAGTGTTGGACAAACCTTTGGAGGCAGTTCTGTCTCGATCACTTTTCGCTGGTGAAGAGCAAAACATTTCTTAAATAGTGTTCATTTATGAACACACTACATTTTTTCCCCTAAATGCGATAGTACAAGGCACTTCCTTCACTTTAAAGCGCTTCTTCCCTCTGGTTTCTTCTCTAAACTCTTAAGTTGTGTTGTTCCACGGTTGGAGCAACAGGGAAGGTAACATAAATCTTCTGTCTCTGTCAGATAATATTTTGCTTCTGAACCCAACAACGGAAGAGGATCGAAGCCATTTTCACACTTATTCAACTCGAACAGCTCGTGGGCTTAACGCACTGCCGTTCAATACCCCTCGGAGCCAATCACACCCGTCGACTGTGGCCGCGCGCGCTCCTTCTAGGACGGCAAGGTTTGATTGGTTGACACCTAGACTCCCTGTGGCTAGTACCCGCCTTAATCCTCTCCCCTCGCCCAAGCGCTGTAGGCTGGCGCAAACCGCCCGCGGCCGTTTGGGACGAAAATAGTGCGACCTGTCGTCTGGTTTGTGCAGTAGTACCCAGGAAACACTAGGGGGGTGGAACAGTTGAGATGCACCGTACATGACCTCTCGCCATGTGCAGAGTCCCTGGTCAGTTGTCCACCGACCTGTCTCGTCGGTAGCAACCCACCTCGATCAATTCGTCAGTGAGGGGAGATGTAATTTATCTTCAACGCACATTACCTCCAGGGTCCGAGTTGTGGATTGGCTTGCCTTCGCTGTCCAGCTTCGGTTGTGTCGAGCACGGGAGTGCACGGTCGTTGTAAACATTCAGCTGAAAGGATAGAGGAAGAGAGGATTTGCCGGTATGGATGGATCGACTTGAGAGAGACACCCAGGAGATAAATATTCCGTGGCGAAAGACATCTGTTCTCGCTGCGCTGTGATCTACGACGGGACAGCAGTCAAACATTGTGAGGGAAAGAGCTTCGTGACACCGTGTCCAACATCCGACTGCTATGCGGGTGTGTTTACGTTGGTCTTCACATCGTGGTCAGTTGAATACTGCAGCGCAGCCACAGTTTTCGTGGGGAAACACTCGGGCCGCGGTCGCCCCGCTGGTGGCCATGAGATAAGTGGCGCGGTAATCGGATGGACCTCGGCGGCCCTCGGGCAGCGCTAGTCGTGGTCGGAAGCGGTAGTGGTTGTACACCAGGATACTCGCAGCCCACGTCAGCTCTCTCGGACGTCGTGGTAGCTCTCTGCAGTGCTACCCCCTACGCCAGCAAGAGCGCCCCCGAACACGACAATAACAACACCAGCGACCACCTCAACGCCAACGTCATGCCGTCTGCTTTCGGGCTCAGAGAATCAGAGGTGATGTTTGTGATGTCCCGTAGTCGTTCCCTCATCCCGCTCGTGAGTTTTCTCGCGAATTTTCTCCGTTCTCCAGTTTTGTTTTGGATAAAAAATGTTTGTCCTTTTTCATTATTTATTCTTCCTAGTTCCCATAACCATCTTGTCTTTATACATTTAAACTCACTAACAAAACAAAACAAAAAAGGTATTTTGAAAATGTTGTCGAGCTAGTTTAAGCTAGCAGAAAAGAATATCTTGGAGTGTTCATAAATTTCGGAAATAAATGTACGCTTCATAAAATTTAAATGTCGGATAGACGAAAAACTAATTTGGTAAATAATGGTTAAAATCTTTACAGGTTCGTGCCTGCAATGATTAGACGGATGTTATGAAAAATTGTGAGTTTTTTTTAAAAAAATCAAACAGCGCTACATCTATTTTAATTACGGATACAAAAGACAACGAACAAATAAATTCCAGCAACGCCGTGTGTGGTTGCTAATACTCATTAATTCCAATGGTTTATATAAACAAATTGGTTAATTCGAAATTGCAAATGCAGACACAATGGAGACCTTGATGAGTAGCGTGGTGTCTCTTCGCATCGCAATAGTTACGACAATATTATTTTCAAGGGTAATTGCGTACATCTTCTCACCCCCCCCCCCATTTTTCCTCAATACTTAAGCAAGGTCTGATTTTTGCTCCTGTACCCTTAGGGAGCAGGATTATATGCTTATGTGTAATAAGAGATGATGCCTGGGGGTGGGGTGGGGGGAGGAGTTGCGGGAGGGCCTAGGGTAAGAACGAACAAATGGCTAGAGTAAGCCTAAGGGTCAGGAATAGAATGAATTTAATAAAAGATGTATACTGGAGAATTTTTTCCATGTCCATCCATCGGTGCAATTAAACGAATCCCCATGAATAATTCCGTCGTGACTCACTCCTGCTGATGAAAACTTGCCGGCTGTGTCCTGCCCCCGCCCCTCCCAGGAGGGTACAGTGGTCAGCTGGGGTTGTATGGATGAGAAAACATTGGGACGTTAAGGCTGCTGCTTGTGGAAAAGGCTGTAACAGGAAATTAACAATCTCGCGAACTCCTGCAACTGAAGGGTTTACGCTAGAACGGTAACAATTTTCGCTGAGTGCAGGGTGTTTTCAAACCGAGGCTTTTGAAGCAAGCCATTTTGCTGATATTTATTTATTTATTGCTTTAAGAACCCAGATTGGGTCCTATGCTAGACGCATACGTTTTCATAGACACTACCTGTAAATGGCGACTATGAAAGATAAGACATCAAGTTGACATTTCTAATTAGAAAGGAAAACTAAAAGTGCGTCATCTCCTTAACTTCAGTTAAAAATAGTTATTGTTTGCAAGTAATGATGATTTCTATTTCAGCTAGCCAGGATGCAATTCTTACAAGGATATAATTTTTGCTGGATTTTTTAATTTTTTTTTTACACTGTTTAAAGTTTTGTAGAATTTCAGTTTCAGTTTCCAAGCAATTCTAGGGCAGTGCATTTTGAACAAAAGTATGTTAAAAATATTTTTCTTCATCCGCAGTAAAAGATAAAAGTGATTCCTGCGATAAAAATTGAGTGGAGCAAGTATTAATAAAAGCCGTAAGCGATATATTAAATTAAGAAAATAAAAATGTGAAATTCGCTTACAAATTGCAGAAAGGCGAATATATTTATAGCATCCACTTTAAACAAACCAAGTTAAAGTAAATGATAATATATAAATTTTGTCCTTTCTGGACACGGTGACAGAAGGGAAAAAAGGAAGAGGTGGAGGTGTGAGTGTGGGAGGGGGTGGTGGTTGGAGCGATATGGAGCTTTGTGCTACTCACGCCGACGTAAGAACAACTCCGTACTAAAAGATTCAGCAGCCTGCGGGTAAGTGTGACCGATAAACGAGAAAGCCATGACACTGCGTCAAACAACTTCAGTCGCACCAGTGGCTGACACCAAAAATCAGTGCAGTCACTCGCTCACTGTTAGACTTCCATTGCCCGCGGGCGCCATCGCCACTGAACGCCAAGCAAAGAAAGGCGAAAGGGTGGGGGTGGGGTGGGGGGTAGAAGAGACGTGTCGTTGGAAAGACTGCGCGCTGTTTAATCTTCTTGGCTCGGTGGGAAGTCGTCGGCCTATAAAGAGATGAAAATTAGGAGATGTACTGCAGCTAATAGTGCTGTTGCCATCCTGACGAAGGCCGGAGGGGGGGGGAGAAGACTGTTTGTGTGTGGGTGGGGGTGGGGGGATGTCTCGTCCTGTTGTGCAATGTGTGTAGCGGGAAAGTATGGCGTGCTGCTCGATAGGACAGGGAGTTTCACAGCGTGGCTGATAAAGCAGAAAAAAACCCCCCGGCAAAGCAGGGGAACACATTGCCACTCAGGTAGGCAATAGTTTTTACCTGTAGGTTGTGCGAGACGCATCGCTCATATTCTTTACCCTCAAGGTCCAGACATTATTCAAGAATTTTACTTCTGGCTTATTAGTCGCTTGGCCCATTTCTGGGTTCGGCGCGAATAAATAAATTCCCACGCTTTCGGCAGGTCCCACATCCAGCATTTACTTTCGTTGAGTGCCACCTATCTTTGTTTGCCCCCCAACCCCGACCCCACCCTCAACGCTAGCATGCGCATGCAAGCATGCACCAGCTCGCGCGCATGATGAAATCAATACAGCTCCTCTGGCATTGATTGAGACACACCACGGCGGCTAATTTAAGGAAGACATTGCGTTCGAAGCCCAGACCAGCTGATCGGAGGGAGAGGGGGAGAGGTTCAGGACTTGGGGGAGTGCGGGAGGGGTCGGGGCTAGCCAGGCATGTGCCAGACTATGACGGAAAACTGATTTCTGCCGCGCTGCCCCTGTTTCTCGTCCGGCTGCTGATGGCGATGATTAATCACGTCATGCGTGATGACGTCTGATCCTAACGGCTGCTCCCGTCTCTGTCCGTCGGCTGCTGGCTTGTGGCGACTTTGACAGTGGAATATCTAAAAATTTGAACAGTTATTAAATGGAATAAATAAATTCGTGCCGAAGCTGTATTTCAAAAGCCAGGAATTGCGTAAAAATAATTTTATAAAGCACATAAATGGAAACGAAAATGGAAAATAAACCATGTTGAAACCAAATGGAAAGGATTACTGAAGCCCATAAAGGAGAATGTATATAATCGTTCTTTACAGTAAAAAAATGCTACTTATAGAAATCGTTGAATGTTAAGGTTTTGGGTCTGTAATTGTTTAAAATTGTGTTTTTTGTGAAGTATTTTTAAAGCTTTATTGGAGGGTTATGGTAGGTTATTGGTTGCTTAACGTCCCGACACAAGATTAACTGGAGGATGGTGGCATTTTGTTTGTCTAAAAATTAAAACATTTGTTGAACATTTTCAGCATGTCTGCCTGTCTGTCTGTCCCTCGCCCCTTGCCTTTCTCTGCTGTCAGCAGAACAGCAGCTGCACACTCCCTGTAGCTGTGCACGCGGCCAGTCTCGGCGCGATTTGCTCGTCAACTAAACGACGTGTTTCCTCTGTTCTCGCCTGACAGGCAGGTCGGCTATGTCAGCCTTTGTATCCTTCGCACGTCCAACCGCGCGAAGTAGGTCAGCGTGCAGTGTTCTACGAGATTCCGTGTTGTGTCTGTCGGTGGTGTCACATCCCTACCCCTCCAGACGTTCTTCTCCCATGTTCGCAAGTCAAATCAACATCGCGTCGTACAAGGCTTACATAAATGACTGGGAGAACACAGTGACACCCTTGACCTGTCTTGTGTGTATTATCTTGGACAATGGCGATGGCACTAGGTCAGGGTTATGACTACGGCTGGATAAAATGGGCATTCGTTTGTGCACTTCCTGTCATAACCACAGGCGTGAGGCCCGTTCGCCCTCTGTATTTCACGTGCACGTTTCCGCGTGAACAGGAGAAATAGCCCTTGCAACCTATCGCCTGTGTTGTTTACGTACAGCGTCAGATTACGTCATGTTCACGAGATTGTTTCTCGCGCTGTTCGTTGCTGCACGCCAACTATTGTCGAACGCAAGGCCAAGACGACCCGAGAGAACAACGGGATATTTGCCTGACAGGTCATTGCTTGATTTTTTTTTTTGCGCCCTTGACAGGGCACAGGGCGTGCGCTGGCAGAAGATAAATGTAGGCCTAACCAAATTTGTCAGCTACAGGCATAATGTTAAGTGCTGCATAAGTTAGCCTTCGGCCACATCTTTACCAACATTTTTTTCCTTTATGGAACTGTCTTTTCAATTTTTTACTTTCCTCCCCTCCGACCCTATTTCCATATTTCTTTTTTCCTGTAATGACAGCAAAGAAACGAAACAAGGCTAAGACTATAAAGAACACTGAAAAGTGTGTGAGTTTATTAAATGTAGTCTTGGATATAGTAAAAGGACAGCTTGCCTGTGACATCTTCGTGTCCTAGAGAAGCGAGACCCCAACTCTTCTGTGGGCCAGTAGTGCCGATCTCATCTCCCTCACTGCTTTACCTCCCCTGACCTCTGGGGTCAGGTACCTATTCCCAGCTGGGTGAAATAGGGGAAGTGTGTTGCGGCGCAGAGTATCAAACCAACACCTTATAGGGTTCTGAGGCCATAGTCTTAACCAGAATATATTCTACAACATGTTCTAGATATAAGGATCTGGGGGTCGCACTTCTATTTTTATCTCTTTTTCTGTGTGCGTGCGTGTGTGTGTGTGTGTGAGACAGAGAGAGAGAGAGAGAGAGAGAGAGATTGGCTACTGTTCTTTTCTCATTTCGTCTTCATATCTTATCTCTGCATTCATATCTACAAATCATCCACTCGATAGTCAAAACATCTTTTTTGTTACTGCTTCCTCCTCTAGTCCCTTGTGAAATGAATACAAAAAACAGAATTATGATTTTGTGATTATCCGCTGAGTGTTTCACTGAGTTTATTCATCCTTGTCAAATTGCTTAGATAACAAAAACATAACAATGTCCATAGTGTAATTGTGATTTTTTTCTGTCTCCTATTAACAGCGCATTGGACAGATCGAGAGAACTTGCGCTGGGAATTTTCTCTACAATGATTTGCAGGCATGTGATTATTAGCCTCTTAATGCTCAAACAATATGCTGGAAAATTTTCTAATTAAGACAAATTGACGAAGTCTATGGAAAGAAAGAGAACCTGCATGCAGCCTTAAATCATCAGATTGAAATTGATGTTGTTTTACAGATAGTTTTATTCTCTTTTTCGTATACGTAATAATAAATGAAATTAATTTTTAAATATTTACTTGCTTTTTCAGTTACTTTTTGTTTGTGATACAGAGGAACAAATCACATGTCTGTAGACGATGTTCCCCTAGTGTTCAATATCTTTCAGTCTGTTTAATTATTGCTAGCAAAATGCTTTTTTACACAAGTGAGCAAAAAATTTAAAATAAAAATATGCACTGCGTTTGGCTGAACACAGGACCTGGGCGGGGGAACGTTTGCTTCATGTTTCTTATCAGATCGACAGGTTCCTCTATAAAAGATTGACAGCCATATATGAAAAGGAGACATACAATAACTTCTGTAACCAAGCTTGGGAAATACGTGAAAATTTGTCACGCTGTTCTGCAGCAAAAGCTTAACTAAAGATCTACCACTGAATAATATTCAATGCAATGTTTTTTTTTGAAAACCCTCTGTTTTATAGATACGTGTTGCTAGGATCAAACAGAATGTTTTCCCTCGCAGAAAACTTTACGAAAGTCGCCCTTTTCACCAAAACGTGTTCTGGAAGTGACCCCATTTGAACTTTACCTTTTTTCTCTGCTATCAACAGGACAGGAGATCGGACCTTCATGGCGGTTTCGGTCTGGTGTCCGGCAACACGGCTTCCTTCACTTCAGCCCCGAGGCTGTCCCACACTCCGGCCACAGACTTCCAGCCCCCCTATTTCCCTCCGCCCTACCCTGCCCAGCAGCCAATGGAATTCCACCACACAAGCCATGTCAACGCTGACCCGTACTCAAATGTCAACCCCTTCCAGCAGAGTCCGCATCACTACAACCAGCTGGGGGAGCGCAACGTCCTCCGACACCGTGACGACCCGCTGTCCATGCACCCCGGGCTGTCCGCGCCCTACGACAGTCGCCGGACGGCCGACTACATGAACAGCGTGCGTCGGCCGGAAGTGCTGCACCACGGAGGTCACCCCGCCCTGACCCTCGATCAGGACCCCGGGTTACTGTCCTTGCATCATGCGAGTAATCCGCCCTTGCCAGGGCTGGAGGACGCCAATCAGGTAAGTGATCATTTTGGAAACCCATCTGTTTTAATGTACGCTGAACAAGAAGTGAACAAGAAAGTAACAAAGCATACAGACATAAACAAACAAGCAAGACTTTCAGGTAACACCGACAGGAACAAAACCTAAAACAGCAGCAGCAGAAACAGCAAGTCAACCAACAAGCAAACAAACGAAAGCAAAACAATACAAACTAACGAGAAACACAACAAGAAATACAAACCAAAAAATCAATAAGCAGAGACGGCTAAAGAATTTAAGCAAACAGACGAAGAAATAGTTACAACAAATAACAAATTAGCAAAGACAATAAAAAAGGAAACAAACGGGCGCTTCAGAGAATAGCGAGACTTGAATGCCAAAAGGTTCGTATGTTGATGGCAGAGGGGATGGGGGGAAGGTATCTGACACGAATGAACGAAGAACTGGTCCGTGTGTGATTCCTCTAACTTGCTTCCGATGTCCCATTTCCCATTTCCGTGCTCCCGGCTTCTCGCAATAGTTCAAAATGGCGAAAGCAGCTTAAAAAAGAATTTACAAAACTGCTTTTTCTTTGATGCCCTGAAGGAGGGAATTGTTCGCTGTAAAGGTAGGTGCTTAGCCCCATCACGCCCCTCCTTTATTTAAGGCGTCTCCTTGAAAACCGGTGTTCCTTGTGTCTCCAATTTATTGATTGCCCTTCAAGCACGTCACGTCAAAACAGATGATTGTCATTTCACCCTCAGAAAACTCGACTGACTTTCCTTTAGCCCCAACCACTTTCCGCCACCTCCCGACGTTTTCTGTAGCGCGTGATGACAGTCTGCAAGCGTCGCTACGTATGTGTGAGTACCTAACTATGAGATACTGTTGCTGTGTTTGAACACTGTCATATCAGTCTATGCGAACTTACTGTTTGCATACTATCCGCATGATAGTGCCATACTGTCAGCGTTATGGTGCAAACTATCGTGATACTGGTGGCATTCAAGCTGTCTGCTTTATTTTTAAGCAGCTGTCGTTCCCTCCCCCTTATGCTTTTCGAGAGATGGATTTTTTCCTTCATCTCCCTTATCCTCACAAATTCTCCCCGTCAATTGTTTCCCATATCAGGAGTTTGCTTATTTTATTTTCCGAACTTTATTTTCCATTTACCGAACTGTTTGGTCTTAGTGAACCTGAAATCTTAAGGCTTGTTGCAGTCAAGGCTTTATGCAGTCTTGAATCCTTAGATTTTCCCCTCTTACGCGTGTTTACTTCAATGTTCCCCCACGGTCTGTGCAGTGAGTAGCTTTAAAACTTTGACCCCGTGTAAAGTTCGTCAAAGAGGCTTTAACGTTATCTGTGTCGACAAAGTAGCGTACTTTTAGAACTTTAAGCATCTGTTAAAGTTTAGCTATCCATATAATTTTCAACATCTGTTTAATGTTAGCTAACCATTTAATTTTTTAACATTCGTTAAATTTAAGCAGTATAACTAATATCCGTTAAATGTTAAATACCCAATTTTTAACATTCGTTAAAATTGAACAATCTAAATTTTTAATATGTGTTTAATTTTAGCTAAGCAACTAACGTTTAACATCCGTTTTACCAACAAATTTTAAACATCCCTTATATTTTAGCTAACCAACTAATTTTAAACATCCCTTATAGTTTAGCTAACCAACAAATTTAAAATATCCCTTATATTTTAGCTAACCAACTAATTTTAAAGGTCGGTTAAATTTTAGTTTCTAACCAGTTGTAAACATTAGTTAAATTTTAGCTAACCAATTTTAAACATAGCTAAACAACTAAAATGCTGACGAAAGGCTATGCCCTTCCATTGGCGCTTACTGGCACACGCATGCGCACACCCCATGGTTCACAAAAGTAAATTACATGCAGGTAGAGATGGTTGTGTAGCTGCCGCCAGATGTGCATATACAGTTTTTTTTTGGTCTTTCGCATTTCGGCTTAACGCGTATTGATGGTTGTCTGGCACAAAGCATAAGCAGTGCTCAGCGATGAAGACAATCGTGTAGGTGGGCGGCAGGATGAAGAGAGAGAACTGGATGCAAAGTGTCGTTTCCACTGTACCACGCCTACATCACAAGAACCGGAAATCGTTGAACCGTAAATATCTTCTTAAGTGCGCGAGTGTTCGGGATTTCATCAACTCCCTCCATCACCCCCTTACCAATAATAGTATAAGAAATGATGTCATTAAAAAAAAAAGTATTATATGGTGGGAATATTCACCTGCACCAAAGCCTCAGGTTGTCATAGTCCGACGCAGGCGATGGAATTTATCACCTGGCAGGTGCGGCGCAGAGAGGCGAAAGCGACGGGGAGAATGAGATCGCTTGACGCATGCGCATGAGGTGACTTCTGACGCAGCACGGGCGTCAGGTCGGTCGAACCTGTCTATCTCTGACACACCTCACAGCTGACCCGCGCTGGCCGTCAGGCGACGCCACAGTCACGTCACGACACCGCTTGCGTGACATCGGTGGGAGGGCTAGGAAGAGGTGGGTGGTAAATGTTGGCGGGCACCACCTGCTCTGACTTGCCTGTACCTCCATCAGCTGCTTTTCTGCCCACGGTTCTTTGGAGATCGAATAATGCACAGGGCTGGCATCGTGTGCCAGACAGAACAGCCGTGCAGGAATATGAGGATGAACGGCATTTAGTGTTAAGGAAACGATAGAGCAATATAATATACGTATTATGCAGGACGCGATGATAGGATGTGACAATGCAGCAAACACACTCAGCCCCTCTCCCCCGCAACCGCCCCCACACCCACACAAACAAAGCGAGTAAATAAACACCACAAAAAACCAATCCTTCCACCTACTCCCGCTCGCAAACCGGCAGAAGGCCCCCGGGCTTTCTCAGGCTGAAGTAGAGAATGATAGACGGTACGACAGTGGAACTTAAAAAAATAGATTTGTCATGTGGATTTGTTTCTCTCTTTTTTAGAGGTGGAGTTAGCTGCATGGTATTTCGTGTCTTTATTCCGTATACAAAAAAATGCGCGTTAGAAGATACACAGTGTGGAGCGCCTTACGATTGCTTATATGAACGGGAGGATAGTCAGTCCTGTATTGAACTAGTGAAGAGTGTTCACAGCGGAGTTGTCACAACACACGGGATCGCTGTTGCTTCGCAGACTATGGTCGGGTTTGATACAGGCCTACGACTGCAAATAGTCATGGAACATACCGGAGTGGTCGTTACATGACAATCGAAGGAGTTGATAATCTTGTGAACTAAAGCTGGCGTTGGGTAACTAGTAAATTCTTGCTGCCCTCTGTCTTCCTCGTTCTCTGGAACGGACAGGACTACCCCCCTCCCACTCTTCGTTGTCTTTGGAGGCACTCCTGTGGACCAGCCCACCCAAGACGCAGCAGCGTGTTACAGTCATTTACTGGGTTATCCTGGCCGGGACTGTGGTCTCCTTTCTGCCTGATGAGGCAGGCCGTGGTACGGCAACATTCTGACACCGGTTTCCTGCAGTCGTCATGTGCTGCTGCTTGCTTTCCTTCGTCTGACCGCGCCTCGCTAAGCCCTGTCGGCACCGGGGCTGGCTTCAGCCGGATTATACCCCTTGCTTTCCTCCTCGCACCCATCTGCAGGACTGTCCTTCACCTTGTGTTGACCTTCAGCTGGCAGAGATCTGTAGCACATCAGCATGATTAATTTCATCCTACTTCCTTCAGGTGACTCTTTTGGTAGCACAACATGCAGGTGGAACGTTTTTGATAGCGGGACATGAGATGAGATGTTGCGGATGGCGGAACATATAGATGTGACTTATTTTGATAGCTGGACATTCAGTTGTGACTTTTTTGATCTGGGATATGGAAAATATTCATTTTTCTCACTCACTCACTCACTCACTCACTCACTCACTCACTCACTCACTCACTCACTCACTCACTCACTCACTCACTCACTCACTCACTCACTCACTCACTCACTCACTCACAATTCTAGAGCTAATAGAGGAGGACCTGCTCCGACCCGGTGTCGTAGCCGGGAAAGAGTGCTATTATTAGTTCAATATGCTTGTCAATATGCTTGCTTGTCACTCTCATCTTTATCTGCTTCCTTTGAAGTAAACGGTAAAGTAAAGCTTATGCTGGTTTATATTTTCCTGCGTTGTTTTTCCTTAGGAATAAACTGGTTTATCTACGAAATAAATTTTTCAAAATTCCTAATCTCCACCTTTAGCCTCCCTTCCACCCCCTTCCTTCCCGCTAGCGTTATTGGGGGGGGGGGGTGTGTGTGTGAAGTGAAGGGTTGAGTCTCGAGATTCCCGACGATTCCTGTACCGTTCGTCCTTGGCGGCAAGATGGTTAAAAGAGGGAGTGTAGGAATACCTGCCAGCGCATCTCCATGGTAACCACAGGCGGAACAGGGCTGTGCGGTAGTGGAACGGCGAAGGTGGGTAGTGCATAAACAAGCGATCGGCAGTCCATCTTCCTCCCACCATGCACCTGTGCACTCTCTGTTCCCGAGCTAGGATGGAGTCAGTCAACCGTATCTGACTTACGTGACAGTCCGTGACACTAGCGGACGTCAGGATATCTCTCTTCCCCCTCCTTTCTCTCTCTCCTCCCCCTCCTCTCTCTCTCTCTCTTTCTTTCGGAGCTTATATGGTTGTCGTGGTCACGCATATGCCTGATGTATTACCCACTTATTATTCTCAGAATCGGGATGTGTAGACGACACACGCAAGTCAGCTGTTATCGTTGTGCTGGCAGGTTCCCAGACTTAACGCTGGAGTCGACTCGCGATCTGAAATGGTCGGCTTGCAATCGACCAACATCATTTGACTATCGTCCGACAAGTTCTGCTTCTCGGTCGAAATGTTCTGCTGCCAGCCAACGTTTTTCGACTTCGTCCGACATTTCCACGCAATCCCCTTCCCTCACCTTGTCTGCTGGTGTGCGAACGCATGTTTGTCTCGTCCTTCACGCTCACACGCCATCATTCACACATGGCAGTGGTCTTCTCTCCCATAAGAACCCAACTCCATCGCTTTCATAAATAATAGGTTTAACGCGAAAAAGTATGCCGACGCGCGAACATGATTTAGAAAATAGGATAATAGCAGCACCATACGTAGAGCTAACACTCCGTCTCACACCAAACATTTTCCTCCGCAACCGTGTGAGAAGATTAGTGTCAACAAACCTTCTCGCCTGCCTTTCACTGCTGCCGCTCACCTGGCCAGTTTTTCTAGATCAGGGCACACAGGCTGGCAGACTCTTTGCTTTTTTCTTTTCGTGTCTCTTGCTGTGTTGATAATCGGATTTTTGTGTGCTGTCCCCCCTCCCCTCCCACCGCTCCAGCTCCCTCCATTTAGTAGGGTATGGTAGGGGTATCAGTTTTTTTATTGATGGGAGAAATGTCTTTGTGGAACGGCGTAGCTCTTTCTTTTTTGTTTACTTTCCTTTTCATTCTTTAAGTTGATTCCAGTCGTGTTCCTGTATCATAGTGGTCTTTACCTCCGCATGTGAAGCGTTCGTTTCCTTTTGTAGATTTAGGCTGCGCTTAATGGCTGCTGTTTGTTTTGACTGGAAATAACAAGAAAAGGTGTACGTGGATGATAAGTAAATGAAGACGTATACTGAGAAAAGCAGGCGGATGTAACGAAGGAGATATTAAAGAGCGATATAAAAATATGAAATGAAAGAAAGCGGGGAGGGTGGCAAAGAAGGCATGACATGCTCGTTCGCACGCACGCACGCATACGCACACACACACACATACACATACACACACAACAAAGAAACCTGTAAAACAAAGATGGACGGAAAAGGGAATGGTTCGATGGAAACGAAGAGAGAATGAGGTAAAGAAAAGCAGAAGAATATCGGGGTTGGGATGCATGAACGTTCGCGTGGTGCTGGGGGCGCTTTAGTTTTTTCCATGGTAACTGCGTCTCCAAACAGGATGGCAGATCGTGGACACGTGTGTCTCGATCCCATCCGAAGCGCGATCAAGTAAGCGCGGAGGAGCCAGGGGAGAGAACTCGGCGGCTTTGGCCGCGGCTTCTGTCGAAAACCTGTCTTGCAAACTGACAGGTGAGTCTCGTCTGGATTCTAACGTCCCCTCTGTTCGGAGGACTGCGAATACCGGGGGAGTAAGATAAGGGTTGGAAAAGAGGCGGCAAAGACGTGCTTTGATGGGGGTAGAAGGTAGAAGTGTGGTGAGCGACGGTTTGCGGCATCTTGGCATCCTTTCGTGTCAACACCTCGTCTTCGGCTGTTGACACCTCTGTGTCGCGAGTGGTGACAGGGGGAGACAACGAATTTAGCCAGCCTCAGGTTGTAAGCTCTTCTGTTGGCAGAGATACTGCAATTAATGGCCTGTATACTGGAGTTCTACACACACTTTATGTGTCTTAGTCTGTTACCTGTCGTACCTGTACGCACTATATACACCACGGAGACCAATACTTTCAAAAAGAAAAAAAGAAAAAGAAAAAAAGGAAACGCTGTAGCCGAGTCACTCGCACACATTTATCCATCCAACCCCCCACCCCAAGCACCTCTTTATTACAGTTTACGCATCTGAGTGATCAAGACTAAAAATTAACGAACCATTATACTACAAACTAAAGCGCATTAAGCAATGCACATCCATAGATGCGTAGCTATTCACTACGAAAAGCATCCAAATTATACCCAAACCAGTAAATACGGATGAACACTAAAACATCCTACATCATAGAAACATCCTCTCAGGAAAGGAATGCACTACATGGGACAAACCCCACAAAACACTAAACAAACACAAAAGCCTTTAATCCTTGCTTCTACCTACAACAAACGCGCGATTCACTAGCTGCAGGTACTGCCACTAATAAGCAGTTTATGACAACGTTAACACTCAATCGCCCGATGCTATTACCAAAATAAACTGTCAGCACGCAGAGTTATACGAAAGCCGTACAGTTGAGTCTACATCATCATAAGACAATCCTTCTGACCTAAACACCGTAGATCTTAAAAGGGAAGTTAAGACGAGAAAAAGCTGAGAAAAAACAAATTTGATTTCGTCAAATTATTTCTGCTGCGCTGCGACAGTCCCATCGGCGACACAATAACGAAAGTAGGCGCTTCCGGTCTTCTTTCAAGCGCGCGCAGAGGAGTTGCTCGTGCGTAGAGTCACGTGGTTTTTGAGTAATCTGTTTAAACAGAAGCCGTTGAAGACGCCTGCAGCTGCCCGTTGGACGCCGTTGTCCTGTGATGGCACTGGCCCGCACTGTGTGTGGGGAGGTGGAGGGATGGTAGGAGACGCTCGTAGATCGATAATAATCAAAATTCGGCGGGTGTGAAACCTTAGAAGGCTAAGCACAACATCGACGGAGCTGTTCGCGTGACAAAAAATTGTTTTTTGATGTAACGACATTTCGATTGGAGAGCAAACGATGGGATCTTCACGTCCTTTCCATCTTTGTCACGGTGTGTGCGTGTGTATGAGGGGGGGGGGGGGGAAAACAGGGGGG
>SMGT01005556.1:90591-102166 GCA_004794575.1 Lanistes nyassanus
GGGGTCGGGGTGTGTGGTAAGGAAGGGAAGCGACGTTGAAGGGAAAGAGATGTAGTTACTAAATGTGTGCGTGCGTGTGCGTGCCCGCGCTTGTGCACGTTTAAGCATGTCTAGATGATGGGGAGAGGGGGGGGGGAGAGAAAAAAGGCAAGGGTTAATAGGTCGAGGTTAAATACAGTTCAGTTAAGTTACGGTTAAACAGCGTGCGCGCTTGCAAGATCATGTGCTTATGCGTGCCATGCGTGCATGCATGCTGGCGAAGTAAGGACGTTTGAAAATATTGCCTTTTTTGGTGCTATTTTACTGACTGTGGAAAAGAAAGCGAAATTTGACGCTTAGTTGAGCTGCAGCTAGCTACACTGCCTGGCGTATTTAGAGTAGTTTTTGTACCCTTTGGCAACTGACCTACAGTGTCCATTAGAAGGCCGGTCTTGTTTAAAACAAAGCACTGAGTTAACGCCCGAAGTGTAGCGACACACAGCGACACCTACTGACAGTAAATACCCTGTTGGGCGTTGTTTCTTCTTGTGGGGGCAGTTCTCGGAAATTTCCGGTCGGTTTCGGATGTCACAGTAAACTGTTCGTCAGCCGGAGACTTGCCGAGGTGCGTAAGGGGATAGCGGTTGAAAGAGTGATTATCTGCCCATCTCCACGCGAAGGAGGACGCCGCGTGGGGTGGGACTATTTGCTTGTCTTTTCGGCCTCCGATGTGAATCTTTGGTATGGGCGCCATTTCTTTTTGCGCAACTTTTCCGTGACCTTCCCACTTCCGTTCCATCTTAAAGTAACTTCCCGAATGTGACGGGCTTTCCTGTCTTAACAGGAATAACCGAAGACGTAGCAAGTGATGCGGATTACTAAATATACTAAATATACTAAATATGCTAGATATACTAAATACATTAAATATATTAATATGCTAAATACACTCAATACACTAAATATACTAAATATACCACGTTATGGGACTCCCTTCCCCAGCCTATACACACGTAGTTGGTCTTTCGGGTAACTTGTTGAACGGGCTAGTGCTTACAGATTTTTTACAAGATATTTGCAGTCTAACATGAATCACACTCATAGCTTTTTCCTGATAATTTCTGAAATCACAAAAGCCGTTGGAGTAGGCTTTTACCCTCTCAATTTTGTTTCAGTGGGAGAAAATGACTAATATTCACCCAGTATGATACTTTTCTCTAGAGCAAAATTGTAGTCTCACAACCCATTTGGACAGAATGGGACTCAGCTATAACCATATAGTTACTGTTTTTTTAAAAAACTAAGATTCTTCTAATTTAAAGAAATCTTGTATCGTAAATATTCTTTGTAATAGATTTTTCTTCGAAACTTTTGAAATTCGGCAGTATTGTAGTTAATATTAAATTCAACAACGCAGACTGCATCACGTGTATACTTCTGAAGATGCAGTTTGAGAGACAGGGCGAAAACTGCGTTCTCTTCCCCATATATATATATTTTTTACTGTAAGAACCATAGCATCAACGCTTCGCGAACGGAATGAAATCAAAACCTTTAAAATCATAGGAACCACCGACACGCGTTTAAAAAAATCCTTGTTTGTCCATTCGCCTGCCCGTTTCGTCACTCTTCCGGGTGACCTCGGCTCGCACTCCCAGATTGCTAGAAACGGTGCGGACGGAGCAAAGGTTAAAATCACAAGAACCGGCTCCGCTCGGCCTGTGTGGTGATCTGTCCTTGCCCCCGGCTGGTAATCGAATTAAGACGCGCTATTACGCGACCGTTCGCCGCCAGGGTATGACAGTTCCCATCCTGCACCACTCGCGAGAGAGTCCAAGCCAGAAAATAAAAAGAATCCTTAGTTTTTCATTAAAAGTTTTACGGGAGGCGCGCAGAAGGCCGTGAGCCATCATGTCTGTGCTTTTTTGGGGTGTGTAGATCTATCTTGTCCCCGTCTCGATTTTCATGCTTTGGTACGTACATGGCTCTGCGCTTAAGTGGGCTGTTGTATGCTGAACTTGGAGGAGGGTGTCAGTGCCGTACGAACCACGAGGGGTGGGGTTGGGGGGGATGGGTGAGCCGTTATGGCTGCCCCCTTTGTTTTTTTAAAGAGAAGGGGGCTGCATATCGTGAGTCCCCCTCCCTCCTTAGAGAACAAATACTTGTCTGAAAGGGCTGTAAAGATTTTGTAACAGAAGTGTTCTATATTTGAACAGAGCAGGACCTTCGAAACCTACGGTAAAATTATATCAAAAACTGCCAATATATAAATAACATATATTTGTAAAAACTGCTATTAGGTGTCATGTAGGTGTCTACTACACTGTCTAGGCTCTAACCTCACTTCTCCTACCTCCCAATCTCCTTGCTCTTCGTTGCATTTCTTCCGTGCACGGCCGAATGTCAAAAGAAATGTAAGATTTCCTCGCGTTTTATCCTTGACCACACGATACTCAGCGTTTTCTCACGAAAGCTGTGACACCTGTCGTGTCAGTCAGGTGAGGTGACAACTTCGTCTGGCGGACCATCTAACCAAGAATCTTTGCTTCGAGATGCCATCGTTCTCATAACAGAGGTCCTGCGGATTGTTTTCATCACACAAATACCTTTCCTCAGTGACGCAGCCAGTTTGCCGGCAATGTCGTGTAGTCTTAAACCACGTATCTTTGTGTACGGAAAGATATCACACGTAAACAATGGTGAAGAAAATAGACAAGAATAGAACAGGGGGGTGGAAAGGGAAACACGTCGATGAGCTTTACGCGTTTGTTCTGGCGTGGGGATGGAGTTGTTTCTGTTTTACTTTTTTCGCCGAAACGGATCGATGTGGTTGACAAAGTTTAGGTCGACAACTTCGTTACCGCCGGTATGGCGACCGTGTAAGCTGGCGCCCCCTGGAAGCTAATGGCCGTAATATAATGTGGGGGAGGGGGGTGGCGCTGGGGCAGGCATGTGGCCCACACTGGGGCGAAGGATCTTCGGCAAGGTAGACGAAGGAAAAAAGAAGGAAAGGATGAAAAGAAAAGAAAAAAAGATTAAGAGACAGAAAATAGAAATGGAAGGAAGATAAAAGTAATAAAAAAAAAGTAAAAGGAAAAAGAATTCGAGTGAGGAAGTGTTTTAGGTATGATAGGCAGGTAGGCAGGCAGGCAGGCAGGCAGGCAGGCAGGCAAATGTTCGATATAGTACTGCTACAGTTTTTTTTCTTAATGTGGTGGTGGCTGGGGGGAGGAGGGGTTGCTGCTCAGGCCGGTGTACACTTCAGGAAAGTAAACGTGTTGATGTTGATGTCTTCTTTGCTGTAGTTACATCTTGCTGAGAAGCTGTTTGGGAAATTGGATGAAATGTTCTCTGTTTGGGAAATTGGATGAAACGTTCTCTGCAGACCTTTACTCAAGAGGTCTTCCCGCCCTCTCCTCTTCTCGCCATATTACTGACTATAAGATGTCATAAAGACGTGGCGGCCACTAACCCTTTGACAGCCGAAGCTTTAAAGTCCGATAATCACTCAGACAGAAGGCCGGTGCTCTTCAAAAGTGTCGGGACAAGATAAAATATCCTTTCCTAAAGACGCCTTTAAAAAATTTTTGATCAGAGAGGGAGGGTCAGGAGTTGAAAACTTAGGATGTAAAAACAGTCATTGCAAGACAGCAGCGTGAAACAAAAGTCTGGAGGTGAATTTGTGGTCACGCAAATGGACGGTCACGTGACACCGAGTGATAGCCCCGTGGTCCGACTTGAAACTCTGATGACAGGGATGGGGTTAACCGCTGTCTCGTGAGGCAGAAGCGAAAGAGTTAAGACACAGACACGGGTTTGCGAGTGGAGAGTATGGCTATAGGTGTGTGTGTGTGAATTCGTGCACGCCCGCGCACTGGTGTCTGTGTGAGTGTGTGAGAGAGGAAAAGAGAGAAGAGTGAGAGAAAAAAATTTATATGTGGTTAAACACTTTGATGGAAGACTAATAACAGCGTATAGCAATCAGGATAATGATTTTGTGCTAAAGATGACCTAGTAATGACAAAATAGTCCATTTTCTGTTCGGTATAGAATTTATTATTTGTTTGATTATTAACAACGCTGTCAGCCAGTCAGCTATTTGCGTCCACAAGCCGGCGTGAAAATCCCGTCTCGGTGTGGCATGTTGCACCTACTACCACTATCAGTTCCGCTTATTCGTCGCACAGGGCACCACAATCCATTAAACAGACACTATTTTCAGATTATTGTGTAAGTTTCGAGTAGACATCAGATCCTATAGTTGCACATGTTTCAAGAGCCAGTCCTTGTTCGGCATTAATAACTGAAGGCTGAATAAGGGCAGGGGGTGTGCGTGAAAGGACCAGGCGGCGATGAGTCTTTCGGTTGCAAGCAGTACACTTCCGCTCTTAATCGGACCCGAAGCTGCGCTAATTGGGGTCCACGCACAACATCAAAGTATGACCGCCACAATAGTGTCGTGGCGTTCCAAACCCCGACCAAGGTCTTAGCGCGTTGTCGACCACTGAGGAGTGCTTGCTCTCACGTATTATCGTCCTCAGGAGGCAGAACCCACCTAACTCTCCTGCTGGGAGGGTCGTTTTAAGACATTTTTCGCTAGGCTGGAAAGACAAAATGAGAGAGAGAGAGAGAGAGACGGGGAGTTGGGAGAGAAGGAAGAAAAATGACTGGAGAAGCTGGAGAAAAGAGACAGAGAGGAAGAAGTGGGAGAGAGAGAGAGAGAGAGCTCAGTAACCCAGAGATGAAGCTTTGGTAGAAAACAAGCAGTCTTAAAGTCCAAGGTTGCACGTGTCTGCTGACGAGATGCTCGAGACTCGGCAATGTCTGGGCCCGATGTCGCATGTTCCCTTGCACCTAGCTCAATCCCATCCATAGGGCTAACTTCGTTAACGATCTGGCGTGCTGTGTTAGCCACTGGAGGTTGGAGCTGTGCCTTGCACGAGGGTTCGTAGTTTCTTTTACGGTCATTAGAGTGGCAGCAAGGCCCATTCACTCTGTGTATTTTACCTACACCCTTACGTAAGAACAGGAGATAAGAACGCTCATGCAATCCACCCGTTTTTTTTTATCAGTGAGCACGAACATCTTAACAGAATCATTGCTTTGCCTATTACGGAACAGCATAGGTATGCTACCGCTGAACCCATTCGATTGTCCTTGGAATATCTATTACCTCATGGAAAGGACTGGCTGTTAGAAGCTGGTGACCTACCATTTTTTTCTGTGATAGCAGTGCATGTCAAAATGTTTCAGCCTGACAATACACCAGATTAAAATCTGTTGTCACTAAGTCTGAACATAACTTCGCGCTAAAGATTGTGTACCGAGTTTTACCGGCAGTTTCTGAAGTCTGTGCGATCTCGCGAGAGTGGTTAGGAAAGAGAAGGAATGCAAAACAGAGAGAAATAAAACGAGGATGAATGAGGAAAGACCGTAACTGAGAGATGAGGGGAAGCAAGCAGTTGAAAAGAGTAGAGTTGTGGGGACAGAGCTGGAGAGAGAGAGAGAAAGAGAGAGAGAGAGAGACGGAGGTGGAAGGGGGCAGAAGAGAGAAGGGGATTTCCTTCAGTGGGTGTCTTTTTTTTCAGCAGCTCATTACCGAAACGTGTCAAGTGACAAAAAAGCTCCACGCCTCCTCGTCCTGAGGTTCTAGTTCCTGCTTTCAGACATCAGCCTCGATTAATGGAGTACCACGACCTGCCCATTCATTCCCCTCCCCACAAGCTTTCAGTCGCGATAGCACTCGGCCAGCTCTCGTGGCTGTCTCCTAACTCCTTTTTGTCAACCCGTGCGCCTCCTCTCGTGCACATAAAAAAAAATCCACGGTGACACAGACGTGTGTCTTTTTCCCTGCTTCCATTCAACACATCAACGGTCACTTCTGTTTGGTTCAGATTTGTTCACACGGAAGCCATTTCTGTTGTCTTGTAAGCTTACTATATTCTGCTGCTTATTTGCAGAAGGTCAAGGGCTAACTTTGAACTAGTTTGAACTAAGGAAAACTGAAAGATGGGCAAGGAGGTAGCCAGCAAAGGGATAAACCAACCAACAAACCAGCCAACACAAAAACGCGTAGAGAAAACGCAATGCAGTAAAATGAATACACTTTTTTTCTATTTTTTTCTAATTCTTAGTTTCATCACAAAACAGTTTTACAGTCAGCATGTTTTGGCTTTCGTTTTAACAGGAATTTTTTTCTTGGGGGTAACAGCTTTTATTTCCCCATGGGAAGCTTCCATTGAAACTGGAAAAACCTACCTGTCTCTTTCACAGTTATAGTCAACGTAGAATCACCTTTTGTGTGATGTGTGTACGTGTTTCCTTTAGAAATTAATGGTGTGGTTTAGAGTATCATGGGCAGAAATCGTAGGCTTTTAGGTAATTTTCAGTCTTGATGGAACATTGCGTAAAAAGGGATCAGTCAAACAGAATTTACTCACGCGGCAGAAAAGACTTAGCCATGTTTTTTCTAGTGCCGAGGATTACACCACCTTGATCAGAATATTGCGTGCGCCGTTTGGGTAGGGTAGAAAGGTCGGGGACGAGAAAGATGGAACTCTTTGCTAATTGAAAATCCTTTTTATTGAAGATGGGAATGTTACTGATCCATGCAGTAAATAGTAAAGTCGCACGTCTTATCCGTGGTTGAGGACCATAAGGAAACATGCTGCATTCATCTGGGGCCGCAGGAACACGACCTAGTCCTTTATAGTCAAGGATATCTGGAGCTGGGCGATTACAACTTTGAAAGAAAAGTGGAATTCAGACGAAAACGATTTTTCTTGGGTTTCGCGCACCAAATGGCGTCGCCGTTCAGGACAGGTGGGATCAGTGAGATCACTGCAGATTTGAGGAGCAAAAAGAATTAAATCCGTTTTCACCGGCCATATCCAAACCTGGTGAAACACCTTGGAGCGAGACGCTGTTTGTTATGGAGCCTTGGCCCAAAGTTGTAGGTCTTTAGAAACAGACTACTGGAGTTATCTCCCTTTTGCTTGCTTTCTAAACGCATATTACAATGAACCATAATGTAAGTAAACACGCGTGCCGCTTCACCGAGGGGGCGATCACAGTCGAATTTCTTTCAGCGCCATTTAGCGGATACCGACGAGCCAGCCTGGGACCTTCATGGCGTCTTATGACGTCTCGTAAAGCATAAATATCCTGGACTAGTCTGTTCACTACTGTAGTCTCTCAGTCGCTTGGTGTGTGTGCGTGCGTGCGTAAGCGCGCGCGCGCGCGTGTGTGTGGAGGGGGGGCGTTTGCGGGTGCGTGTGCGTGTATGTGTGAAAAAGAAAGATAAAGAGTGAGCAGAATATGATGCAAAAAGTAGAGGGAGCGACAGGGAGCGAGATGAGTAGAAAACTTTTGAGCGGTATAATTATATAAAGGCAATCATGGCGTGCTCTCTCCAAGCTCATTTGACTCATTTGTATCGACAGTCTGTTTCCACCTGTTTAAAGATGGTGAGATTGAAACCATGCAGTATTCTTGTCACTGGCAAGCTAGCAAGGTTTATTAGCACAACAATAACTGAACGCATAGAGGTTGCTCTCGTTAACATCAGTAAAATTGACTAGACTTATAACTGCCGTAGCACTGGTTTTCATCTGGTGAAATTTATTTCACAAATTTTTATGTTTGCCTTTAATACTGTGTCACAATTATCATCTGTTTATTATTGTTGTCTACAGGTTAAAGCTTTACGATAAATCAACACTGCTACTGCAGCTGATATTACTAAATACATTTGCATCTTATTAAGCATTTTTTGCATGCGCCTGGCCATATTGTTTACTAGCTTGGATGTAAATTCGGTTAAGAAATGCCTTAAGACATGTCTTCTAAAACACAAATATTGCACTGTCTACTCCATCCCTGTCGACCCCCCCCCCTTTCCGAGCACAGAGATCTGTGGCACCTGCACGCCAAATCTACCTTAGCCCGTCTGGTTGCACCCGTCCAGGGCGTGAAGAGCATCTGAGGGTTCATGTTTTGGCGTTTTGCTTCACACCGACAGAACCAACCTTGTCATGCACGTGCACAGAGTTAATATTTGATCATGTGAGGACGGCGCGGGCAGACCAAGAGGAGGGATAACAGGCTCCACGGAGTGTGGAGGGTGGGGTGAGGTGTGTTAGTGGCAAGGACGAAGAAATGTTTTTAGGTACCGCGGCAACGAAATCTTCCCCCCCTCCCCTAGCTCGTAACCTGCGACGGCAAGCAAACTTCTTTCTTTTTTCTTTCTTTCCTTCTTTTTTTTTTGGGGGGGGGGCAGGCCAAAGAACTTTTTTCATTTCTTTATTTTCAAGGCTTAGCGAGGCCTTGCTGAACATCCAACTTCTTTTGTACGAGAGCAGAACTGTACCCAGTGCAGAATCTCTGGTGTGAGTTTGTTCTAGCTGTAGCAAACGCAGTGTTATCATTTTTGTTTTCAAAGGAGCGTGGGGGGAAGTGCGTATGGAACACGCGTTGAGATTTCGCTGTTTTTGTCTGGGTGATCACGTGACAGGACAAACGAAGTCGGCGCCTGCGCCATTTGCACTTTCCTGACAACGCGCATCGCCGGAACCGGAACTCTATTCGAAAGACTTTAGTAAATGCGGAGGTGATGAGGAGAGGGCAGACTCGGTGACACAGCAAAAACTGAATTATTTTCGCATTTTCTCTCTCATGCTCACCCACACACACAGGCAGATTCATGCGAGAAAAGTATGACGTGTGTTTGCGATAAAAGATTTAAAAAAAAAGACGGCAGAAGATAGGGGAATCTCGTAATTGAAATACGTTACCGATAGCAGCCTCAAAACAGTCTAATTCACCATATCAAAAACAAAAATTAAAACATTATTTTTAAAGATGTTTTCACAAAAAGTAACCATAAATGACTGTCTACAAAACAGGGGATAAGTAATTAAAAATTTAGAGAAAGGACAAGAAAGCAGGATGGTTAAAACAAAGTGAAGAAAACTATTAAATTGCAAGCACCAAGCAATCTCTGGCACGATCGCACCCACCCCTTAAGTCCGCCACCAAATCCCTTTGTCAATACCATCTGCAGCAGTGATGTTGTCTTGGCAGCATTTCCCCACACTCTCTTCTTTTTTGTTTTGTTTGTTTTTGCGTTTCCGGAATGTTTTTTTAAAATATTTTTGTCATCGTCATTGTTATCATCATCATCGCCTTGTATTTCTCCTGGACTTAGGCTGCCTACTAGAGTCCCCCAGGCGTTTCGGTCCTGAGCCAAGTCTCTCAATCTGTCCCCAGGTGTGGCCCATCTTTTTGGTATCTGCCTCCAGATCACGGCGCACGATATTACTTGGCCAAACCTTTTTCTTCTTTATCTGGGGGTTCCACGTGAATGTTGTCTTGTGGTGCTGGAAACTGGTTTGCGGAGGGTGTGGCCAATCCATCTCCAACGTCTTTGAAGAATCCCATCTCCTGCGCTGCTGTCTTGGTCGCATCCAAAGTTCTTGACAGCTGATGATATCAGGCCAGCCAATCTGCAGGATCTTTCTCAGACAGGTGTTAATGAAAGTCTGGATTTTCCTCGCGTGGTGACAGTCGTTCTCCGTGTCTCGGCTCCATAAAACAGAAACGGTTTCGCATTGGTGTGGAATAACCCGATCTTGGTCCTGCTGGAGATGTCTAGATGTTATTTAGCTGGAGAAAAGCTGTCCCTGACTTTAACATAGGGCTGTCCTATACCTTTTCTGTTGACGATGCTTTCCATCTGCTCTAGCACATTGCCTGTACCTGACAGGTGACAGGTGAGCTGAGGGGCATATCACATATGTTCCTGACGATGGGAACCTCCCCCACTTCGTAGTTCAGAGAGAATTCGTGTCCAGGTTGACAAAATGCCTTCTCGTAGGGAATAAATTTAAAATACAGTAGCGAGCTCCACTTCAGTGACTGCCCCAGGATAATACATAGCGTTGCAGTCAGGATCTATTTCAGGATCCATCCAGGATCTATTCGTATATGGCCCTCACACTCCACGTTCCTGCAGCAATGGTAGTCCTGGCTGAATGGATGGCAGTCGGCTGTGCAGCTTCTAGATGAATGTAGCTTTCGCTGCTCAGCGTCATAGGTCCTCCCACGGACCATTCATCTTCGTCCAGGGCTAAGATATTCTGAACGTCTTTTGTTTGCATTTTTTATCTTAAAGATTTGGACAAGGAGGGGTAGACAACCGTTCACCCGGCAATCCTCCTTTCTCATCCAATGCTGAGCGTTGGACACGTTTGTGCTATAGCCCTTCGAAAAAAAAACCTGTTCCCTTAAACCTATTCTACATATCACAGACTTTACCCTAGAGATGAAAACTTTTTCTACATGCACACGCCTAAACGATGCCAGACAACAGCCCTCATCGAGCATAACAGTATTAGTCAGTCAGTTACACATGCACCTTTAAAGAAGCCGTGATTTTAATTATATTCTTTCGATCCTCTGTTGCAGCCACCGATGGAGGACAACGCTTACGTGGCGACAGATCAGGGCTCCGTCATTCGCAAAGGTGAGTCCACAATAACATGGCAACCGACTTACATTTTAACGCACGCACGCACCCCGTCGCCACGTTTGTGTCGCAGTCTGCCGTCTTGCTTTGGAAAGAGACCTTTCTCACCGTACAACGTGTTTTCTCGTTTCGTTCTGCTAGCAAAGCCCGTCTCATTCTCACACCACAAAAGCGTACAATAGAAAAGTAAGACTAAGATATTTTAGGTTCGAAAATTAATTTCTAACAGGAAATAACATTATGTATATAGATATATAGGGCCTATTTGTTCAATTACTATTTCCACTATCTCCGTTCTGTTTCTCCCTCCTGTATGTGGCTGTCACAAAATACTCGCTTAGATTCCTTTTCAGCTTCAACAACTTACCTTAGACTCCCGGTGGGAAACGGTCTCGCATATTAATCAGAGCTTATATCCTGTTGGACACGCACACCTTCCCCGCTCAGCAGCTTGTGAATAGGCGAGGGCTCTAAAAGGGGATCTGGGCACAGGGCGCGACAACTCGATCCTCCCAATTAAGCTGTCACCTCTCAGGTGAGCTGACGGCTACCTTTGTCCCCCACCCTCCTCACCTGTACACGGCAATTTGCTTACCCTCCGCTAACAGGGTTTTGTTCTCTTCCGGCGGTACCTCGGTTAGAGGCGGGAGCGCAACCGGTGCCCTCGTGCGATCATTACAGGGGACCGGGCCATTATTGCAGGGTACTATACAGCGACCGACAGGTGAGCTGAAGGCCCTGGTCCGCCCTTCGCATTCACTTTGAAGCGTCTACCGTGTCTTCTCGCGACATGGTTTCCTTCTTAATCTTTTCACATCCCCTAAGAACTCTCAATCTTCATCGCAAATAATTTTCAAATCATTTATTTTTTGGAAGCTGACCCGTGTCTCTCGCTCCCTTTTTCTCTTATCTGCCCTTGTCTTTTCAGCGAGTTATTTCGAGGTTCTTTGTTGTGCATACAGAGCTGCCAACCCTTACGGTTTCGCCGTAATTTTTTACGGTCAAGATAAATTCTTACGGTCTTCCGGTCAGATCGATTTTTTCCCGGCGAAAGAAATCTCGGAAATTACG
>SMGT01005556.1:103130-116884 GCA_004794575.1 Lanistes nyassanus
CAGGAATGATATTTCCAGGAAAGTGCCTTTGAACGAACGGCTGCAGGGCCATTTGTGGAGCTGGGTTTTCGTCATCTGGACGTTTATAATTTTGCCCATATATCACTTGTATTCATGTGACGTACGCTGTAATTTTGCCTGTATGCTACTTAACATATTCCCGTGACTTACGTCATAATTTCGTCTACCCGTTCATATTTTTGTCACATGTGTATTCGACCTCAACACCCCACCACAAGCACACGTGCAGTCAAACACCATGCACGAGCTCTCGCGCTTATTTGCTAATATCTGCAAAGATCGTCAAAATAACCGTCAAAATTAATCATCAGAAAGGAAGGAGCAGAGAAAGGACAGAGAAGCTAAAAAGAACTAGTTAAAATATTTTAAGGGGAGGGGGAGGGGGAGAAAGGGAAATGTAACGAAAGAACGAGCAGAAAAGATGGAAAGAAGCTGGGAGAGAACAGGAAAAAATGATTACAGAAAACGAAATTCGGAGAAGAAAGAAAATGAAAAGAAAAAGGAAACGAAAACGAAAAAATAAAGGAAAAAAGTGGTAGGGATTCTATCCTGGATGTGTGTAGACATGCAGGTATAAATACATGATGCGCTTTGCGCCCGTCGCAGCGCAGATGTAGGAGGACAAATCACTCCAATCATATCCGTTTCCCCTTGGTGTGAGGCAAACCATTTCCTGCTGATGGTCGTAATAACTAACTTCAAGAGCTAATCTATTTCCTTAAAAGGAGAAGAGTATAAGAGAGAGGGAGCGAGAGAGATAGAAGTGGTAGTGGGAGGGCTCAGTTACTCGATATTTTAGTTCGCACCTTTAAAAATAAATTATTAAAAAAGTCTTTACTAGAAAACATTCTGCAAAAAATTTCTGAAGATTATTTCGACAAATATTGAAGAAACGGAAGCTTCTACTATTAATTGTAGTCCTCGCTGTCCTCGTTCATTTAATAAATAAATAAATAAAATTTCTCGTTAAATAAAAATAAAAATTTCCCGGAGGTGGGGGCCGGTATGGCAACCAACATTTTCTTCCTAAATCGATATTCTTTGTTAACCCGAAAGCTATGGAGAAGGATGTAGCTAGATGCTGGATTGAAAAGAATCCACAAAATTATTTGAATGATAAATGGAAATCTACCAGGAGGTTACAAAAACCTCCTGTGTTTTATTGAATTGCCACTGCGCACAGCGTTCGCCAGTCCTTTGGATCCCCACCCAACCCCCTTGAACACATCATTCACACGGAGGAGCGATCCCGGGCGTGCGGTCTGCTGTTTGACGTTTGAAAAATTAGGATAGCGAGCCCTGCAAATATTGGCAGCAGCCGAACAGCCAATGAGAGGACGTGTAACTGATGGTTTATGTCAAGGGAGGAAAAAAAAAACTAGCAAACTTTACCTGCGTCAGTCGCTAAAAAACCGCACTAGAGACGTGACGCTTTCCTCCCTGCTGTCTAACGCTTGTCACCATATGGCGAGAAAGGACAGATGGACTTTTTTTTTGAAGGGACATTTGCGACAGAAATAAAATGGAGTTGATGTTTCTTTCACCCCATAGTGGAGAGTTGATAGAGAGACAGAACCTAGGGGGCGCGCGCCGAACTGTAAGCCGTGACGCCGTCGGGTTAAAAAAAAACTGGCGGCCATATCGCTTTGCGCTGCTGTACTCCCGTAGGACAGCTGGTGATGCGCAAGCCCACATCGCCCCCGGCTGCAGTTGCTGCTGCAGCGCAGCGTGGAGAAGGCCCGAAGGGAGCGCGTGTAACAGCGGTGGCAGAGAGAGGAATTCGTGTTCATTTCTCGTAACTTATCTGCCCGGCAAACAATGAAGCAAGGAAAGATAACACTTCGTTTTGAAGAGTAAGCATCTGAACACATGAGCATATACCATCAGTGTTAATTTGTTGCTGGCAGAACGTTTGTTTTTAAAAGGAAAATTGGTTATAAAGGAACTTACCAGGACGGAATATTGGGTTTTGCAGGTGGTGGTGTCCGAGTTAAAGTCATAAACTGGTATTTTTAATTTTAGGGATAAGAATAGTTGGAATTACCAGTGTTATAATATCTCCACCCCTAATATGGTTTTGTCTTTAGCAAGGATTTTGGGCAGTGATATAGGCCTAGCTGCTGATACGGCGTAATACCCCAACAACCAACCTTAGCAGGGATCTGAGAGTGTAGAAAATCTTGTTATTCTTTCTTTATATAGCCACATTTCGATATTAGCTTAATTTGGCAAAAGTGGGATGAGGAGAGAGGCATCCTTCCTTATGTGTTAGGGGTCGAAAAGTCATACTAAGGTTAATCCCACCTCTACCTCTCCCCTAACCCCCATCCGAGCAAAGTTTTCAAAATGGGGGGCGGGGGATGAAAAGACAAAAGCAAGATTCGCAATTCGTGCCACCGTATCTTCAGTAGCTTATCACAAGGCCTTTCGTCTTCGGACCACATCGGGAGTTTCTGTTCATTCTAGCAACAAGAAACTACACTGTGACGTCTCGGGTCGTGCAGCTTCTTATGGACAGAATGAAAAGAAACGACAGATGTTATCTGTAGCTCAATGGGTAGAGGGTTGGATTTAGGAACAGAAAGGTGTTCAAATCTCGATTGCAACATTTTTCTTCCTTTGTTTGGGGAGTAGTGAGGGTCAGAGAAGGGGTTAGGCGTAGGGTTGTTTTCTTTCTAGCTTTCTTCCTTATTCAATAGACCCTGAAACATTGCATGCTGCATGGCAGAATGCCACGGCCCCTATTGAAGAAGCCGAAATAAACGCAAGGAGTCGTATTCAGTAGATGCGAACCGGATTGGAAATCATTCACTGCCGATTTCACTGCAAATGGACACGGCCGCTATTATACGAGGTACAGTCACAGAGTTGCACAAGGCTTTTACTTTATTATAGAAATTAAGGAAACAAAGCCAGTAATACAAATTAAAAGCGTACAATGTTCATGTAAGTCGTGCGTAAAAACTGGCGTGAAATGTTTTTACCGGTTTGTATTATAAAAGCTTTTTTGCCTCCTCACCTGCAAATGTACATTTAAAAAGCCATTTTGAGCCAGTCTATTTTTTTCATCTTCTGCCATTGTCAACAATCCCCTGTTGAAAGCTAAAACCGACGAAGTTGCAAGCGGTGTGAAGCGCCGATATCCCCAGTCCTAATGGGAGAGGGGGACGTCCTTGGTTTTTTTTTTGGGGGGGGGGGGCGAAGGAGGGGCCTAATTGCTTTTATCCACTCAGTGGGTCGACTAGAAACACGAAAAGCGCATTACAATATTTCATCCGGATGTGTTCAATTTTACAGCTGGAGATGTCAGGTGCTGGCTCATTTAGTATGCTACGAGTCACGTGACTCTGGCATAACTTAGAGATAAAAAAAAGTGACACCAGCCTGACTCTGTTATCCTAACAACCTTAAGGACTTCGACCTGTTAGAGCTTCTCTAGGGTTAGCGGTGAAGGTCAGAGTATTGAGAAGGCGATGATCGAGTTTGATGCAATAATGTTGAAAGCGGTGAAGTTCTTGCTTAGAAATATTTTTAGAGGCGTGACTCCCCCCTCCCACATGTCCGTTAAGCAGCGTATCCGATTGATGTTTTCCTTACATTCAGACGGAAATGAACTGTGTAAGATGATGGCCTTCTACAGGGCTTCCTTTTCGCGGAGGGGTGAGTGGTAAAGGGTAGGGGGGAACGGAGAACGGGGGACGGGGGTAGAGAGATGTTGGGGAACTTGGGGAATTGACGAACTGCAAGCAGCTTTAACCTGTTTGAATGCTAGAGCAACCATGAAGGCTTTTCGCGACACGATTTAAAAGAACTGTTTTAAAGTTTGAGTTGAATACCAAATACAGAGATTACAGAGTGCTGACGTATGTTTTTCTCTCCGCCAGTCTACTAGTGGCAATTAGAAAGTTGCAGTAATCTGTTCTCTTCCCTGTAGGAATCCCCGTCCCAATTTTTTCGAGATAAGATGCGCACATAGGTTTTCACACCTCACTAGGTTGGAGTTTATTATTTTTTGTTTGGAAAGAGATACACATGGAGGGATGGATTTTCGAGGGGAGGGGGTGCCGAGATCCGGGAAATCGCGGTACATTGCGCACGGCTCATTTTTCTAATCTTTTAACCTCTTGAACAGAAGATCCTTTTAACCTCTCTCCAGCAGTGGGCAGTGTTGAGCCAGATCTCTCTCTTTTTTTTCTTCTTTTCCGAACATCTCCTTACCCCGACATCCGTGGAAGAAAGGCAAGGATCAGTTAATAGGCAGAGAAGAGACATCAAAGACTCGCTGAAGGAGTCCAGAGTTTTCTTGCAGGAGTGGAGTATTAATTTTACAAATAGGAGGAACCGGCAGTTAGAATTTTGCAGAGTACGTTGAAGTGATCAGCGCTTCGTCTGGCCCCCTCCTCCCCTCCTCCCACACCACTCTGTCCCTCCCCCACCACGGAGCGGTCCACAGTAAAGGATGTTTTCGCCTGTGTTCTCGAAAGTGTTCAAATGACCGGAAAATGTATAAATGGTGTTCTTATAATGTTCCAAATCTGTGCCAGCAGCAAGTGTTCAGTCAAGTAGACAAGTTAAGAACACATGCAGCACACATTTTACATACTATTTACACACGCATCGCAGATTTTGCACCTGCTTTAACACTTTTTAACATGTAATTAGTGTTAAAAATATTTAGAGTGCGACCTTATCATCCTCTTCCATCCCTTCCCTGCCATGAGATGGTCATCGTTGCTGACTTGCTGTTAATCAATACACAACATCCAGCCTCCTCTATCCTGACGAAACATCTTTTATCCATTGTCCTTAGAGATGTCCATCAGACGTCTTTGGAATCTGATGCCATTTTATTCCGTCATAGAGGGGATCACGTCAGTTTGCCTGGGTAAGAGGAATCACGTGTACATCTGTGATAGGGCAAGAAAAAGGCGCGAGGGGTATGGGAGGGAATTAAGGGGACGGAAGCAAACCGACAGGAGGGGAGGTAGGGAAGAAGGCGAGAGGAGGGTGCCGACCCAGCGACAAGATCTCGTCGTCAAGCTTGGTTGCCAGGGTCGGCGAATAACAAAACTTCCTTAAAACAAACATTTGTGGAATCCACACGTCCACTGGCTCATCGACCGCGAGGAAAGGCCAAGTATACACCCCGCATGTTTGAAAATCGCCCGGCGCCATGTCTATTGTTTCCACTAGCTCAGCTGGCAGCGCCACCTTTCGGAGACGACCAGAGACGCTCGTTTTGTGGAACTAATGAGGACGCGCGGCACCGCCGCCGTCCTTCGGTTTAATCTTCAAAGTGCTCGTTTTGCTCTCAGAGGTGTGTGTGTGTGTGTGCTCGTGTGCGCGCGTCGGGCGGGCGAGTGGGTGGAGGCACGCGTGCTGGAGTGATGGTCGTCAGCTTTGGACGGTGCGCGCGTGGATTCAGCCTTTATCACCCTTCTCTTCTTTCTCTCTTTGCGGGTGTAAAGAGGGCGAGAGAGGAGGGATGGAGGAAAATGAACTAAAAATGGTCTTTAGGTTATCGAACGTGGACAGGCTGGTTACAAAATGCAGTAGGCGGCGCCACGGTGCAAATGTTTTGTGTCGTCTGCCAGTGAAATCGAAACTCCCGGTAAGAAGAAAGTGAGGATAAGAGCATGGAGTACTTTGTGTAGGGGCATTCCTTGTGTGTTCAATTCTTCTTTCTTTCATTCTTTTCTTCCTTCCTTCCTTTCTTAGCCGTCAGTTTTGAACTCTGACCTCCGCGGACTATAAATATGTGAAAACATTAAGTTCATGAGGTCTCAAATGACAGCACGAGCGGCTTCCTGCTATTCAAGTTTTCTAGCCAGCGCAGTACAAACGAGTAGTGGGTAATATTGTTTATCTTTGATTTTCCCCGTCTCTCCATTCGTTAAGCTGCTGTACTGAAAAGTCTTTGTTATACTAGAATAATCTACTGTAGACAGTTAACTGTACCTAACTGACGTACTGTACGTGAATTGACTGGCTAGTCTGGGTAAAGCCTCTTCCAGTCCCCTCAAGTGTTGATTAGACCAGGTTAAAATGGTGGACACTCCTTAAAACACTTTATAATGTTTTGGGGCAGTACGCATGAATCAAGTTTAACATTTTGGCTTCGCTGGTGAATAGCTTGCTCCAAGCAGCATCCCTTGTAGAGCCTCACCTCAAAGCTCCACCAGATGCTGCTTGTGTTCACGCACATGAAAAGTTGGCATACTTTAGTCTTTAGAAGAGTCTACTATTGCATTCTTTTCCTCTGTTGCCCCTGGCTCAGAAGAGATCATTTCCCATAGACATTTCTGTCAGCTACCAGTGTTTTCCAGACCTGCACGACTGTTAATATTATCTCTTAAAAATTGTTTATAAATTCTTGAGTACTTGGGAGGAGAAGTTTTCGAACGCTCCGCACATGCAGCATTTTAAAATAGTTGATTTTTATATACTTTTCTAAACGTTTAACCACATTCTAGGAAGTTTTAACAGAATCTAGCACAGTTCGATGTCTGTTGTTCGGACTCCCGACTGCAGTCATTCTATTGTACTGTAACATCGCTGTAAGTTGATAGTGAATTAAAGAACTACCTGTTTGTTCTGTTTTCCAAAAACCTTTTTTATATTCTGTAAATTTCTGTTGAGTTTCAGTCACCTGTGCTACGAAACATTTACCCGTGTGTATACGTTCGTGGACGTGCTCGCGCGCTGTTACTCTAGTCCTGGCCGAACTCACTCTGTAATGGCTGGCTATTCACCCCCATCCCAAAGCAGGCAAAAATCGTTAGTGTCAGGCACTAATGTCACCAAACCTGGCCTATGCCACGCTGGCTGGTGGTCGCAAGGCCCGTAACTCTATTATCCCCTGTGCGATCGTTGAGTTAGCTCCTTTGTGGTCAGAGAAGTGAAAACAGACAAGATTTTTCCGTCTGCACGTTTGGGAGTCGGAGTGAAATCTGCACAGCACCGAACAAAATAAATGAATGGTGCAAAATGGCAGATGGAGTGGTAGAAACGAGCAGGAAAACTCTTGGACGAGCAGCAGTAAAAAGGAATTCGTCGCGATAACTCGAAACGGACAGATTTCCTTACAATATTAAACTCGAATTTCGCAAAGCGCGTTCCAAGGGCGAGTTGAAGGGGAGAGCGAACGAACAGACGAAGGAGGGAGAGAGAAAGAGAGGGGAGGAAAAGAGAGAGGGGAGATGAAGAGAGTTGGTGTTATTCAGTTTGGTAAAGTTTTTATCCCAATTTATAGACCCTGTAGTGTAAGTGTTGCGAAGAATCCTTTAGGCTCTCATCGCTTCCATTTGTTTACCCATTACATTCTTCTGTAGATTTTTGTATCTGTCCGCCTGTCTATCTCTCGGCCTGTCCATCTGTCCGCCTGTCTGTCTGTCTGTCTGCCTTATCGTAACCTTTCCTCGTTTCCCTTCATCGTTGACTTTGACGTTCTTATTTTCTTTTACGTCAGAATCCATTTCCTATCTGCTTAAATGTTTACTCATTTAATCATGATCAGTGTACATAAAATATTCCTTTGTTTAAATTTTGCAGGTATTCGTCCAAAGAACGATAATAGCAAGGATCTCGTTATTTCAGGAGTGACCTCCCCGAACGACGTCTTCTGCTCAGTACCAGGCCGACTCTCACTTCTCAGCTCGACGTCAAAGTACAAGGTCACCGTAGCGGAAGTGCAGCGTCGCTTGTCGCCTCCTGAATGTCTCAACGCTTCTCTGCTTGGTGGGGTCCTCCGAAGGTAAGGATATTCACGCTGAAATGAATATCTCTGATGTTGTTATGCCAAACACGCGTTCTTGCGGGAAGGGAGAGAAGAAAATTTTCTGACAACTCCTCGCTTTTCTGTGTTGCCCAAAAATGCGTTCGTCATGTGCCCGAAGCATACATGCTGTCTTTCCCCCTCCTCCCCCCCCCCGCCATCCTTCCCTATCTGCGTTAGTGCACGTTTTCGGTAGCATTTTCACATAGTGTGGAGCAAAGTGTTTCGTGTGAAGCAGGCTTAAGTAGTTGCGCGATGATTCCCATCTCTTTTCAGTCCGTTAAAATGCGATTGTCGGAAGGTGGAGGGTGTGCACTTCTAAGTGTAGATTAGAGACAAAGTGATCAGGTATAGACTATCGACAGAGATATCAAGCAGGGATCAGCCTGGCAGAAAAAGATGGGTCATGTGACCCCTTCCGCCACATTTTGATAGACCAGTAGTTAGTCAGTAGCATGCAGTAGCATGTAACATAACGAAAACATATACTGCTTCACAAATAAAAATAAAAATTAAATATCTGCGAAAGAGATGACAATAATATCAAGACTTGGCAGCAACGAAATGACGAAGGTTAAAGAATCATTCTTATATCGACCGAGTTCAGCTTCTGGCAGTCAAATCACTGACTGCTTCACATTTGTAAGAAACTCGAAAACATGATGTTAGGAAGGCATTCGAGGGTGATTTTTGTGTGTCTGGTGGGAAATTTTGTTCACCTTGGGCGATTTCGCGCAATTCGCGAATGAGAAGAGTCAGGCGTTTTGTAGTGTATTCTCTAGGCGCGTGAGGCGCTTTCGGGTTTAGGCGATATTCGCTTTTTGCCTCACGCTTTAGCAACCATGTGCCGGTATAACATGCACTTCTGTATCGTTCGAGCGAAGTTGTCACAGGCAGAGGTATTTCAGTTCGCATTTTCAGTCACGATCCACAGGCAGCCAGAATCGATGTGCTGTTTGATCCTTGGCACGGAATTTCGATGGGACATTTTCTGAGTTGCTGCGCCAATGGCGCAGGGGGCGTTAATAAACTGATCAGGTGATCAGGTGCATGCTAGAGACAGAGTTATCAGGTATAGACTAAAGATAGAGTGATGAAGTACAGACTAGAGATAGAGTGATCAGGCAGACAAACCTCTACATGACATAAATGATTTGGACGTTTTACTTCTCTTTCGAGGTGAAATGTATCTTGCTGCCTCAGTTTTTGATTTTGTCAAACCTATCGTACTGCTGTTAAGAACAAATTAGTAATGTACACGATGGGAAATGGGACTACCAAGCGCGCTACCGACACCTGGTAGTGGAACACATAGTGTGTTATGAAGCCACAAGCACGTCCACCTCAATTTTCCTTTCTTCCCTCAGTAGGGGTGCGAAGAATTTAAAAAAAATCTGAGTGCTTTTCACCTCTGCTTGCACTGCTCGTACAGAGGAAGAGGGATGAAGAACGAAGGTGTCTCGGTCTGACACCAGGCCAAAGAAACCCCGTTTCTATAGAATGGCCCGGTATCCAGTCCGAACGTGGCTTGTCTTCAACAGAGGCTCTTGTCGTCGCATTGAAACTCGCTCTGGTTCGCGTTATTGTGGCCTGACGGCTGCTTTTCAAGTCGGATTAGGAGATTTTTCGCCTGGATACGTTTTACAGGCCTAACGCATGGCTCTTTGCCTGATACAGTTCAGGCTTTCTGTGGTGGGGCTGTACCGTATTTGCTGAGCTGTCGAGCAGGGGACTGGTGGAACTAAAGGAAAACAACTGGAGCACAATTTCTACTAGTCGTTCTGGTTGTAGAAGGGAGTTCATTAAAAAACCCGTTTAGACGGCTATCGAGGAAAATGGGGAGGAAAGGAAGGGAAGCAGAAAACGCCACGGTTCATGTCACGCCATGCATGATTTCACACGGACACGTCCTGCACGATCGTTCCGTTTTGTGAATGAATGAATGAATGAACGAGAAACGAGTCGATGACAAGAATTAATAACGCGCCAGACAGTGACATATTCTCTCCCTCTCTTCCTCCCCTCCTGTCTCTGTCCTTTACAAATGCACGCACGCGGTCTAACTAAAAACATGCAAATTCCGTAGACCTATGTAAGAAAATCACACAACAGACAAAAAAGGATTAGCGCCAGCAATGAAAGGAACCCGTAGTTTGAAAATCACTCTATTAAACTTTGAATGAAATGCGATAAACAAATACGTGAAAGAACGGAAATTCTGTTGTGTCCTGGATGCGCGAGTCAAAGTCGGGAAAGAAGCCTTTCCTTGACAGACCCAGACATTTCTAGACATCGCATGGTTTGCAGCTTAGTTCAGGTCATGTGACATTTGTCCCAGAAATCGCAGAAGCGGGGCGATGAAAACGAGGCTGCGGCAGTGAAGTGCTGTGCGTGTGTACGTGCACGCGGTCAAAAGAATCGAGAACACGAAAGCAGCTTCGACCAAAGCAGATTTCTTTTTTTCTCCCCTGAAAGTTTGTCGGAGCTGTACGTGGTGGAGATGTTGCTGATGCTGATAGTACGGTCTATGTTTTGTCAGCCGTACCCCGGGTACTAAGCAAATATTACCCTCGATCGAGTGTGGGTAGGATTTGCGTGTGTGCGTGCGTGCGAGCGTGCGTGTGTGCGAGCGTGCGAGCGTGCGTGTGTGTTGCCAGGTAAATGAGATGTTTGTTCTGGCGTCTGAGACACACGGTCGTTCTGGCACCAGGAAGGTCGTTCTTCGAGTATTAGGAATTGAGGCGTTTCGGATCCAGACTTAGCTGACATGATATCAGTTTTAGTCGCCTAGCACGTTCGAAAAAAAAACCTTAAAGAACCAGTTTCGCCATCTACAGCCAGCTTTATTCGAGAAATTAGGCTACCCCCAATTTCCTACAACATCTTCTCGGACTAAAATAAAGCGAGAAAAAAATCAAAAGATATTTTCCTTCCACTTCACAGTTTTTACTGGAACTGCGTCCCTTTTAAATCGGCGATGGCGTCACTGCTGGGCTGTTACCTTGACAACAATGGCAGTGTGAAAATAGCACAAAAAGTCCCTGTATTTCATGATGTCAGACACAAGAGAAGGCCAGGACCGATAGGTGACAGAAACGTGACAATACCAGTCATACAGAACGGTGATTAAGCAAATGTGAACTTTAGTCTTTCTGCTAGCTCATAAATGGGATACCCGTACTCACAACCCCGAACAAGGTATAAGCGCGGGGTTAGTTAGCAGGAATGGGGTAAGTGGCACGGGTTCTTTAGGTCTTCATGTGCAGAATGTCGTACTGGACAAAGTGTGCGTTAGTGAAAAGTAGGGCCTAAAGGTGGATTTAGGTATAAGATGGACTGCCTAAAAATAGACACATCGAAACGTCCGCCAATGATATTTTAACACTGGCCGACAGTTAGCTTCAGCACGAAGGAAAAAGAGAAAAGAACCAATGGTAGGAGCTGGGGGTGGGGGTGGGGGTGAGGGAGGAAAATTTACCTTGACCTGGGGAGTGATGTGGGGGGGGGGTGGTGGGGGGATTGGACCTGTACAGATACCTTGCTAAGCGCAGTAGGATTTATCTTGTTTTATGTCGTTCTGCTAGTGCGCAGCAAATGGCATTAAACTGTCCCGCCATCCTAGACAAATACCATTCAATTACACGCTCTCACCATTTGTAAACACGTCAACTTATGTCAACACCCAGCTGCAGTGATATCCAGGGCCCGGCTGCGCGGACGCTCGATCGCATTTTTGCACGTAGAATATTATGTGCACGTAAAATATATAGACGCAAACGGCCCTTATGACCTCTGTAAGTACAGGAGCAGAAGCTTCTAACATTTATGCAGCGAAGCCCAGACATTTTCATGGTCCGGTCGTAACACTTCGATCGCGACCACCAAAGCAATAATCCCGTTTTGTCTTTTTGAAATATTAGTATATTAACCTATTATTGTGGAAGTTATGACCCAGGATTTGTAACGTATTGATATATTTTAGCAGAGAATGGTTAGGCAACACAAAAGGCACGCGTTTGACTTGTTGCAAAATGGTATGCACGCGTTACAGCCTTGACTTTTTATCGGAAGTGCGGTGTCACACAACTTTACAATTTTTGAAGTACAGCGGCAGCCACAGGCAGCCAGCCATTAAACTGCTTGACATTTAAAAGAAACCATTTACTTATTTTTATTTCCTGCTGTGTGAACTTTTATATAAAAAAGCGTTTTAGATTTTTGTCATTTATTGTGTGCGCTAGGTTTGTGTTTTTTTTAAATGTTAGTGCTAACATGTTTTGAGAGTTTTGCTTTCAATTTATTTTTTAACAAAGGAACCTGGTGTTTACAAGATCTGTGTAGAACTTTCGACAAGTGGAGCATGCATAAAGTTCTGAGTAATCGAACTACATTAACCTCCCTCCCCAGCCTCCCCCACCCAGTCCCCAAAAAGTCAAGTTTTCCGGTCGTTTCTCTCGTCGCCGCCGACGTTAAAGGCGAGGGCGAGGCGATGAATCATTCACCAACAGTCCAATAACCGGTCCATTTTCACGGCGAGTTCGCCGTGCGCACTGCACCGTGAATGCTCGCGCTTGCCATGTTGACACTGGCGCCCCCTTCCGGCGGCACCACGCATGCGCCATCGTGGCCTGTCTCGACCTCTGCTACCCTCCGAGCCTCGGCACTCCCCGTCTGTCCCTTTCTCCCGTCCCCCCCACCCAACACCCTCTTGTCCTTTCCAGCTCTCAGGGCAGCAAAGGGACACAACCAGTCTTTTTCTCTTTTCCCCCGTCATTTTTGCCCCGTTTCGTCGAAAAACCATGGCATAAGCTGGATCGGTCTAAACCCGGTTTCTGCGACAGTCTTGCTGTCGTTTTTCGTTCGCTTCTGTAGGCCTCTGCTCACGTGTGTGTGTGTGTGCGCGTGATGGGCGTGTTTGTGTGTGTGTGGGTGCATGGGTGTGACAGTGCCTCTGTCCCAACGAAGACTTGTCTTATGCAAGCTGGTTATGCAATCTACAAGCTCGCGGATATGTGTTTCGATGCTTTTACGTCAGGGATCTCGATGCGGTAGCATGTTAGCTTTGTTCCTTAACGCTAAGCTTCACGGCATCAAACGAGGGGAGGGAAAGGAGACGGAAATGATAAGGAACAAATGGATGTGAGATAGACTGGGGTCGGAAGGCTGCGTAATTTGAGGGGTGGGTGATAAGTGGGCAGAAAGATGTGCTAGTTTCTTGTCCTGCACTTTCGCAGCAGGCTGCCGTAGTGAAACAGCACGTTGTAATAACGTATAATCGGCGCGCATTAAGACTCCACTTGTCTGTCTTTGCTTACCTTCATCTAATTTATGTTTGTGTAGTGTTTTTCTTATGTTTTTTTTCATCGCCTCTTCTAAACCAATAACTTTAGTATCGACAAATGAACAGTTAGCAGATGAGAAGTTAAGTAAGGGTATACACGTCTTGCAAAAGCATTGGACGCACCGGAAGTTCGTCCCGAAACAACTGGGGCAAACGCACATGCACGCACGCACACACTGTCAGTATAGGGCTTTTATCTGTTCCGTTCATTGCCTCCCGCTTTCCTCTTCCTTCCCGCCTCCTGCCTTTCATGCACAGTGCCAGGCACGCAAGACGCACTCACACACATGTAGACGCATAGACAAACGCTCTGTTCCCTCTTTCTCTCTCTAGCTTGCTCGATGTCCTCTCAGATGGCCAAAAAAATATGATTATGAATGTGTCCCCGATCAATTTCAGAATTTTTTTTTTAACCGGGCTGCGTTGGGAGTGTTTTACGAACAGCTTTCAGCGAAGCGGATTCTGGATTGTCCAAACGATTATGGGATCGACTGGTTGCCATGGAAACGTTCATTACACCCTACCAGAAACCTACAATTGTACTGGCAAACTCGGGGATTAATGGGAGCGGGGGCTAGGGGGGGGGGGGGCAGAAAGGAATAGATGTAGACTTTTTAC
>SMGT01005556.1:122590-138898 GCA_004794575.1 Lanistes nyassanus
TCCCCCCCCCCCCACCCAGTACATGTACCGTTCCCTGTAGGAGAACTACATTTCCTTTGTTGTGCTGACTAGGCCACCCTACTGTCCACGAGTCACCTATAGTTTTAATAACTAAACAATGCTGGTTTTGCACGTGCCAGCTCTCATTTTGTAATGGAATAAAAACCAGGCGCCATCGCACTGTCTCACAGAACATCGTGTCCCAGAAAGATCTACCTTGAAAGTAATATTAATTAATATTAGGTTCTTTCCCCCAAACAGTAACAGGAACGATCATGTGGTACTTCGCCGAAGCTGAGGGTGCACAGAATAACCAAGCTTCGGCCATCAGTTTTGTCCGGTTAAGAAAGGTCCTAAACAAAAGAGTACATTATTAGAACGGACCGTCGACATTAAAAGCCCATCTTGAGTGGGGGAAAAAATTGCAAGTCCTCCTGCCCAAGAAAAGTAGGGTTGTGTGTGTGGGTGGGGGAGAGAAGGAAAGAGTTCATTTTCAAGTGTTGACGCACAGACTTCTGCCGTTCACCTATATTTCGAAAGATACATTTGAACGGTCAGCGTGAATTTAAAAAAAGCAAACAAAAACAAACGAAAAAATCAGATTTGCACTTCTGCTGACCCTGATGCTCTGTCAAGCGACAGATGTTGATTGGAAGCTAGGAATCCAACAAGGCGTGACAAGAGGACGTGTAATTATGAAAATCTTGGGATCGCTGTTCCTACTGGTATAGGAGGTGAGGTGTTCGGAACTGGATGCAGTTTAGGGCTAACTGCTGATGAGTTGACGGCTAAGATTTGTTAGATGTGAACTTGTAGACGTCTATTTGTCGTCAAGGGAGACACTGGTGAAATTATCGCGAGAAAAACTTCGGCTCAAGAGCAATAACCGATAACCGAACATCGAAGGAAGTGGAGGCCTAATGACAAATCTTGTAGGGAGTGGGGAATAGGGGAGAGAATGAGGGAAGGAGACAGGGAGAGGATTAAAAGTGAAGATGTTGGTTTGATTAGCGTCAGAAGTAGCCGAGAGGTTTGGGTGAAGATCTGGATGGAAGCAATTAGGACCAATTACCGAAAGCAGCATATCAATTAGTGAAATGAATCTTATTAGGAGTTCTTGGGAGTCAGAACGACGTCGCCAGAGTTGGCGCGTGTATCTGTTACGCTTCACTGAGCAATGGCCGTGTCCTGGATATACTGAATCCAGCATAGTATCGAAAGATGGTTTTTTTCAATGTTCAGCTTCTGGAAGCCGTTTGACCTTTGACGCGCTGAGAGGAGCCAGAGCGTCAGATGCCAGTGGGGCAAAAACAAATATTTTTTATTTTTATTTTTTGGTTAACATATTGCAAGATCCCTCATTTTTCTGGCATTGGGATTGACCATATCAGCTCGTGTCATTACTGGGCACTAGAGCGATGTCCCCTCACTTTCCTTAGTTATACTTGAGTCAGTTTTGGGCCGAGAGGGAGGTGATTAGTGAGTAGTAATACTCTTTATGCATACTTCCGTCCAAGCGGAAAGTTAGCGTGCGCAGTTCATTGCACAAAATGTACTCTTTTGCAGAGACCAAACATTAGATCTATGGTACAACGCCAACGAGTTGGTGTTTGCACATAAATCTATCTGAATGTGTCCTTAGGACATTTCTTAACCTTTTAGTTTTAAACAAATGTTCGTCAGAGATCACTCAGCAGCTGCAATATGATTGCTTCGGAGAAAAAACTCTTCCATGAACATTACTGGGGTTACGAAACGTCATAAAGAAAAACATTAGGCCAGAGAACAGCGTAAATTTTTGCGCGATAAAAAGCTCAGACGGTAACTCGTTTTTCTTTGACTGCCGTTTGAAGCAATGGTCCACATTCATGTGGGTCTGTAGTCAATTTCAAGTCTTTTGCACTCGTCTGTCTGTTGGACAATTACCAGCTGCACGGAGTTACATACCGACTTCGAAGTAACTGCTGTGGTTTTTGTCCATCTGCCACTGTCCCTCTCCTGCCATAGAAGAGAGCCTTGATTTCCTCTCACCGGGCCTTGAAAGGGCAAACAAAATTCCTAACGTCAGTGACAAAGAGATCGAGGTCGGCTGTCTCTGTCGGCGAGTCCAAGGGCAGTTCACTTCATCGTGCAGGGTCATTTCCCTTGCTGTCCATTCAGGGGTAAAGCACTGTGATCACCCCGAACAACGTCAATCAGACCAATTTGTCGCCCCTTTGGTTCGCAGGATGACACTGCAGGTGAACGTTCGCCTCCCAGATGGCCAATCAGAATACTGTGCTTCTGGTTATTGATGACCGATCGTGCGAGTACGAAGTCGTGCGGATATCCTCCGCTAGATTTTGTTTGGGAGGGGGAGGGGGGTAGTTTGTGTGGGAATCGTTTAGTTTTTCCTCATATTGCTTGCCAACGCCTTTTAATGGCCTTATTCGCGATAATCACTTATCTGTTTGATCAGCCTCAACTTCTATAACCCCTTGGGTGGCTTGCATGAGCGTTCGTACCTGCACATCGGGTCATAAGAACGGTCTTAAACCCCATTCGTCCCGTATATTTTACGTGAACCTTTACCTGCAGTGAGGAGATGCGGACGCTTATGCAATCCAGTGCTGATCCTAATCAATAAGCCCACTGAAAGCTCATAAGCAAAGAATACAGCAATATATATACAAGAGAATATATAGCGCTTAATCAAAACAAAGCAAACAAAAACAAAACAAAAACAGGAGTAAAACCACAAAGATATCAAAACAAATACTATTTTTTTTATCCGGATGATGTATCAAAAACTCAAAATGTTTCTCGTGAAAGGATATTGGTATCCCCCAAGTGGAGGTATCAAACTAAACCCTTTTGTCACTTTGAAAATGTGATTAACAAAGGACACTGGGCAAGGCAATAGGGGACGAAGAAAAAAATCAATGTTTCGCGGCATTACTCCTTCATCCGGAATGAACAAAACGAACACAATAAAATAGAATTAAAAAATCACATTAAAAAAGCAAAGGACTTATCTGGAACAGGAACACATGTTGCAAGATGGCGACCAAGAACAGTTTGAAAATATTTTGATCACACGGCGCTTTGACGGCTTTACTCCCACCGGCTGATCCAGAAACCCCAAAGTGCGGACAGATGCTGGAGAGCGCATGATGTTCAGAAGATGTATGCAAATGCACGTGAACCCAGCAGAGTGAATTACCCTTCGATTGTCTAAACTGTGTCCCCGCCTTGTCGAACAGAGACCAGCTTTATTCATGGGCTTGATTGAGGGCTGGGCAGGGTGTGTGAGAGTTTATATCCCTTGCCCAGCTGACCAGTTGGATGTTCCGTGGGTCAGTCAACCTCTGTCCGTCCGTCCGTCCGTTCTCCAGCAGTATACCTTTGGCTTTTGGTACAGAGGTACACAGCAGTAATTCTTGCTGACATGTCCTCACAAAAGACGAACATGGGTTGTAGACCGTCTACAGACGTAAACTAAACAGATATTAACATAATATACGCAAATGCAGCAAAGAGATGGCGTTCAAGGATACATACACCAGCCTCACCTCACCTCACGCGAAGATACCAGCCATTATTAATTTTTTAAAATTTTGCAACAGCGAAATAAACATAAACGCTAAAAAACCCCACGGGTAAGAACTTCTGTTTTTCTCCTTTAATGTATCAGTGACAGCACTTCATCACATTCGCTGCTACTGACATCGGCCACCCTTTGACCTCAACTCCTGTTAGTGTCCTCATTTTGTTGGCGCTGTCAGAGTCCTTCTCGTTCCCCCGATCCTGTCCTCTTTGCCTCCACTCTCCTACCCTTATATCCGCACGGTCCTCACACCTTTTGGGCTTTTTTTCTGCTCTGTGTTGGTGATGTGCAACTTGCGAGAGAGAGAGAGAGCTAGGAATAGCCCAGACAGGGTCTGTCTTGCTCGATTTTGCGGCGTTTAGGCAGCAAGGCGCGAAAATTAAGGACATTAAGGGAATAGGGGAGGAATTCGTCGGTCGGTAATGACTCGGTGCTGGTCGGTGCACTACCGGGAGTGAGTCGGCGCTAAATTGGGTTGCGGTCCGCCTGGAACCCCCACCCCTCACCCCCTTACGTACCCGTGCCATCAGCATCTGTCCCTACTCTTGCTGCACTAAACCGGAGGTGAGTTTTACATGCGCCAGAATCGCGAGTGAACTTGGGTCACGATGTCGAAGACCTTGGGGGGTGGGGGTGGGTGGGAGGGGGGTAGAACTTTTGACCCAGTTTCACGAGAGCTACATGCAGTTGGGTTAACTGCAGGGGTGGGAGGCTGTGTAACGGATGTTACAGAGCTACAAAGGGGCGAACTTTTTCTGCTTTGTTGTAGACCCTAGTCGACCATAGCGGGGGGACAGAGGTGTCGCCTGCACTGCTATACCCAATAACCGTTCCTTGTTTCAACGGCTGCTTCACGGGTTATTGAGTTATCTTTGCCGGAGGAAGGGACAGCCTCGCTTTAAAGCTTTCATTCGCTACTTTCGCTATCCCAGGACCGGCTATCCCTACTTCTCTGCATCCTACTCTCAGAAGCAAAACATACAAAATAAAACCTCTCTCTCTCTCTCTCTCTCTATATATATATATTGTGTGTGTGTGTGTGCGCGTGCGTGCGTGGGTTGCGGAGGTGGGGTGGGTGGCTGGGGGGCACAGTATAAAGAGTTCAAAGCGCGATTGGAAATTCTTCCTTACACGAGAAAATGCCCGGCCCCTTCCTCCTGCCATGGCTCGCTGAGTCTTTGAAATGTGTTGCCAAGAAGGTCACTGCGTTTGCAGGTCAGTCCTAGAGCAAAGATGTGAGTTTGGGTGGACACGAACGAGGTAGGGGTAGGTTGGGCTGAGGAATGGGAATGGATCTTGCTTGGGCGAGAGACAGACCGACCGACTGAAACGAGCGACAGACCGACACACCGACAAATGGACAGACATGACTGCGTTTAGTGTAGTTTTTATTTTGTTTTTTGGTAGTAACTATATTACATCATCTGTACGCGACTAGAAACATTTTAAAAATTCGTTGTGGTCTGTGTTTGGGTTACAGGGCAAAGTCGAAAAATGGTGGCCGCTCACTCAGGGACAAGCTGGAGAAAATCGGACTCAGCCTGCCAGCGGGCCGTCGGAAAGCTGCCAACGTCACGCTGCTGACCTCCCTTGTTGAAGGTGAGTTTCCTCCCTTTACCCTCGTGCGCTCTTCACTACTACACCTGTCATCGCTGTTGTCTTCTGCGTCTGACGGGCTCAACCTTGCGACAGGCACAGAAGATAAATGAACCAGACATGCGCTGTACGCATATGAATGGGAAAAGTGAGGGATATTTTCTGCAGGCACCTGCAGAAGAAATAAAAACGTGTTGGACACATTTTAAAGTTAAAAGCCCGCAAGACTTTCTCGTTTAAATAAAAAGGTTTCACATTTAAATACAGTGACACCTCAACAACAGCCCTAGTTTACGATGTACGTGTTTAACGACGGGCAGTTGCAGTGGGGTTGTGCCTTGTTTAACGACGCGCTTTTAGATTAACGACGCGAAAGGTAAGCGTGTTGTGGGCTTTTCTGCGTGCTCAGGGCTCACTGTCCACGTTTGCCCCTAAAATTCCGCTCCCAAAATGACGGCCTCGTAGGTGGGGCGTGGAATGAATTAAGAGATTTCTTATGGACACCTATGGCAAACAACGGATTTAAATAAGGCTGGTCATTCCGGAACGAATTTCCATCGTTAGTCGAGGTGCCACTGTACATTTTTGCTTTAAATAGTGTTTTACATTTAGCAAATGGAGGACTTTCAAAGGGGATTTTCACATTTTGGAAAATAAGGCTGCGTACTTCCCCAGCTCAGCCTAGGCCACATATTTTCATGCCATCGCGAGAGAAGCAAGCGAGAGAAGCAAGCAAGAGAAGCAAGCGAGAGAAGCAAGCAAGAGAAGCAAGAGAACGATCACAGAAATTAGCAAGAAATGGCTTGGAAAGGTTTGCTTAGACGCGCATTAAAAATAATAAGGGAGAACCAGATTCGGGGTGTGGGTGTCCTTCACCGGCATGACGTCAGAGAATCTGTTAAGTGTGTCGGGTACCACGCGGGGGCAAGCTTGTTGGGAAGAAAGGCGCCAGGCAGAGACAGGTACCCGGCCGTTACCTGCTGCAGATATCATCTTTCCTGGCGTTGCTCGCCACCCGAGACGAACTGTCGTTTATGGTTTTCTCTTCCGCTTGGCGGCTGTTGGCATAAGTTGGTGGGGAGCGGGTGGGGGTTGGGGGAACCTGGTTTAATTGCTTCTGTGATATTGTAAAATTCGATAACACGGGGACTGTGTTTTGTAAGGGGATAGAGAAAAGGGGAGAGAGAGTTGAGAATGGAAGGCCTGTGAGCTAATCATTATAACCTTTACCGTTGGACATGTCGGCTGTCAGTTTTACGAGTCAGTAATCACGGATGTTTCGTCCTTCTGGTTGAGTAATTGTGAAGGTGAATATATCAACGAGAGTAAGGAGTTGTTTATAGGCGAGGAAAGATTGTTAAAAGGTTTATAAAAATCACTTAGAGGGCAATGATTTTTGTTTTGTAGCATAGCACCGCGCGTTTGTGTAGATGATGTAAAAGGGAAAAATACAGCTTCAAGACAGATAGCAACATAAGTAAATAAACATGAAAAGGAACATTAACATACAAATAAGCAGCCAAAATAGACAAACGGGCAGACGGACGGACGAACGGCTTGATATAAGCTATCGAAAAGTCGTTGCTGTTGGGCTGGTGTTAATAAATCCATATGTTAGCAGGTGCCAGTGTATATTGTCTGCTGATACACGTCTTAGCTACAGGCGAACAAGTTAAATATTCTGTTTTCTGTTTTAACTCTTGTTGTGTCAGTCTTCAAGTTTGAACTCTTACGTGTCTCAGCTCTAAGTATTGAGTTTGTCGTTCCCGTGACAGGAGAGACAGTGAGGCTGGCTCGGGACTTTGGCTACCTGTGTGATACCGAGTTCCCGGCGCGACAGTGTGCCGAGTACAACCTGCGACAGTATGCCGACCCCAACGACTACCACACGCGCAAGAACATGGTGCTAGCTACAAAGTGAGTCCCTTACAACCACAGTTTTTCTTTGTATCTATCCTTTGACATACAGCAGAAGAGGTTCTAATAACGGCGAATTTAGACATTTAAGTTCTTGAAATAATAAACATGAACATAAAGTACTTAAAGGAATGCAACATTTACTAAAAATGGTAAAATTAGACATTAAGGTACTCGAAAAAAACATGGACATAAAGTGCTTAAAGGGATAGAAAGGAACATACAAGTACTAAAAATGTTAAATTTAGACATAAAGGCTCTGGAAATAAATATAATTTGACAAAAAGATTGTCGTCACATTGGAGGTTACTTTTTCCCAACGCGTCCATCTTGTGTTCTCTTCATACGACCACCGTTAAGAGGACGACATGCGTAGGTGAAAACGCTATCATTGTGTTACTTATGGTTTTTATATTACTATCTGCACATCGTGGCCCCACCCCCCATCCACCTACAATCTCCCCTCAAACAAAGAATCACAGACTCCGTAATACAGTGAAAAGGAAAACAGATACAGGTACTCAATATGGTAAAATTAGACATTGAGGTACTCGAAACGATAACATTCGACACAAGGGTAGTCGAAATACCAACACTGGATATAAAGGTACTTGGCATTGTAGAACTAGACATAAAGTAACTCAAAAGTTAAAGCGTTATGTTAAAGAACATCTGATTTACAAACAGTTGAAATTTGAGTTTGACGAATCGCGCTTGATACTGCAAAAGAGGTGAGTGTGTAAAGAACAAAGAATATAGACAAAACTACTTTTAGTCAGCAGCCGAGCTAAAACATGTATCTGTGGCGTCTTGCAGGCAGATGGTGAAGGAACTACAAGACTTGCTGCAGCAGGACAGGTCGCCCGTGGGCAACAGTCGGCCCACGCCCATCCTGGAGCCAGGAATCCAGCGCCATCTGACGCACTTCAGCCTGCTGACGCACGGCTTTGGCACGCCAGCAGTTCTGGCCATCATGAATGCCTTGCAGACCTACTTCAACGAAATGCTCAAGGTCATGGACAAGAACTACTCCGCTCCTGCCCAGCCCGGGGTGGGCGGAGGCAGTGGGGGCGCGCAGGCTAATTCTATAGACTCCAAGGTCAAGTCCGACAAGGACGAGAACCGACGCGACTGAAGAAAGAGCGAGGGAAGTGATTGCCTGCCCTTTTGTATCCGCAAGACTAGCACGGGGTTCGTGAATCTCGCTGTGGACAGCGAGAAAGTGTGTTTTGCATGGTTGCTTTACGTTCACTGCAGCCTGAATGGACAATTCATTTCAGATTTGCTTAGAACAGAGGAATACGGAAGAAGTCTTTTATGTTACCCTGTTTTTTTTAAACCGAGATCTGGAAGAATGTGATCACACCCGTCTCTGGAAAACAGGGAAAATCAGAATCCGGAACTGCCTTCACAACCGTTTCAAGCTGGTACTTTTTCAAGGGGCTCTTCAAATCGATTGTGTGGCTTTTGGGTTTAATGCAAACCTTGATGACTGGCTTTTAGGTTTTAATTCAATCCGTGGTGATTTTAACATCCGACTAAAGAATCATTCATTATGCCAACTCGATCGTACTGAGACAATTTGATCGTACTGAGACAAATTGAAGACAGAATGGGTAAAACATGTCTGTGTAGCCAAGAAGGTTCATTTCCCCACTCCTCCCAATGATTTGAAAAGAGAATGGCTGGATGAGGAATTGATGAAAAGTTGTATAGCAGCAAACGAATCTGCAAGCCAATCACTCAGCGTGAGAAAGATTGAGAACGACGGAGAAGTATTCTTCAGGAGGATGGGGGAAAATAGGGAGGGGGACCGAAAATAAAGGAAGATTGGATTGAGGTAGAAACTGTTTTGCTGCTTAACAGTTTCGCTTTGGTCCAATCCCATTTCCTTTATCCAGGAAACGATGCAGAACAGACAACTGCTTGTGTGACGGTGAAATGTCCCTTATTCAGCAGGTGAGAAATATAATGGTGGAATCGCACGCACGCAAACTAACCCCCACAAAGCAAACAAACAAACAAACAAACACAAACAAAAAACCAAACAAGAAACAAAATAAAACAACAACAACAAAAATAGGCAAGGCTGCGACGCATTTTCGATGGTGGAGATTCAGCCAGCCTGGCGTTCAAAATGTCTGCCAAAGGAACATCCACACGCTGCATTGCATCACATGGCTCCTTCACGTGGTCACGACACACCGCTATCTGCTGGTCTGCATCTTCGGCGAATGTTTACAAGGGCAGTCAAAATTCCGTCTTCAGCCATAATCCTTGTGAGTGCGTTTGGTGAGAAACACTTGTGCCAAGAAGCTTCATTTCCCTGCTCCTTCCGTCTTCATCCTAACCCTGGAAAAAACTCCAGAAACTGACTTTACCTGGATGAAATTTATCCCAAAAAGGTTGCTTCACTCTGTGCCAGTGGACACTATAAACTTTCGGCAACCACAGACTATGAGGGACAAAATATAAAAGTGTGAGAAAGGGAGAAGCTTACTGTGAGTTGAATGAGATCGGGTTGAAGGTGGAAGTGGACTGGTTCTATTTAAAAACATTCCTTTGTTTATAAGTTGATGTGCTCACATGACACTGTATGCCAAGGTTGATGTCGAAAGAGAGACGTACTTCATTGCTCTTCTTTTTTCCCCCGCCCCCAATACACCTTCCCATCCATCACTTTCATTGAGAGTGGTCTTCTCTTGGCCACTTTATCTTCTTTTGATCATCTACGGGTAATGCACGTCTCTTGGTCACGTGACTTCTCGTTGACCACAATTGTAATCTGTAGCTGGAGGTACTAAGCCTTGTAATTATCATCGGGCTTGAGAGGATGTCAGGGGAGGGGTGCATTTTGATTCATTTCTAGAAACATTCCCCGTCCCCGACATCTGCTTTGCCATCTTTCAGTAAATACAAATAAGCTGAGAATGGCTAACAAAAATGACTGGTGGGAGTTTTCTTAAAACATTAATTTTCAATTGTATTTGTAAATATATCTATCTACAAATATTCCTTTACCTGGTGAATTCCGTAGAATACTTTAAAAAAAATTCCATTTTTGAAAACAGTTTGGAGTTCTGTCTCAATCCCTTCCGATTATACCAGCCTTTCCCGAATTTTTCAAACACAACAAGTTGGAAAAAAGTACTCACCTTCCATTTTGACTTTTTTTTCTATTTTCGTCTCTGTCTCAGAATCTTGCAATTTAAATGCTATTTGTCCCATTTTTGAAGTTACGCAATAGATGCACTTTAGGAGCCATATTTATGGCCATTGGTTAAGCCTAAACCGATCGCGATCACGTGACAAGTCATCGTTCCCATTGGCCAACAAGGTCGCTAACTGATGATTCGCAATCGGTTTAGGCTCAACCAAAGGCCATGAGTACTGCTCCAGAAATATCCAAGGATCTTATTTCTTTAAAAAAACACACAGACTAAAAAAATTTGAAACCTGCTTAAAATATTATCCTCTTGGTTTTGTGCGGGTCGGCAGGGGTGGGGGTGGTGGGGAATAGAAAGGGAGATGACATCGTATTTCACCACTGAAGGAGAAAATCACCTTTGCGCAGTTATGAAATGCCTTAAGACCGTCTTGGATTTATTAAACCCTCCACTTGCCTACAGCTTCAAACGAGGGACTGACTTATAAATAACAGAGAAACTGTTTTATTTTAATCGTAAAAAGTGATTTAGCACATGCACTTGACATTGTAGCTTCACAGATTCCTTTCCTTCCATTTTCTCACAAGTAGGTCTACAATCGTCTTTTAGCATTTATATTAGTGAATTATTTCTGGGGATCTTGGTTGTCGACATACTGAAAATGAACGTCATGGAGTAGTTAATTTTTAAAAGTTTGTTGTTGAGTGTTCGCTAGAGGGAGCGAGCGTCGCGTGTACATGTCAATTTCCTTGCATTTCTATTGGCTGTATTTTTCTAAAAGTCACTTTTTGAGAGACGTGCTTTGCTTTTGCTTTTGGTTGATTTCGTATGAAGTCTATTAAACAGTGGAGAACGGTCTTTGTGCGATTGAGAGAAGAAACGTTCCAGCGAGAGATACACTGTTCTAACAAGTGCTGTTGCACATCCCGTAGCTTAATCTCAGATGAATACTCGGAAAACGAGTACACAGCAATACCTCTGCTTGCCTTTTATTTTTACACCAGTTTACTTTAAATAAAACTGTACAATGTTTTTTTTTCAAACAAAATGTACTGCTTATGTTTTTTTCATTCGCTTTATAGGGAAGGGAAGTTTAAATAGTGTGGTGTGCACTACATTTTGCTCATACCAGGAAATCTGTTTGCAAACCAGAAGTTGAGTAAGGCGCTGGGGATGGGGGGGGGGGGGGAGGAAGAGGAGAGAGTGAAAGAAAAAAGGGGGTGGGGAACAGAAAGGAGATAAAAGAGAGAAGAGGGAGAAAATGGGTTTCTTGGGAAACGTCGGAGAAACATTAGCAAAATCATTCTGATCGTTACACGAAACCATTCTGCAAGGGTACCACGGCACGTGACAGCGTGTTTAACCACAAGCCACAGTATACAGACGCGCAGGACAGCCTGAACTTGCCATTCTGTATAGCTGTAAATAACATACAAGACGGATTTAGGTTTTAAGAGAAATTATGAAAGGATTTTCTAATATTTGTTTTTTTCAATTTTATTTTTAATAGATTACCAATCAGCATTCGTAATGGTGGGTTCAAAGCTACAGTGGTAAGCAGTTTTGCTAGACACAACAGAGAAGGGGCTGTACCATTTACCTGCAATACAACATTCTCCTTACAATTTATTGTCTCATGTTTTTAATATTTCTTTAACATTGAAATTTCAGTCTGTATCGTGTGATTTGTACTGCACATACGGAAATTCCTGTTGATCCATTGATTTTGGTCTTCCCTACAAATTGATTAAAATCCATCTTGAATAGACTCTTAGAAAAGTCAGTCTGGCGAGGGACGGATTCAGCTGTAGGCAATAGTCTGATATGTGTGTCTAATAATTCGGTTGTCGGCGTGCTACAGCGTGCGAGAGGAAAAGGACGAGAGAGAAGGAATGTGTGTGAGAGAGAGAGAGAGGGGGGGGGCGAGAGGCATATAGCGAAACAAAGTAATCAACAAAATATGTTAGTACAACAAAATGTGTAAGCACAACAAAATGTGTAAGCACAAACTCGCAGACATGCACGCACACTCGGACAGACGCTAAAGACACGCGCATGCACTTACAGAAGATAGCATAAAGACAGTCAGTATACAGTCACCAGTCAGGTGGGAGTGGGAGGGGGAGGAACGGAAGGGGACTGCACAAGCACACACAGCAGCAGAAACTCGCACTAAAGCGAACGTGGTAGGGACAAATCTCCTTCACCTGATCCAGGTGGAAGTGGGGGGGGGGGGGAGAGAGAAGAAACTGGGTGAACAAAATTGGGAGAGGTTGGGCGGAAGAATGAATGGATAAATGAGTGATTGGTATTTATTCTAGTCGAGAAACAAAGATGTTGTCCAGCAAGTATTTCTTTGTGAAACACAGCTTTTCCAGATATACGGATACCGAATGGATATTACATTCTCTGCAGCTTTCCCTCCTCTGCCGGAAATACTGTCGATATCTGGGCTTTTTTTCTGTTGGTTTATATCATTTTTGTGTTCTCTTCAAGTTGTATTAAATTTAAACATTGTCTCCATGTTTACGGCGTGAGCTGTGGTCAATTCCACGGTGTCGCCCAGAACAAGTCTGTGTATGGCAACCTGCGAGTGTAATAAAAGCATTTCCCACACTGAAGTGTTTTTCGTGGTATGACGTCAGAGTTGCGAAGGGAAAAGACATGAGACCTGAAAGACAGAAAGAAACACAAAGAAAGACAAAAAAGACAGAAAAACAGAAAAAGGAGAAAGGATAAAGAAAGAAAGAAAAAATAGGAGAAAGAATGGAAAAAGACAGAATGGAAAAAGATAGAAAAACAGTAGAAGACAAAGATAAGGAAAGAAAGAGAAAAGAAAAAAAATCAGGAAAAGCAACGGGAAGAAACGGGTTTGAGGGGTGTGGGAGCAGAGAGGGGGGAACTTACTGGAAAAAGTCAGGAGAAAGAAAGAAAAAACAAAACAAAAATGGAAACAATTTTTTAAATTTAAATAAAGGAAGAAGGGATGAACACTGAAGGAATTTCTCATTTGATTTCGTGCAAAGGTGCTGGCTCCGTATCTGAAGGGGGGTAGGCTACCGGCGGGAGAGTTACACCGTGAAACACGGAGTCAAATTTTGACCCTGAGTAACAAGTATTTGCAAACAGACCACCACAACCAGCTAGCAAACATGACAGCTGAAAACATCCAACCAGCTTAGACTGCCTGCACACGCTGCAAGCAGCATAAAAGCTCGCTTCCTATTGGCTGCTTGGACGATACGCCTGTATCGTAGCACACGTCACGTCACGACCCCTGACCTCTCACCTCTGCAGGGTTAACAAACGCACGCGCCTTTGAACCGCATTTGATGGCTGCCCGATGAAAACAGATTGGGCCATCACAGTTGTTACACGGCGACTTTGTTCCTGCGAGCTTTGAAGTTGAACGTTGATTGTCTGCATAGGATAAAGATGGTAATAACCGTAGAGATAAATGGATATACCCAAGGTGATCAATCATTTTTGTCCAACCACCTCAACTCCCCCCCCCCCCATTCCGTCTCCCTCTCCTCAAGCGTCAGAAATATCTAATAGAACCATGTTTTGTCTCCCTTCTCCCTTCATACGTGCGTAAGTGCGCCCGCTTTTGCACCGTCATATGCTTCGTTTGTCGATCTTGTTCAATCTCTGTCTTCTTGGGGGGGGGGGGGAGGTTGGTTAAATCGTGTCAGTCGCTCTGCGTGCAGTTTATTATGAACTGCACGTCAATGTGTCATTAACAGTTTATATCCCACACCCCGACTTCGGTTCGATTTTTTTAAAAAGAACTAATGACTGCTGCTTGGAGTTGTAAAGGATAGGAAAGCAGTTAATCTGAACCAAGTAAAAGACAAAACACAGACAGTCGACGTTTCGGAACAGGACAAGGACGACAAAAAGTAAACACACGAAATACTAAACACAAAAAAACGTCGAGAGAAATGTTGTTCGTGTTTAGTTTTTCGTGTGTTTACTTTTTGTCCTTGTACTTGGCCCGAAACGTCGACTGTGTTTTGTCCTTTAGTTGGTTCACATTAACTGCTTTCATATCCTAACGAATTTTGTTAAAAACACGAGACATTCGACTGGGATTTTAAAGCACCATGGCGGATTTCTTAGAATAAAAAGATAGAAGCAACTACAGCACGACCGTTCGTAGACTGGGCTGGTTGATTTCCTGGCTGTTCGCGAACCCATAGGCTGTAGAACGCGAGGTGTCGAGGAAAGCGCTGGTAGTCATGGCGGGAGGTTTAGCAGCCGACACCTGCAGTGAATGAAAGCGGCAAACTTTTCTTGGCCCATCTCTCTCCACCCCCCCCCTTCTCTGTTCTTCTCTGTTTCCCTCCTTTCTCTCCCACTACTCCCCTCTTTCGTTCGTTTGCTGTCAGGAACACGCACGCACGCACGCTTCACACGCACGCAACCCATCACAGACGCATTAAACAACAGGAAATGAAGATTACTGCTTGAGATATATACGTACGGCGCCAGCCCTGCATACAATGAATGTTGACATTGAGGAAAGAAGGGAGAGAAAGTGGGAGAGGTGGACTACAGGGGGGAGATTTTCTGTAGTATGCAGGATACAGGAAAATGTAGTTTTGTGTAGGATCATTAATATGCCGCAAAAAAGATCAAAGCCAGTAAGTGTACATAATTTCGTTTGCGCAATACCTCATTACGTTATTGAGCTATTAATTATTGAGCTATTAAGACAAGCGCAAGTACAAACATACACGAATGCCCTACAGCATCAGGAACAGCACAAATATAAATCAATAACGAATATAGATAAATAAAATCAACAGTAGAAGTTGTGCAGTACAACAATCTGTAGCAATGAAAGTACATGTTGCCTAGGCAACAGAAGCAGTATTGCTATAGAAGCAGCGTTATTTACAGCAAACAGTATTAAGAAGTTTTGTTGTTGTTGTTGTTGAAGAAATAGAGGTAGTTAAGATGTGACGCACGTCTGGAGTAGTGTGATACTGAACTAAAATGGCCAGTTACGCACATTTTTAACGTTGAGTGTATTACGCAACACCCCTCCTGAACACAAAAACTATTTCATGCCGGGAACTTCGTAAGGCAGATGATCGCGTCTTCGTCTAGGAGACAAAAAAATATTGCACATGCGCTGTAAAGTATCTTCTCACAACACTGCTGGCACATCCCAGCTTATTAGCAACAGCGGCTTGATCCCAAACAGAGTAAGTGGGTTGTAAAAGAACTGTCATCTTGGAGAATCCTCAATGAAACATCAATGATTACAAATCGTTTGCTTTTAAAGTTCGGTTGTTGTCGTAATTGTTCTTTCAGGGGATGAAGTAACAAAATGTCTCTGTATTTTTTTAGGGTCTGGATTAGATAAGAAATGTCAGGGAAATGCGTTTCAAAAAAACCAGCTAGCACAGTTTCTAAATGCAACTGCCCCGGCTTGGGTTGCATGAGCTTAATATCTCCTTTATGGTAATAAAAGTAGACATAAAACCTTTTCGCCCTGTCTATTTTACTTGCACCTTAATGTATGGGCAGGGGATGAGAACGGCCATCCAGCCCAGCCCCATGCCGGATTGCACGAGCATTTTTATCGCCTGTGTATACGTAACACTGATCGTAAAACACACAGGGCGAATGGGCCTTACGATCTCTCTTATGACTAGAAGAGCAGCTACGAACGCTGATCCAGCCATGCACCAGACGGTCCTTTGTTGGACGTACCGAATTCTCAGGTGAACTTTTAAGCTATAAAAGAATAGCTACTAACGGCTCCCCAAACTAAACAAACAGAAACAGAAAGACTGCGACTGAAAAGTAAACAAAACAACTAAGTTGTAGTAGTAGCAGCTTTTGACAGCCAGGTGACGAGACCTGTAGTGTACGTCGGGTGAACGGCCAGAGACTGTAAGAGACCGGCATGCACCTGACTCAAATACCTGTAGAAAGTCACAACAGATCTGCACGCGGACATCGCCAGCGGACATCGCATTGTGACTGCAGAAAGGAATCTGCTAGTCGTCATTGCAACCCCCCCCCCCC
>SMGT01005556.1:138918-149808 GCA_004794575.1 Lanistes nyassanus
CCCCCCCCGCGACGTTGAGAAGGTCAGTGTGCGTAGAATAAGTTCGTACCACCTGAGAACATCGTGTAAGAAGGGAGAGAAATCTCGTCAACGAAACACCAAGCAAGCTACTGTTGAACTAGCGGTTAACCATAGCCAAGTGTCTGTTAGTGCTGCGTAAGCAAAAAGACGGCTGTTAGCACGCTTAGAAGAAAGGTCAATGTTAAACGGACATCGTTCGTAACAGAAGAATAATAGTAAGGTAGAGTGATGTAAAAGACCTCCAGCGTTCCAGGGAAGCAAATTCTGAAGGCGTATACTGTCCCTGCATGTGTCACGATTTCCTTGGTTGAGAAGCACCTGTATCGCGGTAGTAGTGCTGTGAACGGACAGAGGACTGTGCTTCATCTTGTGAACTTTTCCCAAGGACTGAGGATCTCTCGTCTCGTATAGATTTGTGTAAGTACTGAGTGGGGTGGGGGCAGCAAGGCTTGCAAAGTGTCAACATTGCCAATATTTGTACGTAATGAGTAGTGTTCATACTTACAGTGTTTATCACAAACGTGGAATTCAACAGGCAACACACGGAAAACATCTCTAAACTTGTGGAGATCGTCTGTTTAAAACAGGAGGGTTCTCAAAGGCCTGTACTCTGACAGAAATCAGGATTCAAAGTCTTTATCACATGCGGAGTCTGCTTTCGAGACGGGAGGTCAGTGGTTCGTACCCCGGCCGAGTCACACCTAAGACTTAAAGATTGACACTCTAGTACCTGCCCTGCCAGACTCCTGGCACTATAGGGAACAGTACTAGGACTGGTTGGCCCAGTGTTAGCATAATGTGACTGGGTCGGACTGAAGCCCGTGTTGTGACAATGGTCCCACGTGTAGCAGCACTTAAACTTGTTTAATCAACACCGTCCTGATATGCACATAGTTTGCGGCGGCAAGTTAAGCAACAACAACAAAAAAAAACAACAAAAAAAACAACCCTCCAACCTTAGGACATGGATGTACTCGTACCAGTGCTTTAGCGCCGGTCAGAACGGAAGGCCGAGGTAGGTGATTGAAATGCGCGCGCATCCAGGCATTTACAGACGTCACCAGCAGAATGAGGTGTCTGATTGGAACTGGCACAGTGAGGAATGTTTCTCGCTGCCGCCGCTCGGCGCTCCCATTAGGCGGCCGCCGACATCCGTTTGCACAGCAAATGGAGCGCCACCAAGGATGACAAGGGCAGCCATTAACAGGTAAATTATTCCCCTACCGTAATTAGCGATTGATGTTTAATTATAGAGACATTTTGGTAACCAGCGAGGAAGTCGGTGCGGCCTTCGACTGATGTTACTTTTGCTGTTACCCGGAGAGGTGATGGTGTTAAGGTAACCACACAGGAAAAAAACTTCTAAGGGAGATTAACACGAAGCCCTTCTGAGAAAAGTAACGCTATTCTACCGAGGTAACAAGATGAAAAGCTGCAGAGAAAATCTTTTAAAAAAGCTTCTAAGATTATAATATTTGCAGTATGTAACGTTATTGAGATTATCAGTATGAGATACCTTTAGTCTTCGTCAAAATCGCTGTTGTAGTGATGGTAACGCAAGGGAGGTAAATTATAGCGAAGCTGTTGAGGCACCTCACAATGAAACGTTGCTTTCGGTTCAGTTGTTTTGAGGGAAAGTGCTTCCACCTTTTGGCGATTTTCACTATGGGGTTAGTGGAAGGAGGGGGTGTGGTGGGAGAGGGGTCATGTGACGGCTGGACTAGCTGGTGGTAGGTTGGTTCTGTTCATGCTAGCTCTTGCTATTTGGTGTTCTGGCAGACAGATTGGCGTTGTTGTTCTGGCAGACAGATTGGCGTTGTCGCTGTCTCTAGTAGCAGCTCCTTCTTCTGCTCTTGTCCTGGGTACGAAGTTTACGACTTTCCTATTTATCTCTGCTATTTGTCCTTTTTAAGGTGCTATGGAAGCTTCTTGCTAAAGTAAAAATCTAATTGATGTGGCCATGCTGAGGTAGCTTAACATCTGACGTTTATGAGGTAAATCGGTATGAACCCCTGTTAAGGCTTCTCACTAAGTGACGCTGATGAGTTACCCGTGAGACGTTTTGCAACTAGTTTATATGTAAGATAATAATAATGTCCGGTTTAGACAAAAGGCCAGCTCTTGAATTAAGGTCCTGTAGTTTTCAACAATGACAAGCAACGAGTGCGGGAAAAAAATGTCAATAATTTTTCCACAATTTCCGACAACGTATGCATTTTGAATGAGTTTTGAATCCATCCCTCCATCCCCCTTCTGTCCTTGATCAGCTCCTCCCTCGCAGCTAGAGACTTTAAATGAAGACAAAATGATGATAAATATATGTTGGAGTTTACATAGCATCAGTGCAAGGCTGGACCAGAGAGGCCTCTCCTGTGGCCCAGTAATAACAGGACCCTGTATTTGTGGAATCGATTTTCCTGTCGGCACACTGCTAGGAACAGAAGGAGTTCAAGCTTTGAAAATGGACAATGATCTTTGTTTATACCAGTGTCGGTGTTATCCTGTGCAACCCCTCTCCCTCACTCCACCCTACCCCCGCGCCACCCCTGTGTCTTGCCACCCGCACACTTTTTTCCGTCCGTTCACGAGCCTTGTATGAGTGTCTGTTTTCCTTGTCTACTCCTCTACCCCAACCATCATTATCTTTTCTATCTCCATCTCTCTTTCCTTCTGCGCCATTATTCCAGCGCCTTTCTCCTGTGTATGTGTCGCTTTCCCTCCTTCTCGCTTGACGGCATCAAGAAATGAACAGCACTGGGCATCCCAGACCTGCTGTAGATAACAGAAGACAGGCCAGAGGATGGCAGAGATTGTCACAAGACGCACACCTCTTTTCCCCCCCCCCCCCCCCCCCCACGAATTTCTTGGTCATGGGACGGAGATCACACGACACTTCTCTCTTTCATATCTTTTCTCCGTCTCCCCCTCCCCCACCCCCACCCCCACCCTCAATCCACCCACCTGATACCCACCTCCATATTATGTTCACATATATGTGTGTCTGCATAGCTCTGCGAATGCCTGAAGGTTGTGTGGATGCGCTCGTACGCGTGTCTGGGTTGGAATTTAGATAGGCGTTCGCTTTTCCGGTTGTATGTGTCAGTATATGGTAGCGCAGTTGTTTTGAACGTGAATGTATATTATATTGATGTTTATCGGGAATTGCACTACCAATGTATCGCCACTTGACATTTGCGTAGTAAACGTTTATCTTACCTTTTAATGATGTCGCGTAGCCTCCCGAATACGTGCATTCAACGATTTGCTTTTGTAATCTGCGACGCATAATATAAACAAAGCAATATATGCTGTGTTAAGCAAGTGTGAAAGCCAATCGTTAATATAGACAATTATATTTTTCTCTCTTTTTGTTTTGTTTTGTTTTTGCTCCCTCTGTTTGTGGATAGGGAAACTACTCGGAATATTGTGAACTTGCCGCACCGTATAAATTGAGACAAATGCAAGATGCTAAGAGGTACTTTGTGAGAACTTCACCACGTGCAGTGTCTGCGCACGCACAGCGCGAGAGCGTCAAGCAAATCATTAAGAAATAATCAGACGGCAGCCCAGTGCGCCTCTCGGCTGATCTCTTGTTTGGGCGTGGGGAGGCTGGGTGGGTGGGAAGACAAACTGCTTCATGTCATCTTTAATAGCAGCGCACAGGTCGATAAAGTCGGATCAAGAAAAACGAACTTGCTTTCCTCCAGGTCTCCTTTCCTCTAATCCTTATCTTTCTCCGAAGCAAAAGAGCTCTCTTCGATCACAACAGAAAAAATGCTGCCCCCCTTCTCTCGAGCGTATACGACGCAGTGATTTTTAGGACAATAATACTAACAGAATTTACATTTTTGGTTGCCGATTAGTACAAAAGTACTATGTGCCACTATTTTGGGACCAGTTTTAGATTGTCTTGCGACAACTTTGAGTACGGGGTTTTGGTAAGTAATCTGCATGCCTACTGATTCTGCAAAATAATGAAATATCAAAGACCTGGAAGCAAAAATAATTAATCTAATATCTATCAAACTAATCAACTAGATCCCCTAACAACAACAACGACAACGACGACAACAACAACATCATCAAAATTCTTTAAATGATGATGATGTCTGGAAATGTTCAAGCATATTGATCACACAAGGGAGGAGGGAGCTATTTTGTAATGCACAAGGTGTGGGACTTATGTACACATTTTTGTCAACGTTGATTTGACTTTCGTTTGTCAGTATCACACCAGAAAAACTAATTTTTTTGGTCCTGTGAACGTTGTAAGGTCGGTCCGTACCAAACCTCAAGTCCGGTAACCAGCCGATGGCAGCATTCAAGCATGAAGAGATTTAAAAAAAGAGCTCTCTCTCTCTCTCTGCCTCCTCTTCTGTGTCTAATCCCCTCTCTGCGTGCATGCGTTCCTTCACATTAGCATGCCACATGCGTGAGTGCGTGTGCATGATTGAGTGGATTCGATGATGGCATTGATTGCTTAATACCTCCAAATCTATCCTGCTATGATTCTGAAAATTTCCCCCCATTTTAATTTTATGGGGGAATGATTCAGCTGTCACGGTGGATTTAAAGAAAAGCTATCCGTAAGACGTACGCAATATCCTTCATTTATTTGAACAGCAATCCGCGGGATTTGGGACTTTCTAGCTAACACCTCGAACAATACGACCCTAACACGACCGACTAGGGGCTGGGACTAGGGCAAAGCGCGTCTTAGAACACGTTGCAACCAAGCTGACCACGGCTGGCACAAAAATCAAAGCGCGCCTGTCATCAAAAGGGTTAACTCTCCACAAGAGCTGGAGAGTAGCTGATCAATTTCCAGTACAATACACAGATATTTATGGCGGAAAGGCTCCCCTAAGTTTCAAGAAAAATGTCCAAGAGAAGAGAAATGATTAAAAGATGGGAATGCACATCAACGACATAGTCTTTGATGCCGCGTTTCTTGCCAGAGAGAACCTTTCTGTTGGTCATTAATCGGCCCGCTGCTGCTCTTTCGGAGCGAAATTAAGGGGGATCGAGCCGGCAGGTTGCTGCCTTTGATGTTAGACGTCTGCCGTTGCCGCAGTCTTATCGAATTAGAGTCGTTTCTTTTGTCAGCGTTTTAAAACGAGGTAATGCGAGGCTGAAGAACAATAAAACACTCCGCTGTTGTTTTTTTTGAAAGCCGTTTTTAAAATAAAAATATTGCTATGAATGAACCGTGGATGAAAAGATTAAAGTTTCGTGTATTCCTTTCTCGTCATTCTTTGTCTGTGAGCATCCGTTTGTGTGTGTGTGTGTGTGCGCGTGCGTATGCGTGTGCGTGCGCGCGTGCGTGTGTGTGTGCGTGTGCGTGCGTGTTGGCGTAGAAGCACCTCACCATTCATATGTATAAAGTTTAGTTTTTATACCTGGACGTGGCTATGTTGAACTTTTTACTCAAATAACCGACTTTCTCGATGACGCGTTATGGCGAGTTAGAGACGCACGAACACGGGTTTGTTGCTTAACGTCCCGCTGGTAACTAGCTGCACCCGGTCACATTATACTGACACAGGGCCAACCAGTCTTAGTACTGTTCTCTATAGTGCCAGGCGTCTGGCAGGGAAGCTACGAGACTGTCAATTTTTAAGTCTTAGGTATGACTCGGCGGGGTATCGAACCACCGACTTCTCGCTTCGGAAGCGGACGCCCTAACCTTTAGACTACCAACGCGGTCTACACAAACTGGTGAAGGTAAATCGTGCCAAGTGCCTTGCAATGTTTAAAGTGCAGTCCGAAGAAGACAGCACTTCGGTCTAATGAAAAAGACATTTATCTCACCATACCTGACCAGTCTGCAGAAGTGAAGCGATGTTTTGGGAGTTTCATAGGTAGTCAAACAGGGCCACTAAACGCCTTGTTTTGTCACTGTGATCACCCCCGATCGACAGAAGGTCACTCACTGAGAGCACCTGTAACTGAAAACTGTTCAGATCACTTGCGTGTGACGACCCGTCTGGTTCGCTGAGCGGCCATCATTCGCTGCGCCTACTCACTGCAGCTCGACCGCTGACATGACTTTAAGGCACTCAGGTGATCTCGTCTGCAGGAGAGGTAAGTACGGCCTCCCAGACAGAAGGCAATACTTATATTACCTCTCCTACAGACGAGGAACTTTCAGGAAAGCTATTTGGTAAAAGACGGAAAGGAGAGAACGAGGAGGGGTGGGGAGGGGAGAAATGACTTCATAAAGTGACAGCACACAATGCAGACGATGGACACCATAAAGAAATTTAGTCAGCAACACGGCATAAGCAAACTCTATGACACTATGGCCACACGGCAAACGTCTGACCCAAAAGGTGCTACATATCAGTCACACTTCTTCTATTTTGAAGAAATAAAACTGTAAAGATTGTGTGCTTTTCTGTCCTTGAGCACACTCGATCCTTTCTCTGTGTACCTGTATCTACACATACGTCCGTGTACGGTGTGAGCGCACCTTTTTTTCGGAACTTCGAAGTAGTTGTACGTATGCGGCTCCGACTGTAATGTCAATCAGTTTGAAAGGAAAGTTCGCGTGTTCCCAGCAACGGGAACTGTTGGAAGGTCAACTGACATGCGCAGCACCTGATTGACAGATAGAGATCCTTTATTGCTGTTTACGATCTTCGGTCCACCGTTCGGTGCAGGGCGTGCTGTCATCACGCGGTGATTTAACTGCCGTAATTAATTGCAGATGACAGATGGGACTGATAGTCCCCCTGCGTGCGAACTGTGTACGTCGACGCACAGGCTGGCCATATAATTTGATTAATTTGGCTGAGAGTTCTAAATGGGAGAGTACAGTTTGTTTTGGTCTCAGAAGCCTGAAGTGACCGATCTACATTAAAATGTATAAGCGTGGATGGTATCTTTGCGCTGTCAGCAATGTCTACTATCCACGTCATTGGCCAGGACTCAAAAACTGACTTAGGTAACAGAACGTACAGCTTAAACAAATAAAACAAAAATAAAACATTTCATGGTTTTTACTTGCTTAAAAGTCATGCTAAAGGCGTTGCCACACTTATGACTCAAAACGCAGACGAACAGACGTACACACACGCACGCACACTCTAAGGCTCATCTGCTCATACAGCTTGCACCACAGGAGGCGCGCGCGCACTCACACACACACACACGCACGCACACTCTAAGGCTCATCTGCTCATACAGCTTGCACCACAGGAGGCGCGCGCGCGCGCACTCACACACACACACGCACACTCTAACGGTCATCTGCTCACACAGCTTGCACCACAGGAGGCGCTATAGAGGGCACAAATCACTATGGTATTTTGGAAATACCACCATCATATGTACAAAGAGGGGCGCGCGAATACATACACATGAACATGCAACACGATTAAATGCAAACGCAAACGGGCGCGCACGCAAGCATACACCCACCCACACGCACGCACGCATGCACGCAAGCACACACACACGCCCGATTCCCCGCACGCTTGAAAAAACAGATGAACCGTTCACACATTTCCGAAAGCTTGTCTAAAGTCCGAATTTGTGCAATGTTATTGTCATTGTACAAAATACCTTTTACCGCAGTTTATCTGCCGAGTACTCTGCTCTGCGTAACAGATACATCCCGTTATTTTAGCGTAGATTCCCTTAAGTATTTTTAAAGTTTATCTCTAACGTACAAACATCACTAGTGATGTAGCGGTTGAAGTTTCTGTGTGTACTTAAACATATGCTTGATAATAACATATGTAAATATGATGGTTGCTCATAACGAATAATCAAAATTTGAACCCACATGTTTTTCACCGAAAGATCGTGTGTGGACCGTATTGTACAGTCTCAGTCCATGGCTGTCTGTGTCATCTCAAAAACCACCACAACAGCAAATAGGTAAAAAATTGATAACGGTTCGGTTCAAGCTGGCGACATAGAGGTGAAATTGCAATCCAAGGGCAGCAACCCTCCAGGACTACATCCATTGTGGTCCGCAAGAGTGGCCTCTCATGTAAAACCCCATTTCGGCTCGGGTTTTTGTCTAGGAAATTCCCTCCACGTGTCTCTTCGCTTGTTCCGACAACTGCAAAATCCGAATATGCAAACCATTATCGAATTAAGCAATGGAACCTAAAGACACACGAAAAAAAAAGACACACGAAAAAAAAAAGCTGAGGAAACACAGCAAACGACGGAACCATTGAGCGCACTGTACACCAGAGCTCTTGGCCAGAAAAAAACCCAAACAAAACAAACAAACAACAACAAAAAAAAAACAAAAAAACAAAAAAAACCCCAAACAAAACAAAACAAAACAAACAAACAAACAAAAAAAAAAAAAAGAAAAAAGGAAGAGAAAAGCCAGGATGCGACACCGTGCAGAACACGTTCCCGAGACCCGCGATTGTTTCCCAGCGTTTGGCTCCGATAAGCCGCTGCAGCTCCATGCGGTTTATTTAATTACTGGCCAGTCATCCATCCCTGCAGACAGCGAAATCCCAAACCCATTCTCTATCCATGTAGACTGCATAACTATGGGACGATGCACCCCAGTGTACTGTGTGTACTGTGTACTGTGGAGCATTATAAGCGTCCTGTGCACAAGCCGAGTGCGATTTCGCACATTTGTATGTTACAAGGGACACAGAAATCATAGTGATTTACTTGTATGCTGTATATATTTAAATCAGAATTGAAGTTTCCTGCTGCTGGTACTAGAATGTGTAACAACAACAAAATCGAGATGATTTTGAACACAACTATATAGTCAAAACATTTAAAAACTAGTTCATGTTCTGCACAAAAACGGAGAAAAACAGGAATGGAACAAAACTGCATTTTGCATGTGCCAATGAGCTGATAAAACTGTTGTTGGAAATAATATTGAAATATGTGACTGTAGCTTGCAGTAAAACGTACAGTGACAGTACGAGAACTGCGATAAATACAGTCTACGATCTGGGGAACTATCCCTTCATCAGGACAGTAAACAGGGAAAAAAATAAATAAGGACACTTACCTATGGATTAGAACGATCGTCACGTCAAAAAGAACAAAAAAAACCAAAAGCTAGCCTACGACCCCGACGAGACTCGAACTCGCAATCTTCTGATCCGAAGTCAGACGCCTTATCCATTAGGCCACGGGGCCGTTGGTGACATGGCTTTAAAAAGTTTATATATACATATCTTAAAATCTTTCTGTACCTCTTTCCGAACATCACGTCTCGCTATTAATAATTAATACACTCTATTTCTGCTTCTACGGCCTCGTGACGAAAAATTATTTCCAGCTTATATAAAATTATGATTCTTGACAATAGCGCACAGTTTGCAAGAACTATCAAAGTGTAAAATTTTATTTCTACAGTACATGTAGTTTTTGGACATCGATCATCATCATGGTTAGGTGCAATAAAACGTCAGTTATGAAACTAATAAAACAAGACGATAAACTGATATTTTGAGAAAATAAATTAGTGCAAAGAATTCAACAGTATAGACACAGAAGGCTTTGTTTAGAAGGGAAATCTTTCTACTTTTATGCCGTTTCTTGGCTCATTAAAAAACTTCGTACACAGGTTGATATATATATAGACAAATGAATATTCTTCCACAGATAAAGAATAAAAATAAAATCCTTTTTAGAGATTTGGATTGTTGTAACATGTCTTTTATGATGAAAGAAATTTGTTTTGGATTGTCGTTACTACATTAGAAGCTTCAATACGTGTGGTTTATGCTCAGATTTATCTCATGACGAACGCAAACATTTAGATGCTAAACTGTCTGATATAGAAACAACAACAACAAAAGAAAAACAACAAAAAGGATCCAGCACGTTCTATTCAGACAAAATTTCTCTCGTCCCTCTTCTTCACGACGCACGAGGCACACAGTCTAATTTTTCGCGTGAAGGAAGGGGAGTAACTACAGCTGTCAAACAGTCGGAATTTATAAATGCAAGAGTTTTCTCTCCTGTTTATGTAGTCATCTTGTTTCGCGATTCAGTACTGAATTGCGATTTAGATGAACTTTTGAAGGACAACCACGTGTTTCGTTTTGTCTGCGCTAATATTTATACGATTTCTACGTTCAGCCCAGTATGTGGCACAAATGAAGGTAAAATACGCCGCTGAAAGCTAAGTCTGTAGTAGAAGCGCTTTTGTGTCTCTCGAGTCAAGCCAAAGTTTATTTCATTACCCTCCGAGGTCATTTAGAAAGCAAAATTCTACATATATCATATATACAATAACAACACCATAGGTAACAAAATTCTATATATATACAATAACAACACCCTAGGTAACAAAATTCTATATAAATACAATAACAACACCCGAGGTAACAAAATTCTACATAAATATAATAACACTATAATAAGCCATAATTATGCACATGCTCTCTCTCCTTACTCCGACACGCCCGCCCGCACGCACGCCCGCACGCACGCTCGCTCGCACGCACCCACGCATGCACATAGAAGCTGGCCCCGCTCACTCAAGATCCTGTTATAGTACTACAAATAAGTCTAATAAACATAATCAATTTCCACAGGACCTGGTTCTTTCTGTTGTTGAAAGTAATTTGAATTTAGTGGTATTTGGTTTCTGCAAATAGTACGCAGGTAGCAGCTTACACCGTTGAGTTTTAAGGACAGAGTGGGAGACAGAGAGATATTCTAGACAAAGTGAGTTTTCCTTCTGCAAGTGTGATGAGATTTACTGAGTTTGAACATGCTGCACATAGAGAATGCAAACAAAATATTTTGGGAAACTTCTAGGGTTCCTTTTAACGAAGAACGTTTAAATGTGTGTGTGTGTGGGGGGGGGTGCGTGCGTACGTGCGTGCGTGCGTGCGTGCGTGCGTGTGTGTGTGTGTG
>SMGT01005556.1:161810-179216 GCA_004794575.1 Lanistes nyassanus
AAAAAAAAAAAAAAAATTCACATTGGCTACAGATATCATTCTTCATGAGGCCTTTGCTGTTAGCTCCCTTAAAGGTTTCTAACAGTACCTCCAACCTTCATTTATGAATCCAAATTAAACACTTAATATGTCTCTCCTTACGGTGTTTGTTTCATTTCACTGATCTGTACTGTCATTCATCTGTTTTTAAGGTTCAATCCCCGTCATGGAACCACCCCTCTGAGTTGTGTTTCCCTGACAAGGTAAAAATGGCTACACACGAAGTTTGCCCACAGACCTTACATATATATGTATGGTCTGTGGTGCGCCTCATGAGCGCCGTCAAGACAGCTACAGTATGGCAGCATTTCATTCACTAACATTTCAACAACAAAGCTAGGATCAGCCTCCCACTACACGCAAGAATTTAAAGGTACTTTTATCAACAGACATCTCTTTATTGGATTATGATATTTAGGATTATCTTTCTTTGTGCTGTCAACGCAAATGTATGCAAACGTGACCCGAATCTTACTTTCCCGCCAATTCTGTATGCACTAAGCCGACCTTGCATATTTTCCAGCTCTTTTGGATCTCAGAATATGAGAAAGAACCAGATCTATTGAATTTGACTGAATATTGCCTGCATATAGTATGTCTTTGGTAGAATCCGGCAGGCGAAAATTAGACCAGAACAGGAAAATGTAAACATCCAGATGTTATCTTAAAAAATTATTAAACTTTCGGCTTGTTTCTCGACCTGAAAGACTAGGATGACAATAAGATCCGCCCTAAGGACCAGTTAGGATCCTGATGAAAGAGAAGTTAAAAACTGTGTAATATTGATATTCTATCTTGCTGATTCAGCCCTCCTGTTTTAATATATAGAGGAGCTTTACACAGTGGGGTTTGTCTTCCTTGAATGAAAGGACGAAAGCGAGGAGAGACAGTGTGATGGACAAGAGAGAGAGACATCTAGGTAGGGACTTGTCGGTTGGGATGGGAGGTAATACATTCTGTCGCAGCTGAAAAGTCGCTGGTGGGCCTTCCAAAGGGGGGTCCCGCGACGTAGAGCACGGTTTTAATTTCTATAACGTAGAAGGGGGGTAAAGTAACGTGATATTTCCATCTTACCAACCCCGTTCACGACAATCCCTCATTTTTTGGTAAAAACGCCTTCTCTAAACGCCTTTGAGATTAACGCAGTTTTGAAGGGCAACAAGTTTCACTCAAACTGCCGTTCAGTTTCTTTTAATCTTGATTAGCCCAATATTTTTGGCTTGCTCCTTACCTCTTTTCGTTCCATATTAGATTGGTCTGAAAGTTTCATGCTGCTCTGTGTCGTCTGTTTCAGGATTTTCCACTTCTAATGATTTACATTTCGCTTAATTTAAAAGCTTCCTAATCTTTCATTTTATCTTGTCCGCATCACTCAGCATTTAAAAGATTTATATCGTTGAATTTTGTCTTGAGAGACACTTCCTAACCTGAGTGGTACAGAAATTCTCTTATATCTTACTCGCACAGCTTGCAAACCCCCCTCCCCCAGGTTTTTTCAGACTAAGCTAGATTATTCCCTTCCCTGCACAATTTAGTAGCGAGAATCTGTGACTGCCAGGATTTTATCTAGTTCTGACGAAGTAAATTAAATCCTATTTCGGTGCAGATGACTGGAGCAGTTCTGCGCTGCTTCCGTCTGAATGCGGGAGGCTGTCCGCAGTTATCTTGCTTTCCGTTTATTTCATAATTTTTACCTAGTTTTTAGTGCTTCCCGATTGGGCCAGACTTTTTAGGTTGGGTAAGAAGACATTCAACATGAGACCCTCCTTCTTCTTACCCATGCTGCTGGTAAAGAAAACACTGAGAGGAAAGGAAGATTGTTGACCATCACCCCCTCCCCCACCACCACCCACCGTCCGCCATTGCCGCCACAAACAACAATAACAGCAATTATAACAAGGACATAACAACATCGTCAATCACTGCGGCATCCATACAAGCTGGAGCACTCGCTTAATATGTACCCAGGTTTTGCAGTTGAGATTCAAGTTTAACCCGACAATTACTCGCAAGTTAACGAAATTTGTGAAAACAGTAATCACACCAATAATCTACAGGACAAGCCGCAATTAGCTGGACGTGAATGGGAGGGCAAGGTGATATCCCTACAGCCCGTAGTACAATCACACCAATAATCTACAGGACAAGTCGCGATTAGCTGGACGTGAATGGGAGGGCAAGGTGATATCCCCACAGCCCGTATTGCTTCAGGGAACAGCAGTCACAAGGAAAGATTTGGTTGACGTCACGATGTATTTCGTCTAAACAGACAGAACACGAGCACTTACAAAAGTCTGTCTCGCTTCACCGTTGTGGGTCAGTAGACGCATATGGCTGTGTTAATCAACTTCTCTGACCTAGACGCTGTAGCAATATTGTAGTATGTGCTGTGTCACTGATGTTCGGAGGGTCGTTGGTTCGGATCCCCTGACTGTCTGCATGTGGAACCTGTTTACAAGACCAGTTTTATTCCACCCGGTTTCTTCCCCATGTCTTTCCTGGACAGCCTTCGTCTCCCCTGCCTCCTGACCTCCTCCTTCAAGAGGAAGACTTCGCTGCTGTCTCGACTTTGAGCGATAAGCTCCTTTCATCGCTCCTTTCCTTTCCTACCCTACATCCCGAGATTGTTTTGGTTGATGACTTGACAGTAGAAACACCAATAAACGATCGTCATACACATACATGTGCATGATCTGTGGGAACTGTGATATGAAGTCAGCTAAAGAGCAATTTTTTCTGATGTAGCCAGATCATATTTTTTAAGCTTAACCATAAAATAATAATAATAATAATAATAATAATAATAATAATAATAATAATAATAATAATAATAATAATAAATGTAGATATTTAACGCGCGAGAAAACATTTCATGCACACTTCGAGATGAACGCAACACTGACCAACAAGTCAGGAGACAGATCGTCCGTCATTCACAGGAGGATAGAAAAAGGTGAGTAGATCAGCTTGTGCAGAGCTATTCAAGTAGAGGAGTGTGAGGAAAGAAGGAAGGAAAGATAGATCGATCTTTATTTGCAATCATGATTCGTTTTCTCTGACCTTTACTTTTCCTTTTGATCTTCTGGGAGAGGTTGCATAGTGGGTTGTATCTTCTGTTCACACTTCACGGTGCACATGAAAAGACGCAGGGCGAATGGGTCTTACCATCTCTCTTATGACCGAAATGCAGAGAGACAAATGTTTATGCAACCCAGACCTGATCCACTGTACTTTTTACATTGCCGTCAGGCCTTAGCAATGCCGTCTAATGTATTTTTATTATTCTTCTGCGAGATTTTCGAGTAATCTTATTCCGTTTGAGATTCCCATGTAGTCTCGTTGTGTTCGATATTACCTTCTAATCTCGTTTCTTCGAAATTCCCATGGATTCCTGTCAAACAAGAACCATTCTGCCATTGAAGCTTTCCTTAAAGCCATTCCTTTGTCTGGGATATTTTTATGTTCAGATAAAACAAAGAGAATAAACACTTTCAGGATCCTGGCTGCTTGCAGCAGCCTTTTAACGTTTACAACATATTTTTGCTTGTTCCATCAGGAAGGCTTGCTGACATTGCATTATTTGAAAAGATATACAGAATAGAGAATATCGCCATTGCGGGGTTAGACAATTTAATCAGTGATCGGCCCTTCCGATTGACTAATGCCTGAAATGCATGGCTCCACTCAATTTAACGATACGGTGGTAATGGAAAAATCAGTTCAGCTGGCAGAAGCAAAAGACTGACTTTAGCTGAAGCTAAATCAAGTCTTCTCAGCCTTAAGGCATCGTTAAAGACAAGTTTGGGGATGTATGTCTCGATCTGGGTTGGACGAAATCTTACCGTCTGCAAGATGGCTCTTGTAATTATGTACTGCTGTTTCCGGACTGGAATAGTTACCACCGAGTCCAGGCAACCTGTTCTGACCGTGTGAAACGGGCGTAAGAACCCTCATGCTATCATGTTCGCTGGCCCTCAACTGAGCTGTCAGAAGCCATGACAATGTTAAGGCCTCTTCATACCCGGTGTATTCATCTCGACAGAGCACAAGCCTTGCTTATAAACAGCTTATGCTGTGAGCTTTCCGACTGGCTGTAGGCTTGACGTGGTAGTGCAACAATACCTTAAAGACTGCTGTGAGCGCTCTCTGTGTCGGGAGGTCGGAATAGAGTTGTTTATCGAACCGACTAGACCGACTCGAAACGGAGCTGCCACGCGACACAAGTTCCCGACAGGCCACTCGTCACGATACAGTTCCAGGCTCATTGCAGGTGTTTGCTGAAAACAAAGGTTGATATGTTCCGAATGTGGACTTGTCTTGTGTTTTCTTTTAAGTTCTTTTAATACATTGGATGTCTTTTTTTCGCGGAAGGATCTGGCCCGGGTCGATATAGAACAAAGCTCTGTGGTCAACGCACGGAATGCTTGCAGGTTCCTTTCAGCAACAGCTATGGATTCTGGAAAGAACAATTGCACATACTTCAATAAAAGCCATTTCTGTGCACTGTCTGTGCACTGATCATACTATCAGCTATCAGTTTGGCGGATATTGGAGTGGATAATTTGGTAACTGAATTCCACCATGCCTCCACCATGCCTCCCCCATCTCGTAGTACAAAATCACCATTTCGTTCTACAATAAACAGCTAACTCTTTCTGTGCATTTGGACGGTGAAAACAGGGATATGTGCCAAATGGTGTGGGATTATTCACCTAACATTTTAAGGCTGTTATAAGGAATCAGGGCCACATTGTTGCACAAAACTGTGTACTTACATCGGACTTTCAGCCGACTCAGTGTACGCCTGTCATCCCAGAGAGGTTACTGGAAAGCAAACTTCTAGTAAAAAGATTCTGCTTAGACCTCGATCCTTACTCCTTGTGGAGCACAGGGCTTCGAGAGTTGTCTGCCACTTCCTGGGGGTTCGGAGAAAAGAGCTAAGTTTATTATTATTATTGTTGTTGTTGTTGTTGCTGTTGTTTTAAGATTTAGACCACAAAGGAAATTTTAACTTACATTTCTAAAATTTAACAAGAGAAGGTTGTGAATAATGCGACCCTAGCCTGGAAAGCTCCAGACTTGTTCTTCTATTTCGCGTGCTGGGCGTCTGTGAAAAGCTCCATTGCGAGAAATACTCGCGACCTTGCGTGATCGTCCTTGACGAGTTCAGTGGAATTAGCGACGTAAACCGCAGCCCCCCCCCCTCTTTTCATTTCTTTCTCCCAATAAGCACCCCGTAGCTAGCTGGGTAGTTAAATAGTTCTTCGCGAGGAAATCCTCTCTTTGGGCGTCTTTGGAACATCACTCGTTTCAGCGCTGTACCTAGTCCCCGGATGTCCACAGTAAACAGGCCTCTCCAATCTCAGGACGTCAGCCAACGTGTCGGGGAAATTCGCCAAGAAATTACAGCTTCTAAATCGATGAAATTTTAGAACGCTGATCATTACCCGAAGAAAATGCAGCTGGTAAGGTTATCATTTTCCCCCTTCTCCTCTGGCCTAGCCTTTCTAGACAGCAACGAACAGAAGAAAGTGCCCTCCTCGTCTCTGTGTTACTTTTCAAGACAAATGAAATGGTTTCTGGGTCTCGTGCCGTAAGGCTGCGAGAGACGTTGGGGAGGCGAGCGTTTGAAGTGTAAGCAGCCAGATGGTTGGCCTGCGGAGCAGACAGATTAGCAAAATGAACAAGGGACACAAAATGGGCGCCATCTTTTCCAGACAACGCGTGCACCAGACCAGAGTCGGCAAACGCCACAAGTTCTGCCACGACACCTTCGCACGCAACGAGGTAAAAGTTCATTTTCCTCTTTGCAGCATCAGGAACATCTATCATGACTTCCCCACCACCTCCCGCAGTCATAACGTTCCATAAGTCACATACGTGTTCATGAATTCCGTTCGATTAAAAGTTGATAAAACGCATACAACTATTCTTCTATAGGCTTTATACTTTCTATAAGCTTACATTGTAAGACGACTTATACATTACAGAATCAATAACATATCATTAGACCAACTCTGAACATTATAGGACCAGTTTCTCTATGATCAAATATAGGATGCGTTAGATATAATGGTACAAATTAGATATCCCAGAACCCATAGCTCAGTTCAATATTAAAAGTTTAATTTATGCTGTAATGTTACTTTATGTGCTGTAGAATCAATAATTTGATTTATTCAAATGTTTACTAACCTGCGTTTTCAGCTCCTTGGGCCATGTGCCGCGGCTGTGCATATGCACGTTGCAATCGTTTCCCGACCTTCTCCTGGTAGTCCAGAAATATGGACGCGAACAGGATGTAGATATAAACGTATTATATGATCTCGTTCTCAAAATCATTGAGCTCGAAGTCCACCCCAATTCCAGCCCGATACTTTTCAAAACTCTTAAATGTCTGTAAATTTCGTTTACTGAGAATCTATCATCCTTTTGACAAACGGTGGCCACTTGCTGTCTGTGGTGCAAGTTCGAAGTGAATGGTTGCTGTAAACGTAGAATTCAGTCTGAGATATGAAATAACTCGACTCGAAGAGCTCTGTTTTCACACGAGATGCGGGGAGAGATTGAGGAATATGAGGAACGTGAAAGAAATGGAGAATGGAACGAATAGCGTGTTCACATTGACATTTGGATTATTTCCTTCTGTGTAATGTTTCACGACTTTTGTTTATAAGTATGCATGCATGTGTTTAGGGACGTATGGATGAAAACGCGGGCACACGTGGGTAATGTGGAAATTTTTATATTTCATGTATGTTATTTATGTTATATGCGATCACACGGAGTCGCCACATTGCAAGCTTGTCCCCTGTAACTGTACTATGGGATCAATAAAGTTGTAATTTAGTAACGACAAGAAAATTTTAGGTAAATTTATCTTGATGAAGGCTTAAGTATGGAAAAGCGATATAGTTTACTCGTCAACTGTTTTTCTGGGTGAGGGTGAGAACTACGAGAGTGTTTCTTCGTGCCTCGCAAGACCTCGAAGACACTTTTCAGAAATGTAATTTTTTGTTCTCCAAGTTCGGCTTGCTCGTTTGGTAATTTGTTGTCTTATGCCGAGTCAGCACCTAAGGCTATATCTCGCTAACCATCTGCCCCCGTGAACAGGTGCTATATACAGCGGAAATAAATATGTAAGCCGAAACCAAGATCAAGATTTTCATAGATATATCCGGGACGCTGAAATTTCTTCTGCAAAGTACCTTATAGAAGAACTGAACTTCAGGCAGCCTCGGCCAACTTCGCCCGACTAGGGAAGGTCTAAAGCATTTCTCGCATATCATTAGGTCCAAGGAAAATTCTTCTTTCCACTTTCTGTTTCTGTGTGTGTGGGGGGGTGGGGTGGGGGTGGAGGGGTGGGGGTGGGGGTGGGGTGGGGGGATGTATGAGCGCGAGTGCCTATGCCTACCATTTCTTCTTGTACGCTTCAAACGCTGAGAAAATACTGATTTAATTAGTTACATATTAATTATCAATTAAAAATTACATTTAGTTGTATTATACTAAAATATTTATGGGAAGGCCTACGTTTCTCACCAGAACTATGTACTTGTGAATCGTCTTCTGGGACACTAATCCGATACGGAAAACTGCTTTTAAAAAGGAAAGGTATACAGTCATCCCTCAGTTATCGCGGTTAATAGGGACCAGAACCGGCCGCGATAAGTGAAAAACCGCGAAGTAGTGTCACCCTCTCATTTTTAACATACGTACATTTTTGTGTATGTATAATATCAATAAGTGTATATGAAACCATATAAGTGCATATGTTATCATTAGAACATTAAAGAATAGTTTCAAACATGGATTGGATTTTGAATTGTGTGGGCACTCCCTGCCTTCTGCTGGCGTGCGGGCAACTTTCTCGCCATAATTCTTCAATTTTGAATTTTTGATGAATATTTTTGAACAATCCGCGATGTACTGAGGCCGCGATAAATGAACCGCAAAATAGCGAGGGATGACTGTATTCCGGAAAGTGAATTCAATCTTGACAGTAAGGAAGGGGGACAGGTAGCAAATAACAGTGGACAAAAAAAGAAAAAAAAAAAGAGAAAAAAAAACCGAAATAAGATAAAGATCTTTCAACCGGAAATTTGCAAGCAGTCAGTCTATCCGATCCTTCTACATTCACGGATGCAATGATGTTGGAAGAGGGTGATGAGAAGGGGTCCACGGCGATGAAACCGAAACAGAATTATTGGGTCGGTCACCAAAGTACGTGAATTTTCTCAGATATTATACGTTTATGTCATTGTACATGCCTTTGCTCCTTCGAGAAACACTTTCTATTTCTGTACATAATTTCTCTCTCTCTCTTTTTTTACATCTCGTCAAACTTTCATATAACCCAAACCTGACCAACGATCTTTTAGAATAAGAAAAGCAACCCAGCAAATTAAAAATTCTTTTAAGAAAATCTATGCTAACTTTCCAAGTCCTAAAAAAAAAAAAGAGTTTCGATTCTGTGCATTCAGGCGCACGGAGCTGTCATAGAAACTTCCCTGCAAATTGGGCCGATTGCTGAAATGACAGATTTTCTTATGTTCTCGTGACTAGTTTTTGCTCGGCGAACAATCGCCGAGAGCTTTACGATTCAGAGTGAACTAATTTCTTATGCGTCAATCCAAGCTGTCTGGACAGAGCACCTCATTAGTCCTCAACTTCATAAAGTAGGCCAGAAAACTTCTCCAAAGCTTTTTTCTACCAAGAAGGAGCAAAAAATTAAGGGAGAAAACTGTCTTTGGATAAAGCAGCAATGTCATGGAATCTTGAATATTTTGTCAAAGGTTTACATTTTTTTGCAGAAGAATCTATCCCGATGCGTCGATACTGCAACTGTGAGCAAGGAGGGCAAGTAAAAGGTTAAAAAGAACTTATGTACATGTCCGTCCGTCCGTCCGTCTGTTTGTCTACCTACCTAACTACCTACCTATCCTTCCCTCTCTCCATTTCTGCCTGCCTGTCTGCCAGTCAGCCTGTCCGTCCGTCCGTCCGTCCGTCATTACTTGTCTACTTCTTTCTTCTAATACATTTGACATGAGGTCCACCATCTGATAGGATTACCTCCCTTTTTCACTGAAGTTTCCAAAAGTCAGACCCAGCTTGGCCAGAAGGAAGGTATTTTTATGCTAGTCGATGTTACATCAAGATAATTGGTCTTCACGATGACGAAGGCCCGTACGAGCGTGCTCGACGCGAGTGTTTGACATCAACTCACCTGGCAAGCCAGTGGCTACACCCGCCAGAAGATGGGTTCATGATAACGACCTTTCAGCCATGCAGCACAGACTACTAGCGCCCTCTGGGAATCTAAAATGATAAGGGCAAACACTTCAAGCTGTAAGACGTGCGACAAGCTGTCGACTTCAAACACTTTAAGGAAGCCCATTGACGTCTAACCAGCCCCTAGTTTCAAATCTGAAAGTCCACGCCATATTCTTCTTTCACATCTGATCCTACAAAAACACAGCATGGCTGTTTATCCTTCCTGAAACAAAAAGTTGCCACGTTTTTATTTCACCTTTCCTATCTGATGCCAACATTTTCACTTCTGCATCCACTCTTGGTTACAGGAAGTGAAGCTAAACAGTAGGTCGATGAAGAACGTGCTGTAGCCTTGATAATTTTATACCACGTAACGCTCAAGCCAAAAAAGAGATAATTCGTCGAGCATTTCCTATCGTACCTTGAGGTAATCGAACTTAACACGGCAGTTTATGGAAATGAGTCACGAAAACAAGTGGAAGCCTAGAGTCTTACAATTACTGCCTCTGTAAATAATCTGATTCTAGTCGTTTGTATTAGGACAAAAAGTAGAAATACATTTCCCCAGTCGTTTCTATTTGGACTAGAATGGAGAACTATGTTTTTTCTAAGACGTTTCTAACTTCCACTCCATGCAAAGTTAAAATATATCATTGCCCTCTCATACTGTTGGGTAACTCCACAGGGACGAAGGAGCGAGAGACAAACAGGTTTCTTGTGTTAATACAATTACGAGCGAGGGACAGGAGCAACCCGATGTGGCAAATCATGTGACAGGAAGCAGAAGGGGACCTCTGACCTCTTGCGCAAGGACACACATTTTGTAATGAAATGTCCTGGCCGCAGAGGCGGGGGATGAAATCGCAAAGGAAGGTATTGCGAAAGGGTGTATAGGGAATATTCATCAATGACCGTAGGGCATCAGTCACTCCTGAAGCCTGTGCATCCACTATAGTCGAAGTGTTCAGAACTGGTTAGTTTAGTTTTTTTTTTCAAAATCCGATTGAACAATTGTTCTTTACGAAAATGGCACAGCCTTTGCACTTCTTAAAGTGTTCGAGAATTGTTTAGAAAATAGCCAATTTAGTTTTCTCCATGTGATGTTCTCTTCTGCACCAGGTATATAAAATACTTTTCAATCACGTTTAGATCCTTAAAGGCTGTGCCGATATGACACTTCCCTATAAAAAAGAGAAAAGGTTTCTTAGATAATGTGCACTTGGTATAGAGAACAATTTTTATCTAACTAGTGCAATGTATCAAATTTGTAGACATTTCCCCATCATTCTGATACATTTCCGGCAAACGCTTGATGTGTAGGAGGCGGCGTGAGAGTGTTTTGTATCGACGTGTTTGTGAAAAAACGGGACTTAATTTTGCATAGATACTTTTGCAGCATGTATTCACATATTTTGAGTCCCGTTTTTGTGGCATTTCTTGAACGTCTGCTATCTGCATTTACCTGTCTTTTCTGCAGAATGCCATTTGCGGCTGATCAAGGCGACTGGTTTGAAAACTTCTGCAAAATGAGATACGTCAAATACACTGAGATCGCTAGGATCTTAAGTTTTGATCCCCTTTCCCACGCCACATCGGGATCCACCTTCCGTTTTGTTGTTCCTTTATCCGACCCTCCCCCAGGTTGGAAATTCAAGTAACTTTGTGTTTTAGATGATTTTGAGGTACCAAGCTTTCCAGACGGTAATCTCTTGCTTGGACATAGCCAAGAAAAATTATGCAGCAATGGATCTGCCGCACAGAAAAGCAATGAGTGAGATGTGCATACACTCCCCCTCCCCACATCCAAGCCAAAAAATACGACGCAGTTCAAACTTTTTACTAAGCACACTCGCAGACCTGTCCAATCAACTTAGCCCCTTTCGGGTCAGTGATTTCACGTCATTGTATTACCAGGGTCTGCTAAAGGCAACACTGCCGGAAATTGAAACCCCAAAACGGGGAGCACTCGGCCTGCCCGTAACAGCGCTACCGAAGTGTTGGTCAGAACTCGCTAGGACCTGAAAACGATAGGCAGTAAATAAAGAACACCGCTGCTGCCACGAGTGTTCCTAAACGGGAAGACTCGACGTCCATTCAGCCAGCCAGCCAGGCAGCCAGCCAGGCTTTAAGCGTTACGGTCAGGGAGCCCAGCAGTCACAACAGCTGACTAGGCAACACACATCAGTCTGCCGAGACTTGCTGGTGACCAGGTGACAGCCAATCAGACAGCTGAGCGACTGCCTGTCACGTGAACGGCCATTCCAGACAGTTTATGGCTGAAGTGAACTTCCTTCCCGCAACAACCAAGCACACAAAATGCCAGTGAAAATAAAGTCAGAAACGCAAGGTTGCCAATAAAATCTCAGGTCAGAACAATCCGGGACACCAAAATTCCATTGAAAAAAGTAACGAAAATACTTTGCCAGTAAACTGTGCGACAACAAGAGAAAGGGGAAACAGTTACAAAGGGAAAACGAGGAGAACAGAAACAAAATTTACCAACAGAACACAGGAAGTGACACAACAGGCCATCGGTGTAGGACATGTACATTTTCAATTTAAAATATCAGTAGAACAGTCAGAATCAGTTTTGGAAGACTTTCTTTTGTTATAACAGCCACGAAAACTGTTAATGTGTACACAGGCGCACAGTTTGGGTCACAGACCCAGACTAGCAGTCACTGTTTATGAATATCGTGAACCTTCAGGGTCTCTAGTCACGTGCATCTCTGTAAATAATAACTGCGATTTCAAAGTAGTATTGCTTCCTTTATTTCTTTGGATGGATGGACGGACGGACGGACGGACGGACGGATAGATGGATGGATGGATGGACGGACGGGTGGAGGGGTGGGCGGATGGACGAACGGAGAGAAAGACAGACGTAAGGGCTCAGAGTTCATACAGCTGTCAGTTATTGATTTCTGTTGCCCTCAGTAGGGCGTGTTCAGTGTCTTTACGGCGTCTATTGTCGTTATTCTGGCAGCTGATTTGTGAGAGTGCTTGATCAGTAGGTCACTCCTATGGATTTAGTAGGTCGACATAAAAGACATAAATAAAAAACAACATAAAACAACACAAAAAGCCATGGAAAAAAGAAGCAGGACTTTGTTGCATGGGGGGTTTTATCGCCTGTCCGTACGTGAAAGTGCACATAACACACGTAGTATACAGGGCGAACGGGCTTTAGACCTCTGTTATGACCAGAAGGGTAGATACGAACGCTTCTGTAACCGAAACCTGAGATCTTTTCCGCCAGAAAGTTCATTCCGTTGAACATTTTTATGTCGTTGTTTTTCTAATTTAAGGGGGAGGGGTTTTGCTGCTCAACGTCCAGCCGGAAACTAGGTGCATATCAGGGCGGTGTTGCTTAGACAAAGTTTACGTGCTGCCACACGGGGGACTGATGTCACAACTCGGGCCTCAGTCCCACCCAGTCACATTATACTGACAGCGGGCCAACCAGTCCTAGTACTGTTCCCTGTAGTGGCAGGAGTCTGGCAGGGCAGCTACTAGATTGTCAATTTTTAAGTCTGAGGTATGACTCGGCCGGGATGCGAACCACCGACCTCCCACCTTGAAACCGAACGCCTTAACACCACTGGACCACAGAGGCGGTCTCCTAATTTAAGGTCTACAGCCACCCTACAGTCAACATGACATGCAGGATTAAACAGACTGATCTGCAGCATGAGGGACGGGAAACAGTTTGAGAGAGCACTGTTCTTCGGCATATGAAAAGCTAAATGATGATATGAGCTCCGCTTTAGTCTGTGGCTCTATTCCTAGGAAAATGTATCCCCTTCATGACTGACGGCTATTCCAGGTGACACCGTTCTGTGTTGTCTCATTCTATGTTTGTCTTGCGTCAGGCCAATATTATGTTAGGGTTTTAAGTCGTACTTTTCTCCTGTCAAATCCAGCACAACAGCTGTTTTGATAAACAGCATAAAAGGTAACATGTTGAAGGGAGATTGCGCTTATAAGAGCATGAAAAGTAACACGTTGAGTCATTAAACAATATTTTCATTAAGAATGGCATGAAGATAACGCGATTCGTGGCTAATTACAAAAGGGGAAAAAATCGATTTTCCAAGCGAAAGCAGGAAGAAATGAATTCTTTATTTCCAAAATTCTTCCCTGGGTCGTCTTTATGTTGTTTGCGTAGCGGGTCAATACTGCGTTCATTTGCTCGCTTAAAGAAGACAGAAAAAAGGCCAGCTTCTAAAAACGTGTTGCACAATGCGAAACATCCGCATTAAGAGGGTAATATAAATCTTTTAAGTTTTAAGATGTTATGGAGGAAACAGAGAACTGACAAGGAAACGAACAGATGAGTGTTTTGTTGTAAGAGAACGAGAGTGAGTGGGAGGGGCAGGGAAGAAGGAGTGGGGGTGAGAAGAAGGAGGGGGAAAATAAAGACAAGAGCAGAGAGAGAGAGAGAGAGAGAGAGGGAGGGGAGGGAGGGGAGGGAGGGAGAAAAAAATCAGGGAAAGAGAAACTAGGACACATTTAGGATGTATAAAAGGGCAGATAGAGAGAGAGAGAGAAGGAGAGAGGAAAACAAAGAATAGCAAGCAATAAACGAAAGAGATCTGGGAAAAGGGAAAGCCTTAAAATCGTGGTGAAATCTGAGGCCACTCGTATTAACGGAAGGGACAAAAATTCGTATGAAGTCAAGAAAAAGTATAAAAGGGATCGAAGGAAATATTTATTTGCAACGTAATAACCGCATATGAATACCTGAAAGATAGAAGGGAAAAAACAGCAGTCGTTCGTGTGCGTGAGTGCGTGCTTTCGTGAGTGCAAGTAAGTCTGGGGGTGTGTGTGCCCGAGAGAACGCCATCAAACAAGCACGTGTGTGAGGATGGGAGAGAGAAGAGAGGGGAGACAGAAAGAGAGTAGTTATGTATGTAGTACAGTTATGTCTGCCGTGCAGTTATGTACGCAGTACAGTTGAATATTGTTAGTCTTTGCTTTGTTTTTCTTTTTTTTTCACCCGTCAGGGTTAGAAGCCTTCTTTAGCTGTACAGCCTTTTTCTGGATCGTGGTGCCTCTGCCAGTGACAACGCCACCAGCTCTTTTCGGACAAAGCACTCCAAGTGCAGTACCGAAAGACATGGCCTTCGAAGGGAGCTATTTTTAGCCAACAGACATTCCGCCAAGGGTTGCACAAATACTGGCTCTGTTCTAATAACAATGCCACAGTCAAGACGTCGCGTGTTAAAATGTGTTTCTCTCGCATTTCCTTACTAATCTGTGGTGACGATGCACTCAGAGTGCTGTGTCCAAAGAAGTTCGGGCGATGGCCTTGCACGCACAGTACTTATGCAGGCTGATGGGGTCTGACACAAGAGTTGGTCTTCTGTTTTATTTATTTATTAATACTGCACATGGTGAAGGTTTCGCCGAGTCCCATGATGTTTGTGCAATAGTCGACAGGCTCACACATTGGTGAGCTGAACAAATTATCTGTCAACATGTCCTTCGAGTTTTCGACATGCCTTTCTTCTCCTCCCCATCATCATCGTCATCGTCGTCGTCATCATCATCATCATCGTCGTCGTCCGTCCATCCATCCATCCATCCATGCCACATCGTGGCGGTGGTAGAGAACATGCCACATCGTGGTGGCAGTAGAAAAAAGACAAAAACAAACAAACAAAACAAACGAAAGAATACAAGAAAAAAAACAAAAAAGAAGGACGGACAAAAACAAATGAAGAAATGCAAGTGTCTCTCGTGGACCAGAAATCAAAATTCTATCTGTAATTTATAGCAGGCACGGGATGAAGAAGGATTGTGGAGGCTACAGCTGAAACTTAGTGGGGAGGGTTGGTAACGATGCATGCAAATGTAAGTTGTGGCCATGAGCTCGCGAAATTGAAAATGAAAATGGCAGGCCGCTCGGTGTGTGATACGCGGAGAAGAAAATTTCAAGAAATGGTTCACACACAAAAACAGGTCTGCAGGAGAGCAGTTACTGTGTTATCCAATTCAGGAAACGGAAATTCAGGATAAATGAAAGTGAGAAAGAATGGAAGAGAGAGAAAAAAAGAAGTTAGAAAGAAGAGAGAGAGAGGAGGAGGAGGAAAGGAAGCACGGAAAGGAGACATGGATGGATGGATGGATGGATGGATGAAAAGACACAGAGAGAAAAGAGGTAAGAAGAACAAATAAAAACCGGAGAAAGAACAGACGGAAGGGGAGAAAAAGAGAGGGCTGGGAAAGGTAAGAGAAGAAAGAAAAAGGATATTAATAACCGATAAAGGTAAATCCACAGACACTTAATAATAAGAATTTACGTTTCATTGGGTTGTGTGTAATGTCATTACACTCGTGAAAACATAAAAATTAAAAGACCAACCATGTGAAGACATACATTAATAGTGCCAACTAAACCGAAACGTCACTGTAGCTAAATTCCCGTGTTTACGTGCACGTAACTTAGTCATCACATGAATTAATGGACTGTACAAACATTCAGTCATATAACAGAGATACAGACGAAGAGGTACGTTTCAAAATCCGTGTGGCTTATGGAATACAGACTCTTGATGCAGACGATTGTGACATTCCACCTTGGGCTTCTGGTAAACAAGCTGTCCCGTGTCATCTTTCTGTTACTCACCAAAACTATTCACAGTAGGGTCCTCGATGAAAGAAGAAAGAGTTCAGAGGTCGAGACTCCAGTTCATGAACTGTCTGCTGGGATATCTGGGTGCTGCCGTCGGGACGAGAATCCGACAGTCACGTACACATCAAGGTCAAGGCCTGTCTTGAGCTGGGTCAGAACGATCCGAGGGCTCTTGGCTAAGTGCAGAACGAGGCAATATTTTCTGTGATCATGAGACTGCCAGGGATGGTCGTGCATATAATGGTTTTTAAAAAACCACTAAGAGTCAGTAAGAGACGACACGCTGTCACATCCACGTGAAAGCAGAGATTGAGTGTAAGATGCGTGTTTCGTTTAGTACAGTTTACTGGAGTCCCCCCCCCCCTCCACCATCCACACCTCCATATATTTTTATTTCAGTAGTTCTAGGCATGCGCATCGACTGTTTCAGCGAAACTTTGGTAGATGACATTGAAGAGCACATTGCTAGAAGAACAACTTTGAAAGTCTGCTGTTTCTGAAAACTTCTATTTTATTAATTAATTTATTTATTGGTGATGGTGATAAAGATGTCTTTATTTGACGTCCTCCTGATGTTGCTCACTTAGTGGCTTCTTGAAGTGTTTCTTGCAGTAATGTCTCCAGAAGAATGTGTTAGCGTAGGCTAAAGCGTTAGTGTAGGTCAATGTTTTACCACATGTTACTGTCAAAATGTATTTAGTGAAGGCTAAAATGTTAGTGAGGTCGATGTTTAAGCACATATGTTCAAAATGGTATGAATAAATAAGAATATATATTTATGTCAGAGTTACTTTAGAAGGAAATAAGTAAGAGGAACAATTAGAAGGGATTATAATGACGATGATAAAGACAACAACGACGATAGTCTTGGCGAAGGACGGGGAGGTGAGAAGTCCTATTATCGGCTTCTGAAATGAGTGAAGTTGTCTTCGTTAATAAATTCCGGTAATAACAGCAGTCGCAAGGCCCTGTACACCCTGTGTATTTTACGTTCGCCTTAACGTATGAACAGAAGATGAGAACGCCCATGCAGACCCCTGGCCTGTTCAGGCTGATATTATTACCCAGCATGCAAGGCAAGCTGGCCGATAGTCTAACGTTGTCGGCTGATCGACCAGTCTACAATCTTGGACTATCACGACATATTAAAGGCTCCTCACAAGCAGGAATGTTGACACTTTCGCAAGAATTGCCGGCATGCGCAACCATCACTCAAACGTTTCTCTGGCATGTCGCCACATTTGCGTGAAGGTTTGCCGTGAATCACTCGCAGATCTCTTTTGTCGCCACCTTTGCCATCGTCGTGAAGTGAAGAGCCAATCAGAAATCCGTGGAAGAGTAGAGGCTCTTTTGTCTCCTCCATTCACCATGGCTGCTACTTCTCTCAGCAGACATGTACACGCCACGACCCGATTTGGTTTCGCTATCAGCTGTTGCAGGACACTGGACAGGGCTTT
>SMGT01005556.1:180232-191110 GCA_004794575.1 Lanistes nyassanus
GGGGGGCCTAGCCGTGCTTGTAAACTTGTTTTTATTTATTAGAACGCATGATCTTGTTCCTCCTTTGTGAGGGTGTGAGGGTATGAGGGTGTGAGGGTGTGTGGGTGTGAGGGTGTGAGGGTGTGAGGGTGTGAGGATTACGCTTCATTCTGGTAAGACAGTAATGCAATCAAATATTGCCTTTCTGAGTTCTTTCAAGCAAAATTTCGAGAATTATTCTGAACAGTATAAGGGAAATACATGTACAAATGCCATATTGCTGTTATCTTCGAAACTTCAAACTATCGACTGTTCATGACAAGAAAGAAAGATGTAACCTGATAAGAACGACAAAGTGAGGTCCACAGCGCCTTAAAATGCCTGTCTATACGGCATAAATCTCGCGTATACGCGCATTCCATCTTTGAATAAAAGCACATTTTCACATGGTAATAAAACGCTGGCCCGACCGAAAAACTAAGTGGTCTCAGAAAACAACTAGACAATATGCATGTCTTTTACGGTTAGTATTGTTCGATGAATATGAAACAGGAAAAGAACCAGAAAAAGACACGAGCAGAGGAAAAGAAGAAAGAAGAAGAGGAGGAACAGAAGGAAGAAAAGAAAAGAGAAGAAAATGAGGAGGAAAAGAAAAGAAACGATAATAAGGGGAAAGAAGAAACGGGAGAGTCAGAAAAAGAAGGAGAAATAAGAAGACGGAAGAACGAAGGCTTTTTAGGAAAAAAAATCAAATGGCCGAAATTACAGCAACGTTGAGACCATGGTAATCAGCCCGGGCGCTGGGGAGGGGGAAATTTAGAGACACGCGAAGGTGACTGGCCCTGTTCTTGCCAACGAACGCGATCCGCTCGGGTCTGTTAGACAATTAACACCATTACCTTGTAGACTACAGAGGCTCCACGCAGGCTATTGGAGTAGTGACAGCTGAACGTCTTGTCAGCCTAATGCCAAAGCAAAGTCTAGAGCTAAGGGAAGGCACACCTCGGGCGCGTTATCACCTGTGTAATCGATGCACCTCTCCTTTCCGGATAGAACTCTTTTCTAGAGTAAAACGACGATGTCCTTTAAATGCGCATCGAATTTTCCACAAGGGGACTTTCTTGTAATGATTTTAGCATTAATGGCTTAGCGGTAGCGTTAGCGTTGGAGACTTACCGAAGGTCAGAGACAGGCTGCATAAGGGTAGTGTCTGCTCTTCTGTTCATAAGAACGGTCGTAAAGTCTGTTCCTCTCCTCTTTCATCCTCTGTCTCACTACTACACACCCCTCCCACTCGCATCGGTTTAAATTAACTTGATCCTCTTCACCCGTCTAAGCTACATGTTACTTCTATGAGCGTATATAACTTTTTGCTGTGTGTTAGACAAAATGGAAGTCAATAAAAGATTACAAAATATAAATAAATAAATATATAAATAAATGTGGATTTGTAACGCGCGAGAACACATTTCATGCACACTTCGCGCGGACGAGGCACATAGTGAAAACAACGAAACACACACACACACAGAGGGAGAGATGAACACATACTCAACGTGAATACATGAAACACAGAGATCTCTGCTAGGCTAGGGAATGATTTAATATTCATAGACAGCACTCACTTGTCTTGTATGATGTCTGGTGTCTGAGCTTAGCCATCTAAGAGGAGCAGAATTTGAACGCACATGACAATTTGGTTGTAAAGCCCTCTGTTTATGCGTACTTTGAATGGATGCTGGCAGAGACCAGCGTATTAAAAGTGACCCAACAAACATCTTTATTCCGGTCGAAAGTGAACGTGCCATAAAGGGCCAACGGAAGTTGGTTACACGAGTGAAATGCTTTTTAATTCGGAGCAAGGAAACCTCGCGGAGAGAATCTCGCAGAAAAGTACAGGCCAGTGCTCCACGATTTCGCTTGAAAGTTCCTCTCCTGGCAATGGAATCTCGCATAGCATTTCCTTTACTGTCCGCGCAAAGAGCATTTCTCTCCTGCAGGCAGCAGCTCTGGTTTGATCTTATCAAGCAATGTGATCTGAATTCTGATTGGCTGCCGCACGCAGTTCGCTTGTGCATTCAACACCCGTGATATGCCCGATATAACTGTAACTGGGGATGCTTGACACGAAATAACGCACAGAAGCTGGAGTTCCCACTTGTCTGGTGCTTGGCTGTCTCCTAATATACATCTTACGCTGATTGTGCTGTCGTTGTTCGGTAGCTTTATGCACGCGAACGTGGGATTGGAAAAAAAAACCAGTCGCTACATGTTCGTGCCTAACTCCCATCTGCGCATGGCTAAGTTCTGACAACCAATTTAAAAACCCGAAATAAACAAAAGCCTCGTGGTACTGGATGAAACCGGTTGACGTGGCCATACTTTTGTCTCAAGAGGTATGGGAACAGGTGTAAAGAGGTGCAGCATACAGGCGTGAGATCTGAAGCCACGAGATGTGATTCTCCGAGCTGTGGGTTTCTGCTTAGGAATATAAAGCTTTTGGTCTGTCCAGGTGTTGGTTGCATGGACTTTCTTTTCGCCCGTCCGAAAGTAAATGTACACGTAAAATACACAGGGTGAACGACAGTACGACCGCTTTCATGACCGGAAGAGCAGCACTCATGCAGACTAACCCGAATGTGTATAAGAAAAGCAGAGCATGTATTTCTATGGGGTCCGTTGAGGTTCGAATCTCAAGTAGGGTTGCTTCCCCTGTTTGTTAGATTGCGTTATGAGGTCCGTTCAGGCTCGCAACTCAAGCAGGGTTGCTTCCCCTGATTGTTGGGTTGCATGGTGAGGTCCGTTCAGGCTCGGGGCTGCATTATGAGGTCCGTTCAGGCTCGCAACTCAAGCAGGGTTGCTTCCCCTGATTGTTGGGTTGCATTATGAGGTCCGTTCAGGCTCGGGGCTGCATTATGAGGTCCGTTCAGGCTCGCAACTCAAGCAGGGTTGCTTCCCCTGATTGTTGGGTTGCATTATGAGGTCCGTTCAGGCTCAGGGCTGCATTATGAGGTCCGTTCAGGCTCGCAACTCAAGCAGGGTTGCTTCCCCTGATTATTGGATTGCATTATGAGATCCGGTCAGGTTCGCAACAAGCAGGGTTGCTTCCCCTGATTGTTGGATAACAGTATAAACTCTATGTGACGTCATCTGCACTGACACTATTCAAACCGACATAAGGGAGGTAAGCACAGGAAACTTTGACGTATCAGGCAACGAAAAGGAAACTGTGTGAAAATATATAATCACTCACTCCACGACAGCAAAGCCATAGATCAGCTGTCTTCCCCTTGCTTCGCCTTTCGCCAGTAAGGTTTTTAGTTTTGGAGTGTGTGGTGAGAGCCGATCGCTTTTTGCCTCCAGCAGGCTAGCGCTCTCTCTCCCCCTGCTGGCACGCGGGACGCATACCGTGCTCGCTTCAAACACGGAGAGTAGCTCGCATGCCCTTCAAAGCACGCGCGGAAAATGAAAAGCTGGTCACGTGTGTTCGCGGATTCGAAATACCTGAGACGCACTTGGTTGCGCGTACTTTCAGCTCCCGATGCTCAGAGTGTTGCCGCAACTGAAACGTCAGACTGCGAGAACAGTCTGCCAGTCCGTCCGAGTGTCTGTCTGTTCCTGCCCGCCTGTCTGTCTAATCTAATCCACTCGGTCGTGCCTCGGTCGTACCTCGGTCGTACCTCTGTCTCGTTGTCTTTCTAGCTCCCTGTCTAGCTATAGATACCCATCTACCTAGCTACCTATTTGACTACAACAAACATGTATTTACTACACGCCAAATTCTATTAAAAAATCCAAAGCGCACACACTCACCCGCACGCATACAGACAATTATGGCCACACGCACGCCGACTCACACGCAGACATTAGTGCACATGATCTGAGTAGGTGCAGACAGGGCAGGATTAATATATTATGGGAGAGAGAAAAGATGGGTTTTCTATCCACCTATCCATCCATTTAAGTTTGTCTTTGCTCATCCATATTCTTGCCCATTTATTGATCTGTCAACCAGTCAAGTCTGTCTGTCTGTCTGATCTGTTTGGATGCCTGTCTGTCGGTCTCTGTTTCTGTAATTCCTGGTGATCAATAAAAGACTCTCTCTTTCTATATATATATATGTGTGTGTGTGTGTGTGAGTGTGATTCCCCATCTGCCTATAGAGACTATACGTATTTATGCCCATCAGGACAAAATTAAGACGGGCAAAGACAGGGAAACATATTAACAGCACTGGTTTAGGGTGCAAGGCCGTTTTAAAGTGATCTTCTGTTCATGCAAGATGGTAATCATCGCTTACGCTGCCTATTTTACGTGATCATCTTAGTTGTTGGAAGAAAGAGTGCTCGAGCAACCCAGTCATGAGTCTTGGCAACGTAACAGCTAAAAACCGAATTTATATGCCCTGTATGGACGAGAAGTGGTGTAGAAACTAATATAACGTTGTTAGCAGGTGCTAGCCTGAAAATGTGGAGCCCCTCAGACCAAGATCGCATTAGTGAAGCTGTACACTTCATGCGCATCTTTAGCGGCGCGGCTGGTTGCTTTGTGTTGTCAAGCAGGGGTAACCAGGGACACAAAAGCCTGTGGTGAAAAACCTGTTATGCATTTCCTTAATGGAGGCAAGAAAGTGTGTGCACTCACACACGCATGCAGGCACGCACACATCTAAACGGAGTTACACTGAAAGTAGGAAAATATAGTGGCGGATATAAGGACGAAGGGAGGTAAAGAGGTGTGAGATCTTAAGGGGGGGATGTTTGCATTTAACATAAAAAAGTTAACATGAAAACACAAGATGAGCAGTAGCAGTATTTTATCGCGGGGGAAAAAAGCTCGCCGAAATGCATGGTCCTAGCTTTTCCCGACAAGAGAAATTAGCCTTAAATTTTCGAGTTACGTGGCGGGCAGAGAAAAATTAGGGTTTGAAGGGGGGGGGATGGGGACAAATCCTCGCTCAGAATCTGTGGAGTTCGGCTCTCCACGCGTCACGTTCTGGGACGCTAGAACGAGGGCCATCGGGGTTCTGCGAGTCAAGCCCCTCTCCATTCAGCGCATGTTCGGTTTCGCCTCCTGCCCCTCATTCGATAGATCACAGGCGGAACGGCGAGGTGCGAGGGAGTAGGGGGGTGTCGGGGACAAATGGGTGGCAGGGTCGGGGGCTTTTTTTGTCTTACCTGATCCTCTTCCTCCACACACCTTAGTGTAACAGCCCGGACGTCATTAGGATTTCCGTACACTACAGCGACACAGCTTTGGTTATCAGTCGTTCGTTTCAGAAAAGGACAAATGTACATCTATCTATCTATCTATCTATCTATCTATCTATCTATCTATCTATCTATCTATCTATCGTCGTCGTCGTCGTCGTCGTCGTCATCGTCATCGTCATCATCATCATCATCGTCGTCGTCGTCAGTGGTGACACTTTTTCTAGCCTCATAGGTTTTGTCGTGTTCGTCTGTGCTTAAGTGTGTCCGTGTGTGCACGTTCCTGTACATTTATCTCATAAATATTTGCGTGTGTGCGTATTCGTATACATTTATGTTTTATCGTGTGTGTGTGTGTGTGTGTGCATGTTTTTACACATTTACATGTATAAATATGTGTCCGTTGTTTTGGTTGTTGGCGTGCATGAGTGATTAATTCCTCTTCCTCCCTGGCTTCTGTTCCCTCTACTTTTTTTTCATAAAACTGTTTCCACCCTCCCACTCCTCCTTTCGTTTTTGTTTTGCTTTCTTCTCAGCTTTCACTTGCTTGTCTGACTGGCAAATCTGGGAAACAAAAAAACACGGATGTTTGAGGAAGGGATACGAAGGGACTTAACATCAATACATGCAAAATGTTTTCGTAAGAGCAGTTGACACCATTTCCACTTTGGTGTGTCCTAAATGGGTTAAAAATGCAGTTACGGATGAAACTGCATGACCCTTGACCCGAGAAAAGGACCCACCCGCAACGAACTCAATAAAAGCAGGGCTATAACGGCTCTCCTATGTATTCGATCAAAGCGTGACATTAATTGCAAGGAATCATAATCGGAGAGGCCTGTGGCAGTTTATTTGATGGACTCATTTCGGACACCGTTACTGCCTCTTGTAATGGACGTCCCAAAATTAACTGCTAACCATTGTTTCAGGCGCGGCCATTTTGTCCTAGTTGTCGCGCTATGTTATTGCCAACAAAACGGCATTCGAACGACAATTTCGTTTATCAGAAAAAATTCCCTCGGTGTATCACAAATATATTTTTTTAACCCAGAGGGTTAGGGTGGTGTAAGCGACTGGGGGAACCCGAATTGGGTTCCCTAACTTCGCGCCCCAAGTGCCACAGACATAATGAGACTGTTTGCTGAAGTCTGTTGAGTATATCTCGCTGCTATGTGCTATGTGATTGTAGGATGACAAGAAATCTCCTCAAATTCCCTACGCGAGTAAGAAACGAGTGAACGCAACAAACCGGGCCTAACAGATCACAGAATCTGTCAGCAGATTTCGGACTGTCACCGCAATGGTTAGTAACCTTTAATTCTCTATGCCCACAAAAGCATTATTATCAATACATTCTACACTTCCATTTCATTGCTTTCCGTAAAAGGAAAGGCGGTTTGTAGTGTTGTTGAAAAGCGAGTTTGCCGGCAGTGCTGACAATCGCGGGTTCGGATCCCGTAGTCGGGAATGTATTTCTGTGCATGTGGCACTTGTTTACAGGACTGGCCGTGATGGTTGTACCATCTACTCTTCCAATTATAATATCATAAACAAAACAGCATCCATAAATATCACTTAAGGCAGTAAATAAAAGTAAATTTCATTGCATGGACAGATCGCAGACAACGCTCTCTCACCTAGATTTTCGGCATTAGAAAGTGTCTCCAACTACAAGACCTAAAACAGATAGTAATATCAAACATCTGGCAAACGTCAGTCATCCAACACACCACGGCTAAAGGGCTTCATTGCCAAACTTTCCGGACAAACCATTCAGAAGAAAACCCACTGTGGACAAAGCATACTGTGTGGAGGGCGCCGCCGGACAGATCATCCAGGGTGCAAAATCCATTGATGTTGATGAAACATCCAGTGTGAAATCGAGGCAGACAAAACCTTCATAGTGCAGGACCCGAGGGAAGGAGACACAAAAGTCACTACTCGCTGCTTTGGGGAGCGGCGAGGTATCGTTCAAGAAATCTTGTGTTTGATGATGTTTTGTCAGACTCCGTCCGTGCACGCTGGGTACTTTGTCCTGAGTTGGCAAGAAACACCATTTTAACAACAGTATGCGTCGTTGTCTTTTGACTACGAACGTGACAACGAGAAACAGGAATGCCACGATGCCGCAAATCAACATGTACGCCGCGCGCCTACAGATGAAAACTTTTGTCATCCTGTCCTGTTTGCGAAGACTCCGGGGTAGTTTGTGTGTACCAGTGTCTGCGTGCGCACGTGTGCTGCATTGTGTGTGCGCACCTTGAATAATTCTATAAGATTTGGCGCCTTACAAATACTCTTATTATTAAAACCCTGCTCGCCATGTATCCACACATGATACGGCCGTGAGCCCACAGATGAAAATGTTGCACTCCATAGGCCACTGATGAAGATGTATGACACGTGCCCACAGCTGAACATGGCACATCCATATGAACAATAGTGAGCACCTTGCACGCGCACACAAGACTCCAGCTCCATAACGCAAAGAACGATCCAAGGCTGGATGTCGCATAAAGATGATTCATTGCCACATTACTGCCGCAGCCTCGATCGCCTGCAGTCCTAGGGACATTTGTAAAGGGCCCATCAAAAAACCGCTGTGCTGGGCACAAAGGGCAGCCCTTACCCCCATTCTCAATTCTGACAGCGACCGCTGTTTATGTTAGGCGCTGGATTTGGTGGCGTTCCAGTCGCGTTTGTTGCATCATAAACGCTGAGCCCAAGTCCCACAACCTCGGTGTCAATTACTATAACTCGTTTTTTCTCTCTCTCTCTGAGCTTTTCTAAAATCGTTCGGGGTAGGGGGCGGACTGGGGGCGGACTGGGGGCGGACTGGGGGCGGACAGGGGTGGACAGGGGTGGACAGGGGGCGTACAGGGGGCGGACGGGAGGCTGTGGGCATTTCGTGTAAGTCTTTGCCAGATGCCTTGAGCATACACCTGGATAAGACTCGACAAACGTCCTAACTGGATAACAACCCGGGCAAGATGAAGAAACTGCACAAAAGGAGGCGAAGGCAATAGCCAGGGAGATGACTAGGCGTGGACAAGACTAGATGCCGCTTGGGCCAGATTGCTAGGTCTGGAAAAGTGAGCTGAAAATTTATTAAGTGATGGCTAGAACAATCGAGTCAGCTGTCAATAACTTGGAGTAGAGGAGGTGAAACTCACAGACCACTACCAGAAATGAAAAGGACAACACAAGAATCATAATGAGAAGGCTAGATCTCGGAAACACATCTTGAAAGTCATAGTGAGATGGCTAATCTGTGAAATACACCATGAAAGTCATAGAAAGATGGCTAATCTGTGAAATACACCATGAAAGTCATAGAAAGATGGCTAATCTGGGAAATACACCTTGAAAGTCATACTGAGATGGCTAATCTGTGAAATACACCATGAAAGTCATAGTGAGATGGCTAATCTGGGAAATACACCATGAAAGTCATAGTGAGATGGCTAATCTGGGAAATACACCATGCAAGTCATACTGAGATGGCTAATCTGGGAAATACACCATGAAAGTCATAGTGAGATGGCTAATCTGGGAAATACACCATGAAAGTCATAGTGAGATGGCTAATCTGGGAAATACACCATGAAAGTCATACAAAAATGGCTAATCTGGGAAAAACACCATGAAAGTCATACTGAGATGGCTAATCTGGGAAATACACCATGAAAGTCATAGAAAGATGGCTAATCTGGGAAATACAACCTGAAAGTCATAGAAAGATGGCTAATCTGTGAAATACACAATGAAAGTCATAGTGAGATGGCTAATCTGGGAAATACACCATGAAAGTCATAGTGAGATGGCTAATCTGGGATATACACCATGAAAGTCATAGAAAGATGGCTAATCTGGGAAATACACCATGAAAGTCATAGAAAGATGGCTAATCTGGGAAATACACCATGAAAGTCATACTGAGATGGCTAATCTGTGAAATACACCATGAAAGTCATAGTGAGACGGCTAATCTGGGAAATACACCATGAAAGTCATAGAAAGATGGCTAATCTGGGAAATACAACCTGAAAGTCATAGAAAGATGGCTAATCTGGGAAATACACCTTGAAAGTCATAGTGAGATGGCTAATCTGGGAAATACACCATGAAAGTCATACAAAAATGGCTAATCTGGGAAATACAACCTGAAAGTCATAGAAAGATGGCTAATCTGGGAAATACACAATGAAAGTCATAGTGAGACGGCTAGTCTGGGAAATACACCATGAAAGTCATAGAAAGATGGCTAATCTGGGAAATACAACCTGAAAGTCATACAAAGATGGCTAATCTGGGAAATACACAATGAAAGTCATAGTGAGATGGCTAATCTGGGAAATACACCATGAAAGTCATAGTGAGATGGCTAATCTGGGAAATACACCATGAAAGTCATAGAAAGATGGCTAATCTGGGAAATACACCATGAAAGTCATAATGAGATGGCTAATCTGGGAAATACACCATGAAAGTCATAGAAAGATGGCTAATCTGGGAAATACACCATGAAAGTCATAGAAAAATGGCTAGATGGCGACATGAAAATTAGAGCAGTGAGGTGGATGGCTAGATGAGAGAGACGATATGCCGGTCGATCTTGGCGTGATGAAGCTATTAGCTCGACAGCTAGAACAGAGCCAGACAACACCCAGCTCATCGCCAGATAGATAGACCTGGGCTGGGATGGAGGGATGTTCTTGGCCAGTGCATCCTGTGTATTTTACTTTCAGATGTACTTGCGCCGAAGCTGTACGAACACCAAACATCTTAACGACGCAAGATGACAGGCAGCAGAACATGACAGCAAAGCCATGGAGAATCTTAGCTATCACCCCTTCGCAGGTCCCACCAGTAATTTGTGGGACAGGCCTTTTGTATTTAGATCCCAGGTAAGGAGGGGTGTATGAGGCCCCCAATTGCCTGTGGCCAGCATCGTGAGTGTGGTGCCCATCTCCTCCAATCCCCAGCTGGCTTACTTTCCCTGACCTATGGCTCAGGTACTCATACCCAGCTGGGTCAACTGCTGGAAGTGTGGTGTGATACCGAACTCACCCCTTCGGGCTCGGAGTCCAGCCCTCTAACCACTCTGCCCTCCGCTTCCCCGAGACTCAAAAACGTAACCCCACAGAAAAATTGTAACAGTTTCGATCATTTTCAGTGACCAGTAACATTGGTTCGGTCCCATCTCCTGCCTCACGTCTGCAGAAAAATATCCTTTAAATGGCTAAACGCTCGATTTTACCTGTTTATTTTTAAAGTAGAAAAGGCTGGGGTTGTCTGATTGTGACTGGTACGGTTCTCAACAATTTTCAAGTTCTCAAAGACTATTCTTTTCCACAAACAGCAGATGGACAAACTAGCTTTGGCAAAATGGGATACCAAGCGAACATGCAAAGAAACAAATGACAAACAGACCAACAAGGAACCAATACGATTAAGGTTTCAAAGGCCAGTGAAAGATGTATTCAATTTCACAACAGCTGTTACTGTTCAATTTGTCTGGGCCACAGCATACTACTGCGCTAGTCTGTTTTTGCATGGATGGCACCTGATGCTCCAAAATACGTGCCAGTTTCACGTGAAATTCGAAATTTCTTTGAGTAATAATGAAGTCAAATTGGTTTTATTTTTTCTCTCTTAGTTGAACCAAAATCTTGGGATGCTGGGGGGG
>SMGT01005556.1:203326-244948 GCA_004794575.1 Lanistes nyassanus
CTGACTTCCTCTCGCCACTCAAGTCGTTGTCTGTCGGGCGTCAAGAAGCGGTAGTCTGCAGGCTGCTGCCAAGAGCGTTCTGTGACACTGAGGCCCTTCCTCCCCTTCCCCCCCCCATCCGCTACCCCCTTCCCCCAAATCTAGATCTTCCTTCGTCTTCACGGATGGGTTGGTGACTGCTCGCTCGCTTGACGAGCTGCAGTAACGGCTTTCACAGAACGTTTGCTGGCACCGATATCGAGCCACAATGGGAAGAACAATGCCCGCCGCCTGCTGTACTTTTAGAAAGATGGGAAGCCTGCAAACTGCTGCCACACTGGAGGAAGATCTGTTTTATCCAACGTACAAAACAGATACAAACAACACTGAAAGGACTTTTTTTTTACGATTGTGGCCAACCGACCGACCGACCGACGGTTGGATGGACGGATGGATGGAGTGGGAGACAGAAAGAACACGCACGCAGGCACGCACGCACGCAGGCACGCACGCACGCACGCACAGAGACGGAAGGGGGTGGAGATGAGGGGAGGCAAGACGTGGAGAAGGACGAAAAAGCGTCGTCGTTGGTCGTCGTCAGTTGGCGGATGCACATTCACGTCGGCCTACCCCCCCCCCCACCAACAACCCTGGTACTTCTCACCGCGGCTCTCTCCACTTTCCACCCCCTGCACCCCCTTCTCCCACACACGCTCCCTTCCGCACTCCCTGCCTCCTCCAGGAACCGGATAGGACACTTATTGGTTTTATTTTTTAACACAAATACGTGCAAACATCGTGTTTTTAACGTTCGTGCACGCAAACAAGTAAACAGGGCTGCACACGCCTTCTCGCCATGGAAACCTCTAAATTGTAAAACAGACGCACACGTGCGTGCGTGCATAAATATTTTCCTACCGGATTACCGAATAACATTGTAAGAGACAAATATAATAGCTAATACATTATAGTCCCCTGTTCTCCGCTAACTGCACACTGCCCTAACATAACCTTTATAAAGGTTCTTTATGCACGTGCCCAGCGTAAACAAAACTGATCGCAGGACGGTTGGCCCGATCGCCGGCAGATGCTGGGGAGTCAGGTTGACGGGCCACAGCATGAAAGGCCTCGAACACGCAACGCGCAGAAAGGAAAACAAAAACCGGACCACGTGACTACATACAAGTCTTGTTCTTGCACTCATGTCTGTATTGCATGGCCGTTCGTATCTCCTGTCCTAACGTAAAGGTGCGCGTAAAATACACAGCGAAATATTCCTTACGGTTACTGTTATGGCAATGCCTGCTTGATACCGATAGCAGTGGGTTCGAATCCGTTCCAGCACTCGCACTTTCTCTGTATGCGGCACGTGTTGAAAGGGCTGATGGTTGTGAGGTTTCCCACCCTTCTTCATCCCTCTCCTCCTCCTCCCGTCATGATTTATTGCCTTCACTGGACAAAGTTAAACAGGAATTCTTACGTAATAACGTCAGACAAAAGAACACAGATCAATAAAGTATTTATGATAATGTGTAGTTAAATAAATACACCACAACAACATTCGTATGAAAGGAAAAGTACGTGCATAGACATGAGTAAAGTCAACAGCTTTTCTATAATAAAAAAAGTAAACAACAATCACGCATCTAAAAGGTTTGGGGGGTTTGGGTCACCCCAGCTGATCTGCCATGTTTGCCCTTAGGGGTCAAGGGTGCCCAGACCCCAAAGGTTTCTACGTCAAAGCGAATGAGCTAGATGAATTTTGACGTCAGCGCGTAGCTTTGAAATGGATACAGCTGTAAGGAGCTGATACAGCCCAGGACAAGACAGACCGACTAATGAAAACTGACAGTTAATTAGCGGCGGAACTACAGGACGGACTCTGGTTTACAGCACTTGGTCTAGGGCTGTGTTACAGAAGTGTTCGTAACTTCTTTTCCGAAGGAAAAAGAATTCTATTGTCCCTTTTCCTGTCTCCTCGGAAACAAGTGTTTATTCAAATCAGCTGTCTGTTAGAGGAAGAGAATCTTATGGGTACTAGTATCTCTTTTCTTTCACCCTCGAAAGTGGTCAAAAATATGTAGGGATGCGAACGTTAGGACAGGTTTTAAGAATGAGAAAGCACTTGCGACTGCTCAACATGCAATCCGACCTTGGCCCGAAAGAAGTTTGGAATATACGTACAACTCTCTCGTCGGCCGTCTGCCTGAAGTACCAACCTCCATTAATCAAGGCTTCGCTGGCGCTGTTAAATGACAGGCAATACATAATTCCCTTAGCAGATTTCCCGGACAGGGTGTTGCTAGTTATTAATCAAAGCCAGGTCAGTGGTAGTGAGGCCAAGAGAACTGTTGAGGTCATGCTACGAGGGTCAAGTTTGACGCAGTACTTTCGCGTCAGATAGTTGAAGGTACTTGGAATCCTTCAGTTCATAGGCAGAGAGGAGCCCTCCATCACCGGAAGTAACCTTCGAACCCTCGTGGGCTGAAGTGAATCTGTTTTTAGCCAGTCATTGCAGCCAGACGATGGATTCATGAATGGCAGCTGGCCATGTCTGAGGCGCCCGCCACACTCGTCCTCGTTGTCATAATCATCTAACAGACGAACAATCAGGTAAACGTACAAGGAGAGAGAAGGACAGAACCAAGGAAACAAGCAAAGACAATAATTAAAAAGCAAACAAGCAATGAAATAACTTTTGTAACGCCGTAAGCATCAAGCACAGAAACAAAGAAATCACCAAGAAGAGAATGGACCTGCCATTCAAACTACGGGGAAAAAACATAGACAATCATAAAAACACATCGATTACGGGTGTAACGTTTGTATCGCTATTACAGCAGTTCTTTCTGTCTCTACTTCACGTTCTGCGCATTGTTCTACAAACGCGATGTTTGCCAAGGCAGTGACATTCTTCTCATAGCAAAGGATATGAATCCACATGTAGGAAAGGTGGAATTTGCAGCTAACTCTCCAGAGTGGTGCCTGCATAAGTGGTTCAAAAACGAGAGGTTTAAAATCAAAGCAGCCATTTTTTGTAAGTTTTTCAGCATTTCCATCTCACTTCAAGAGCAAAGACGTTGAACAAGAAAGGTTTACTTTTACTGCATCACTTCAGGTGATACACTAGGGAAAAATCATTTCGTCAGGTGTAAACTCTTTTCTGGGGAAGTTTTAGCGAGACAAGATGTCAGTGTATTTGAACCATGGAGATATCGTGATGAATTAATGCAAAACAGCGTCTGAAGTAAAAAGATTTCTTTTGAGAAAAGAAAAAGGACTTGGGCGGGGAGGGCTGTGATGAAGTGGTCAAAGCGAGGGAGATGGAAATGAGGCTGCAAAATATTTCGCTCATTAGTGTGATAAGCTTGTCATGTCAGGTGCAAAAAGCTTGACGAACTTTGTGAAGGGCGCAGGAAAACAATAGTTCGTGAAGATTTTAAGTCGATGAGTGTGAAAGCATGTTGAATCTAATTGGAACCCTGAGGCTGCGTCGGTTAGTTGCCACGATGTTGCATTGTAAAACCTGTTACAGCATCTGGGAGGAAATTAATTTGCATGCGTTGACAAGTAACGGAGGCAAAAACCATGCAATGGAATAGTGTAAAGACCTCGGTTGCCAGCCTTGAAAGGCAGGCGCACTATGGTCTCCTCACACGCGGCAATATCGACGCTACTGCCATAATCGCCGCTACGCACTGCCATTGCGCAAACGTTTCTTTAGGTTTATTCAGGACAACCTTAGATGTAGATGTCCAGTCGGAGAACCGTGCGATCTTGCTGGCTAGTTTCTGCTCGGAGGAGTGCGTTGCGCCATATCCTGATGCAGCCTTCTTCCACCCACACACGCACACATACATCCCACTTCCAAAGTCAGCACACAGCAGATCTGTTTTTCCTGCTCACTGGCTGCTTTTGTGAGCACATTTTCCTTCCACCCACAGGCACGTACGCAGTCTTCGAAAGATGAACGACAATTGCGTTGAGGCATTAAGCAGTTGCTGGAAGGCTTCGATTTCCTTTTAACGACCAACTTCGTCCAGAAACGCCTCCATTCACAGGCAGCAACTGAACCAGGTTTCATAAGCACTTGAGATCTTAGACCCAGAATCGTGTTCGGACTGTTTTCTTTTTAGCTCACGTAAAATAAAGGGACATTTTTAAAAACAGCTTCCATCAATTTCTTTAACTTTTTAAAATGTACACAGGCACTGCATTTTTCATATTAAACTCATGCATTATTAACATTTTGACACAAGAGAGAGAGAGAGAAAAAAAAAACGCCGCCGAAATTCTATTTGATTTTCATTTTATTTTGTTCAAGGGGAAGCGATCATAAAAAACAAGGGTCTCATCAAATGTAATGAAGGGAGAAGCGGATAAGCAGATAAAAAGCGTGCCCACTCTTTGAACATGACAGCCCACGCCACACTTAACTCCGAACTATTTCCGCTGCCACATTTCCCGAAAGAAGCGATGCTTGTGTTCATTAAAAAAAATCGTCATTCTTGTAGCCTTGCATTTCTCCCGAATTGTTATCACGAGGTTATCAAAAGACAAATTGATTTTATGCTTGGGTTTTGGTCACAAATTTATTAAGATGAGGAATAGATGGTGTTTGTGAAATCATATGTCTCGTGGTAGAAGAAGCGAGACTCTATGTTTTTCTGTAATATTATGTCAGCATTTTTTTCTATTTCACACAAGTAAATTAAAGTGTTTTAGATATTTCAGAAATACAATACACAAGAAACAATATATCTGTATTAATAGCATACAGACATTGTCCTCGCTACTGGCTCATTTTCGACAACCAACGAAATAGGGCTCGGTTGATCAGTAGTCCCCATGTGATATATAAATATAGGTGATATATAAACAAATAAATAAACAATGACGGTCAATCTGTCAACTGGGGTTGGGAGCCCGACAAGGGATATGACAAGGCCGCTTAGCCAAGCGGGGTGCTAATACTACTCTGCTTCACAGATTCTTTAAAGTTGGCTTGCAGCACCAACCACGCTAATGCAATGTAATCCAGAGGGCAAAGAGACTTTTGCACCAACAGTTCGCTATCTGCATCAAGTTATTTATGAAGTTATTTCGCAAAATATAGTTATGGCTCCTTTACCTAGTAAGCCCCCAGGTCAAAACCAGCAACTACCTCAATCGAAAGATAGGACTTCTTTAACACAACAGTTATTTGACATCGGCTATACAAATATATGTTTCCCGTTGCAGATCAGTCTGTTGTGGATATGTCAAACGAGCTGTCCACTCATTCGGCACGTTTGACCAGTCTTCCGTTCACAATAATTCGGAAACCCTCAGGTTGTCTACTCCGCGTCGGCCTCGCTCTCTTTCTAGTGTCACGCTGATCCTCTTTCACGGTCGCACTGGCCCCCGACTTATGCGCTTCTCGCTTGGACTGCTGTGTCGCTCCCTGCAGCAGGTTGGTTGCTGGTTGGTTATTTAAAGGGACAGTGCTTCCACCTCGCGGTGATTTCGCACTATGTGTGTGTGTGTGGGGGGGGGGGTAGGAGAGAATGGGGTCCTATTACTAAGCTATGCACTGAAAGAACCACCAGACTGATAGCAGTAAGATGGCCAGTGCAGACAGGCAATTTTTTGTGGGGGGAGATGCCGAATGGAGTTTGGACAATGTACAACTCCAGGAAATCCATCTGCCAGTCACCAGCTCTGCCAACTGAGCTAACCACGCCCCCTTTCCCACAGCATGACCGAGCTGCCGGTTTTAAAGACTCAGGCGAGGTTTTCATGCATCAGTTGGCGCGGGCGTCATAGCCCGCAGCTGTAGAAGAGCCCTGCTGACGTCACCTGCCTCTTCGGCCCACTGACCTGGTCCCCTTCACCCTTATCTAGGTAAGGGGGGGGGGTGATGACGCACGCCTTTTCAAACCAGGTGGCGGTGGCAAGACAGACAGTACGGACAGTCCAGCTAATTTTGACCAGAAAAATTACTTCGTGAACCAATCAGCGAGACAAAATATTCGAACGTTGTAGCTATCAGCTGTCTTAAGCACTCGACCGATTTGGCCGCTTGGACTGACGATCGTAGCTGTTGAGGCTAATGGAGGGTTTAGACGGTTCGACTAAGTCGGACCAAACCAGTCGTTCAGAACTAATCGAGCCGCGTGCGTTAAACAATTCATTTCATTTCGATGAAGAATTTATCGGATAAAATGCTTGTAGGAGATCTAGATTTCAAGGAAATTTTATTTTCTCTCGAGACAGGTGCGAATGTATTCTGTGTGCATTTGTTTATGCACACTGTGCGTGGGTGCGTACGCGAGACAGCGAGCGAGTAAATGAGGGAGAAATGGAATAAATTTACAAGAACATTGAACTCTCTCCGATCTTCAGACTTCTCACGTTTAAGAACGAAAAAAGAAGAACGGAGGTCTCTTTGATGGGTGGGGGGTGACGAAACAAGGAATTCTGAATGAATCTCCTTGTACGTTTTGTTGAAAGGTCAGCAATATCTTCACCACCATTATTACGGTTAACTACAATATAAAAGATGCAAAAATTAACTTGCGAGATCCTTAACTCTGCTTGAAGGTTAATTCTTTAGCTAGATCTCCCTGGTTTTTTAACCCTTGGGCAGTTCTGATTTTACAAGAGGAAGCCAATGTGTTGAAGTCTCATTTCTAATGACTGCCAGGCATGGAGGGGGCGAACGTGATGTGTTAGCCTCAGATAATGGCACTCTCCCCCTGAAGGAAGGAAAACCATTATCAGTGCTGCCATCTAGTGTGAAGGTCGTTGTACGTTTGATCTACACCCTGAGAAATTTTCAGCTTCAAGCTGCTGTCTCGCGTCCCGAACTCCTCTGACATCTGACTTCATCGTGCCTGTGTATACTTTGGCTGATAAATGACAAGAGAGATCAAGAAAGTAGGTTCGCCCATTAATCTTGCTAGGTCGCCATTCTGCGGTCACCGAAACTAATCATGGCAAGCACAGAGTCCGCCGAGTAAGCTCGCATGCAAGCGACACAGTCCAGAAAGAGTTAACTTCCTGGTTCTTATCCTCCCCCACGGACTGGGAGTGGGGAAGAATAAGTGACAGGGTGATGTCAGTCAGGAAAGACTGTTAAGGATGCAGTTAGGAGATCCATCCATCCATCCATCCATCCATCCATCCATCCATCCATCCATCCATCCATCCATCCATCCATCCATCCATCCATCCATCCATCCATCCATCCATCCATCCATCCGTAACAGACCGCTTTTGCAAGCAACCCTGAGAAACTCTAGAGGAACAGTCGCTGACGGTGAGCGTGGGACTATCAGTAGGTCAGAACCCAGGGTCTGGGGATTCCTTTTTATCGGTGGCCCTCTGGTTTAATGTTTCACGGGGGAAATGACACTCCTCCCGTCCGTCACGGGCTGGCGTGACTTTCGCGTCATTCCTTCTCTGACGGCGGGCCAGAAAGCACGAACGAGGGCAGAAGCGATGAGTGCTACACGTACTGGGTATGTTAACATGTCTTGAAGGTTTTGAACGTTTTGTTGTACTACACGTTTTGGGTATGCTGACATGTCTTGAAGGTTTTGAAGGTTATGTTGAAATGTATCGAGGATTTTTGGAAGTTTGTAGCAAGGGTTATATATGTATATATTTTTCTGTTATACTGAAATATTTCTGGCAGGGTTAGAGTTATAAAACGCCAATAACAGCTTGAGTTTTGGGGAGAACATAGTGGGAAGTTTAGTAAAATGTGTAGCTATTATACGGACGGCATAGTTTATAAAAGCTTTAAGTTTTGTTAGCACTGGCACAAGCTCTGACCACAGACTTACGGAAGACAAGACATTCGACTGCGCCAACCTACATGTTTGAAATCGAATAACTCTGTATGAGCGGCAGAAACAACTGGCGGCCAGTCAAACCGGCGAGGCCACCCGGCGCAAGGTCAGACCTGTGACCAACGGACGACCCGACACAAGGTCAGACCTGTGACCAACGGACAAGCCGACACAAGGTCAGACCTGTGACCAACGGACAAGCCGACACAAGGTCAGACCTATGACCAACGGACGACCCGAGGAGGAGAGAGCCGAATCGGACACCACCGGCAAGGATAAGGTTCACACCTCTCTCTCGCTCTCGCTCCTCAACCAGCCCCTGCGCCCTGTACCGCATATAGCGTGTCCCCTGTGTCTGTCAGTAGCTGTGTGTATATGCCTCAGAGACATTACCGTTAATATGACACACCGTTACCCTTTCTGTGTATCTGTAAATAGATGTAGATATTCATCATATCTGTTTCTTCTTTACTTAAAATACTTATACCACCAGAAGTCGTTCACAAGACATTCGGCTGGTGAGAATGTTGCGGCAGAGTTAAATGCGGTGTAGGTGTGTGTGCGAGTGATCCGACAGATGCGTTATGTAAGATTACGGGTCTGCTACACCATCCATCCATCCATCCATCCATCTGCCTGGTTGCTTGTCTGCCCGTCCGTTCGTTCGACTGTCTCTGCCTGTTCGTCCGTCAGTCCGTTCGTCCGTCCGTCCGTCTGTCTGTCCGTCTGTCCGTCCGTCCGTCCGTCCGTCCGTCCTTCCTTGTCTATTTGCAATATGCAAGTAAAAAAAGGAATGAGTTAGCCGTCTGCAGGCATTTCCGGTCATCTCCCCTTTCGATCACGTTTTCCCAAGACCAGCTGACAGGTTTCTGTACTTTCGTCTCAACATACAGTTCACCAGATGAAATGACGTGTGCATCACGCCAGTGTACACTCAAGGATATTGAAGCTTCTATTCAGGCCCTCAAAGAGTGCCATGTCACTGCGATACAGAGACAGATTTTGTTAAAAGGTTTCGCCGCAGATTGTGTTCCCACGCGTCCTCGACCTTGGCACGCTGACCTCTGAGGTGCAATTATTCATTCAGGAAAATGAATTGACCAGTGTGTGTCTTGTGTCTGAAAGTCTTGTACAGTATAATCAAAATCTATCTTTAGAAAAAGTGCACACTTGTGTGGCAGTTCTTTAAATAAAAGATCCTGCGCTAAACTTAGGTCGGAAAATATTTATGTTTTGAATGATATGCACGTGCGTGCGCAAGTGCAAGCGCAACTGGAAAGACAAAAGTTTCACGTGGCGACAAGTGGGTTTGCAACCTTTTTTGTAAGTTTCACCAGGCTTTGTGTTGTGAACTGCAGGTAACAAGAGGACAGCATTGATTCATGTAGTTTGCTAGAGCAAACGGTCTGAAGTGGTTTGCTGGAGCAACAGTGACGTGCAAAGGAAAAGTTGGTTGTTGCTTTGAAAAATCCCATTAACAGTAGGAACTTCCTGCAGGCCGCTCTCAGCGGGTTACTCTGCAATACTCCAGGACTGTTGTAACTTTACTGTTCGAATCACAATCTTTATTTATTTATTTGTGGCCTCTTGTTTCTTTTTTGTGTTCTTGAGATTTAAAAAAAAACCTGCACTATTTCCAGAAGCTACAAACCAACTCATTCTGACGTCACATCTGACGATATTTTTGTCACCGGATTTGGTTTCAAAGGTGACCTTTTATGTTTTTTTTAGAGACAAAGAAGAGCGTCTCGACTCACTTTCTAAAGAGCTCTAGCCAGGTATAATTGGAGCTGCCATCAGAATAGTTTGATTGAACTGACCAAAGAAAAGGATTACGTGAACGAAGTAAAGGGCTTGGCTAACAGAGGACAATGATATTTTTCTAGGGCCCCGTTACGGGAGCCTTTGATTTAAGCTAATTTTGTCACTCTTACCTGGGTTTTCTTTGTGCTTGTGTTTGTGCACCTGCCTGTGTGCATGCATGCATGTCTTTGTGCATAACAGCGTGTTCTGCAAGTGAACATCTTCAGAGGCACGTTTTACAGAAAGGGTACGGGCAGTGTAACCCACGGCAGGTCGTGATTTCTATTCTATTATATTCATGAATAAAAGGATTCTGACGCCACGACCTAACAACGCTCGCTGTCTTCATATCTGTAAAAATTGTCTCATGTCCCCGGCTGCCGATGACGCTAATGCTGGGCTTACCCACAGTTCAACTGAGACAAACGAAGACTATAGAAATTAAAGAAATAACCCAACAGTCGGCGACAAATAACTCTTCCAGTTCCGATCTAGTGGCGGCTTCTAAAACCAACTTCCCCCAAGCACGCAACAGCCTAAGTCTCTTAACCTTTTAGATTTGAACAAAACTAAATAGTCATTTTCTTTCTGACAGTAGGAGCAGTTTTCATATATCGTAATGGAACCGTGTGAAAACAGCTTTACTGCCATGCCTTTTGCGGCTGATTACACAGAAAAAACCCCCACTGAGTTCCTCACATCACCTGTAGAGATTGAAGCATCGCAGGCCGCAAAGACATGGAAGTTTCTTCGAGGCTGAGTGTGGGCTGAGGCATAAGTCCCGGACTGGAAGCGTTCGCAGTCATCCTTTCACTGGAGATACCTAACCCTACCTCCCAGCTAACTTCTGATCGGAAGTAAGGTCACGTCACAGCTTGAATGGTCAGAGTCAGCCATGCAGTGGGCAGACGCATATACTACAACACAGAGTTTCTGTGGAGACACAGCAATCTTAGAATTGGTGAGAAAGTTGGTGCATGCATTTTTATTTCTTTAGAAACAACCGTAAAATAATCGATCATGCAGTTAATGAGGAAGTTTCTTCTCAGGGATCAGCTGTCGAAAATGTCCATTCTGTCCTATGCCTGAGGTAAATTATAAACTACTTTTTATTGTTCTGTATCAGTTTTGTCGCTTTCACAGAATGAGACATGTTGTAAATCACATTAACAACTCATATTTGTCAATATAAAATCTGAAGGAATATTGAGTACAAAATAAAGGGGGAAAAATCCGAGGTTTTCTTGCAACTGCAGGAAATGTCAGCTTAATATAACACTTTTATGAATCAGGGAATAGAAAGCAAGAAACAAAAAGTGGCGCAAGGTTAATTTAATGTTTGAAATAGATACAGTCAGAGACTGACACAGTAAGTGTAATGCGGAGCTACATAAATTGTGTGCATTTTCTTGTTCATAGTGCGAAAGCCGGCTATTTACGAAAAACATGTTTATGGAGACGGAGACTCGCGTATTTTGCGAATGTTTGTCCGTTACTGCTGTCCGTACCGGAAAGTTTCTCGCTGTTGATTGCTTGTATGGAACATTAATTCGCTGGACAAGCTTATCGACGGGGATATCACATCGTTCGGGAGCAAAGCGTGCGCTGTAGTTGTTGCCGATCCACTCGATTGCAGCCGTTTGGAGGGGGTGATTTGGAGAGGGGTGGGGGCAGGCGGTGCAGAGTAGGGTAGGATCACTCCCACAATGTTTATCACTCTACTTTTGCTTGTGCCAGGTCCTAAAGGTCATTCCCTGTTGGGGAGGGGGTGGTGGTGGTGGGGAGGTAAACAAGTTGAGAACGTCAAAAAAAAAATGTCAAAGGTGGATCGACAGACAGGCTAAAGACGGACGGACGGACAGACAGACGGACGGACAGGCAGGCAGACAAGCAGGCAGCCAGGCAGGCAGACATCAAGGAAGAAGAACATAGAATGAAATGGACTGGGGGACAGGCGGAGAGAAAGCGAGGGCGTGCCATGGGCAAAGGGATGCATGCTTTTTCTCGTTGATCCCCCGTGCGTATGGACGTGCATGCAGACGCATACAAGGCTGTGCTTGCGAACATGTCTGAAAGTTTTCTCGTGTTTCTGCCAGAGGACTCCTGCCGTGGCCACTAAATTACAGCAGCTATATATATCTATAGAAAAGTTTTCTTTTTTTTAAAGGCCTTCCTCCTTGCTGTGACAAATTGCAGCGAGCATTGCCCCGACCATTACGTGGTCCCATCTCGTACCAGTGATCAGCTGAATTGACTGAAAGCGAACAGGGCGAGAACAGAGGCTGAATGCGGAGAGGAAATCTGGTTGGCTTTGACAGATGCTTGGGGCTTTCCTCCCCTGCCGATCAGACAAGTCTGTTAGACTTTGCTTTTTCCCCTCCCCACCACTCGTCTAATTACGGGTCTCTTTGTCAGGGAACGTCTCTCTTTCTCTTCCACTAATGCCTCTGTACTTTCCAGACCTTCTCCGACTTTGAGGATGTAGGCTTTATCGCCTACTCCCTGTCCGCGGTTTCAGATCAAAGAAACTGCAGGGGTTTTTTTTTGAAAAAATATTATTTAAAGAAACAGGCACATGCCTGCGCATGTCGCAGGAGAGTTTCATTCCTTTTGCAAATGTAGTTCGGAGGGAAAATAATTTCTTGTCCTCTGCTAAATGAAACTATTAATATTAATTAAACGTATCTTCTGGATACGTCCCGCTGTGACATTAAACTGTGGCATCAAAAGAAAACAGACATTGCTTTTTTCCCTCTTCTTCCTTCTTGGATTTTTTTTTCATTTTTTGTTGCTTTTTCCCAATCCCTCACTTGCCTACCCAAAGCCCCTTTGGGGCCAGGCCGTTATCGGGCCTGCGATTCTTCTCTGTTGTGCTCTCTTGCTGTACCTACTGGCTCTCCCATGCTAATTCGCCCAGCCGTGCGTGCATGGACACACAGGCTTGTCCATTCATAACAAAGTGCACAAAAATAAGATGAACATCTGAGTGCAGTGAGCAACTTGGGGATATTAGGGAAATAATAACCCGTTTCCATTTCTGCCCAAGAATGGAGTAAAGTAAATGATGCGGTTTCCTGGCGGGCTGGCAATGACGGAGCAATACTGCAACTGCACACTGACAGGACAAACGACGAAAAACAATACACAAAGTAACTGCGAAGTTTTTGTTTTAAGCTACGTTCGGCATGCCATGTTTTTTTATCGGCTGGTTAATACGTAGTGTTACTCAGCTTCAACACAACATTGCAGGTGAGAAGGTAGAGTGCTTTCGTGGAGTAAGGAATGTAACGTAAAGAACTGAGTTCGTTTAGAAGTCTTTTCAGCCTTTTTATCATTTTGTTCAGCATCTATCGCAAAGGAATAGCTGGGATTATAGAGGGGGCGGTTTCTTGTTGACAGCCCGAACATGACTGGCTCACATCTCCAGGGAGTTTATGGGGAAAAAATTGTAGATTCTTTCGGATCCTCTGCTGTTTTTGATCACACTTCGCTAGCGCTTTTGCATGCAATCGCAAAATGGACGGAGGTATTTGTATTATCTTTACCTTCATTGAAAAATCCCTTCGCAAACCTCCAACAGTTTTTGAAGTTTGATTAAATGCGTGAGATGGACGCTAAACGAGCCATTAGATCTTGAAAAAATTCCCACTGCAGGTGTGGAGGAAGATTCCCCCATATCACCTCTTCATCTCAAGCTGGTCTCGGGAATTAACTGCGGTACACTTTCAATGTCGCAAACAGCTCCACTCGCGTAACCGCGCAAAGAGTAAACAGGGTCAGGCAGTAGCTGTATTGGAGGCAGTGCATGGCTGAACCCTACCTGTCTTAAAGAGTGTTACACGGGATCTCTGGAACATCAAGGGGTTTGCTCACCTTTTCGGTAGTTTTGTTACGTTTCACCATCAAACCAAATTACCTGGATGACACTTTAATTAAGAAGAATCCTTTTTGGGAGGACAGATGTTGCTGAATATCTTTCTTTGATGCCGAAAGTTATCATATGATGTGAAGAATAACCTAGCTATCTTGATGCATCTACGTTGGTTTCTTTGAAACTAACATTCATGTCACATTATTCCTGTTGTTTTGACGATCATGTCTGAAAAAAAACGATTCTAATAATTTTTACTGTTTGCAACTGGAATAAGCTATGTTTGCTTGCAAAGGCGTGAATTATAACTGATTACAAATAAGGATTATTATATTTGCTTTCAAAGGATTAAACTCTATTTTGCTTGCAAAATCAGTAATTTATTGAAAGGAAATGACAGCAATGTAAAAGAATTAACTACACTGTATTACCAAAGAATTAACTACACTGTATTACCAAAGAATTAACTACGCTGCATTACCAAAGAATTAACTACGCTGCATTACCAAAGAATTAACTACACTGTATTACCAAATAATTCCCTTTGTCAAGAGTGGAAAGGCAATATTAACTTTATATGCTTGCAAAGAATTTAACAGTGTTTATTTGCAGAACAAGCAAGGAGAATGAAATGTGTTTGCTTCCGAAAAAAAGTCAACTTTTCTTGATGGCCAATAGCGGCAAATTTATTAGTAACCTGCTTAAATAATTATTTCCTTGCAGTAGAATGAAATAAGTTGATTTGCAAAGGAAGTAACCGTAGTTGTTTATATTTGTTTAGAAAAAAACTAATGATGTTTGCAGGTCCCGTCCACTCCCTTCCAGTGCCCCCTCCCCTGCCCCATCGTCTTTTGCTCTCCCTTGACAAAGTCTTCCCCTGCGTGAATGTGTTGCGAGGAGGACGGAATATTTGAAGTAGCCCAGGGAGGTCTGGCTTTAAATCCCGGTCAGCTGCTCATGTGGCTACCAAATCGAATCTCTCTTCCTGCTAGCCGGCTGTCACCTTCCATCGTTCTCGTTATCCGTCTTCTCCTTTCTGAGGACTCCCAGAGCTGCAGACCCGCGCTAGCCCGAAACAAACTGCCGACGAGTCCCCTTTAGTTTATGGGACGCTAATGAAAACTCCTTAATGCCTCTCCGACGTCACGTGCCAGGCTGGAGATTATGGGATCGGACACGAAATGGGGACTCCTTTGAAAAACCGCAGCCCCCCCATCCCCCCACCCACCAAGAGAGAGAGAGAGAGATCCCTAACAGACTTGCAGAGTAATTACAAACTTTTTTAAAATGTACTTGCACTGGTAACTCCTTTAAGCAGCGGCAAAAGAATGTTCTCGGGGGTTGAAGGGCTAAGGACAAAACGTTTAAAACGGAATTCAGCAGCGTGTGACTCTCGCGGACATCTGAGAAAGAGGAGGAGAATCTGACCTGAGCGCGCCGAGGCGGGGGGAGAATAGGTGGAAAGTAATGTGATGTGGGACAAGTGCGCCATTCTTCCTGCAGCACGGCGTAGCTTGCACGAGACTTCCACGAGACAGCGCCTGCCCAGCCGCGTGCAGTTGAGGAATCCTGAATAAAGGGGCTGGGAGAGGAGGCAGCTGGGGACCACAAGATGGGTGGAGGCAGGGGTCACTCAATGAACGACGTATAGTGCTGCTTACATGCCGGCTTAAGATTACTACTATCTGCAACTGAAAATGCACAGATTTTTTTTTTACAGTAGGCAGCTGCAACAATTTATATCATGACCTCAGTAGTTCTGGAACTGCATGTCACGTGATAGACTTCTAACTGTTTGTCATGAAACTGTGAGTATGGCTCTAAATTTTCTCGTGTCACTGTGTTAAGCGCTTTAACATTGTCTTCTGAGTGTCAAAAATTGTAATTTGCTTTAGGCGAGGAGTTAACCCTTACCCAAGTCAGTGCAATAAGAGTTGCAAAAACCTCTCTTAGCAAATTGAGTTTCGTCATTGTCTCATTTTAATCCAATACAGCTTCTAACAATTAATCTCCTGTTAATGCACTTGCTAAGCCCATCTTGCAAGGCACAATGGAAGGCAGAAGGAGAAGAGAAAGCCAAAGGAAAAGCTGGCTTGAAAAGCCTCAAGGGATGGACAGCACTTGACATCTCGATCAGCTCTGCTACGGATAGCAGAAGGCAGACCTGGATGGCAGAGGTTGTCGTAAGACGCATCTCACATGTCCCCTTTAAGTCCTTCTTGGTCATGGGACTCAGATGAAGTGGATTCAACAAAGTCTTAACATGTTCTCAACACAGTGGTCATACCACTGCGAAGCGAGTTGTACCCCCCCCCCCACACACACATCACTGTCTCTCATATCAATGAATCAAGAGCTATAACATTAATTATTGTCACAGAAAATAGCGTTTGATATTATGCTATCTTCAACAAGAGTTAATACAATGTCTCGCGCAAGGTCAAAAATAGGTAACTGCTTAATATCAGTCGAGAAAGAGTTCATATATTATTACTGCTCGGTGTTACTGCAACACGCGTTCTTTTTGTTGCCAAATGTCAGAGCAAGAGAGTCCTAACGCAGTCTCATGTCACGACAGCAGTATATTTGTCATTATCTGACAATCCACACAATGTCAGCGTTCAGTGGAAACCTGGGCCAGCAGCATTAAATGCAGCGCTACGTTGATTGACTGGTCCCCGATCAAGCTGCGACCATTGCCAAACATCACGACAGGCGAGTTGCATAAAAATAACTGTTATTATATTTATCTCAGGCAAACAAACAACACTGGAGAGCCCCGCTGCCCACAAGAGATTTTTTTCCCTCCAAAGAAACGCCGTGCGCTATCATCTCATTTCACGCGGGAACGCCATTGTGCATCGCAAGCGAGGCTAAAAGCTGGCAATAGACTGAGCTTTCCCATCACTCCGTCTAATTTTAAGGCCCTTGAAGGCGTTGCGCCACCAGATGTCGCCAAGACTTAGCGAGTTGACATGCATGTGTAATAAGCATATCACCTGAACGCAGCTGTAACGGGTGTGGGGTATTGATTGAAGGTAATTTATCAAATTTACCTGGCAGCGAAGGTAACCCAGTTGTTCTAATTATAACGCTGATCCGGCTGTTTGGGCTTGGATTAGTGTCAGGTCCTTCCATGCGGCCCCCTACAAAATTCAGAGACAAAAAGACAGACCCGCCGCCCCATAGAAAGTGAGCAAACATGCACGGCACTTACACAACAATACAATATCACAGTCAGAACTAATTCCGAAATAATAACAGTCAAATAACGACACAGTTGCTGAAATATTCTAGCACTAAAAAATACATTTGAATACAAGACACTAATCTATATATACGACAGAATACCTAACTTTAGATGCATAACGCAGGTGGAGAGCTATATTTTTTACGGTCGACATTTATAGTCCACCCGCTTGACAAAGAGAGTGAGAGAGGGGAGGGAAAATAGAAATATTTATTTTAAAAATAACCTTATCTACATGTACACACGATGCATACAAGAACGCACATTGAAACTTTGAAAGAAAATAAAGATTCTCGCCGCCTAACTTCTGCTTGAGCACACGCGCTACCAAAAACAAACCAACCCACCAACAAAAGCTGCAAGAATGGACTGATATAAAAGAAACTTGCCGAGTTTATTCCACAAACACAAGTACACTGGAAAGAACGAAAGAAAGAAAGTGAAAAGAGAAACAAAATTGGAGAAGAGCACAAAAATTGTTAAAGAGTGGGCAAAGATTACACCCACAGAACAGTACTTGACCGCGTAAGGCGCACGTGCCAAATCGTAATAAGGGTAACTGCTGGTTTCTCAGAGAGGCAGCCTTTAGACTCAGCAGCTACCGGAGATGAACATACGATCGCGGAAGGAAAAGAAGGAACGTGCAGGAAAAGAAAGAACATAAAAGGAAAGGGACTAAAGAAACTGAGACCAAAGGATGGAGGGAGGAAGAGTAAGGAACAGCGAAGACAACGAAGATGATATGGAAGAACAGAAGACAAAAGTGCCCGAGAGGACTGACAGGAGAGGATTACTGTAAGAAAGCTATTGCGGACGGCTGCGTGGTTTCTCGTTGTAGTTCATTTTTACGTTGATGCAGAACACCGCACCACGTATTGATGTTCCTGCAGACTGTTCTGCCAACCCACGTGCTGAAAAGCGTGCTCTTTGCAGACCTTTCAGTAGACTTAATGGCTCCTGGGTGGGAACAGCAGTAGCCGAGCGGTACAGTGAGCGGAAACACCATCGGAAAGGAAAGGCGCTGAGTTTGGTCCAAGAAGCTCGGATCTCCGCTCTGCTACTAGAGCACAAGTGGAGTGCAGTGGTTTGGATTTGTCAATGTTTGCAAGACTAGCTCTCACTCCGAAGCGCAAATTTCGAGCCTGCTAAACTATCCCGCCTTTTCCCAGGCTGTCGGTCCCCTTAGAGTGCACGTCAAATATTGCGATACATTTTTTTTTTCATTACCAAGGCAAACATCCTCCATTTTGTGACGGATTGTTTGGCTTGCCTACTTAACTCAGGCTCTGTAAGTACGTGAAAACACGAAGAAAAGACTGATGCCGCACAACTTCTGCAAATTGTGTACTCTCTCCTTCCTTTCATCTCTCTCTCTCTCGCTTGTGTGTGTGAGAGAGAGGGGGGAAGGAGGGAGAAGGAGAAGGTGTGGGGGAGGGGGGAGAGCAGACTTTGTATCTTTATTCTTGATTGGTCAGTGATAATCAAGAGGTATGAAATTTAGAAACCACTTGTTACAAGGCCGAAGCATTCAGCAAGCTTGAATGTAAATGTAAGACAATCTATCAAACTTATCACTAGTGACATTAATGGTGTAAAAAAATCATACTTGCATTTTTTTTCCATGTTCAAATGTGCCTCGGTGTGTCACATAAATATGACGAACTTTCGTCTATTAAGTGCTTTATTAAAAGTTAATATGGTTTTTTAAAATAAATCTTCAGAGAGAGAGAGAGAGAGAGAGAGAGGGGGGGTTATGTGTAAGCGAGTGCGTGAGGCTGTGTGATGAGAAAGGAAAGACTAAAGTAAAGGCAGAGACAAGGATGACAGAGAGTTGGGAGAAGAGGAAGAAAATGTGAGAGAAAGAAGAAGGCAGAGAGCAGGGACGGGGAGGGGAGGGGGCACAAGAAGGAGGAAAGGGGAGTATGGCAACATGAGGAAGAAAAAGGACAGGCCACAGAATAAGACTAATGATATTTACTATCTTCTTTGTGTGCATGAACATCTGTGGGATGGTTGCAAAAGTGTACATTTGTATACGCACGCGCGGGACGTACTTGATTATACCTTTTACTTATTTATTAATTAATTAATTGATAGGTCTGTTTTTGAATCTCTGCGAACATGACTGTGTCTAACATCCAAGACTCAGCCGCAGACAGAAAAATGTCACTCGATGGCTATAGCGAGCTGCGTACAAGATTGTCAATAGCTCCTCGCCTTCGCCATTCGCTGGTCCATTGAACTGGAACCAGAGGTCGCCAAGCAGGAAGATGGCTGTCCTTCCTACTACAGCGCGGTGGATTGTGGGCTGTGTGCGATAAAGACTTAGGCATGAAGGATAGAAACACACCACAAAATAGAGCAAGAGAAACACAGAATATAGAGCTAGAAACAGAAGATAGAGGTAGAAACACAGAATAAAGAGGTAGAAACAGACCATAAAATAGAGCCAGAAACACACAGAAAATAGAGCCAGAAACACACAGAAAATAGAGCTAAAACACACAGAAGATAGAGCCAGAAACACACAGAAAATATAGCTAAAACACACAGAAAATAGAGCTAGAAACACACAGAAAATAGAGCTAAAACACACAGAAAATAGAGCTAGAAACCCACAGAAATTAGAACTAGCAACACACAGAAAATATTACGAGGAATCCTGTAGCCAACCGCGCCAACCGACGGCCATGCAACAGGGTTTGGTGGCTCTGAAAATGCTTTCAGTTCATGGGCTCCCAATAACTGGGTTATTCCCTCCTTCGTTCTCTTCTCCCTTATCGTCCCTGCCTCCCTGCCTGCCCGCCTTTCCGTCCATCCGTCCGTCGGTCCGTCGGTCTGTCTGTCTGTCTGTCTGTCTGTCTGTCTGTCTGTCTGTCTGTCTGTCTGTCTGTCTGTCTGTCTGTCTGTCTGTCTGTCTGTCTGTCTGTCTGTCTGTCTGTCTGTCATCAAACTGATGAGGCTACATATTCCACTCTTTCTCAAAAGGAACAAATGGCTGTCGCTTGGCGATAAACCTCAGTTAACAAAAACCGGAACTCTATCTCCCACTTTGGCGCCATGAGCCTAAAACACTGACACCCCACCCACACACACACACACACGCCTGACTTTCTCTCCCTTTACAACCTACTTTCACCTTCTTTTAATCCTCTGTCCGTCTATCAATCTTCTTTTTACATCTTCACTTTCCTTTAGTAACTACCTCCCTCTTTAACTAACGTCCGGCAACAACCTCGGGATCCCTCCCCCCTCTCGTTCTGGGTCGTCTGATATTTAATTTAACTTTTCGGAATTCCACTCTTTCTCTTTCTCAGTTTTATTGCAGTGTCCTCCTGCTCCGCATAATTAGCATCGTCATTGTCGTCATTGTCGTCATCGTCGTCATAATCCTCATCCTTATCGTCAACAAAACTCACTCACTCGTCGTGTTTCGTCATCATACGTGTCGTCTGAGAAAAGTCAACCTTATATTGGTGTTCTTATTTGTTTTTCTTTTTGATCTACTTATCCTCCTCATTATTATATTTATCTTCTCAACCTCCACCCATCACCCCACCACCACCACCACCAGACTCACGCCCTAGCGCCAGCAGCACCATGCACCACCACACGGATCGGGATGGGCGACCCTAGCTTATCACGATTATTTGGAATAAGCCAAGGGGCTGGTCTGGATCTGTAAAGAGGAACATCCAAACAGACCAGCTGCAATTGTTTTCTTTTTGGTTGAAGGCTGCTGGGACCTCCCACAAGCCGCTCTGCTGTGGTTCTTGAAGGGTTGCATCCCCCAGGTCTGTTTACAACTGATCTCCTGCATCCAAACTGCACAACCGTATGAGGCAGCGCAGGGCGTCACCGTGTGACAAGTCTTGATACAGAAAGAGAAAGGAAAAGTCAAAAATTCATTGCCGCGGGAATTATTGCTTAAACAAATTGCACGTTTTTGGCAGATTGACAAACCAGATCCCAGAAATTGTGAAACGTTATTTTTCTAAGAAATGATGTTTTCCCCATTCATAAACTTTGTGTCGCAAGTTCAGCAAATACAGAACAAACTGATTTATGTTATAAGGTACACGCAGTCGTAACTTACCAGAATGAGCAGTCAGAGAATGGTAACAAGCTGCCCAGGTACGCTGGAGAAGTTTTAGGTCAATGCTGCTTCAAAAGAGGTCAGTCTCCACGAAAACTCCCTCCCCCACACACATTCTCTCATATTTTTTTCTCTCCCCACCCTCTCATCCTACCCGCCCAATCACTAAATTTTCTGACCAATCGATTCTGCGGTGTTGTGGTACAGACCGCGTGTTGGAGCAGCATCAAGTTATTAACTTCCTGTCATCTGGCTAAGGGTTTCTATCAAATCACTTTCTCAGTAACTAGTTTCCCAGCCTCAGTTTATTTTTTGAGTCGAGAATTGCAGAATCACATGGCGAAGTCTGTGAACACAGTTTCCACACGCACTGAGTTACACAATGAGCGTTATAACGATACGTCTAGTTTCTTGACACTGTCTTCCTTGTTGTCCTGTATGTAAATCCATTCCGGGTTCATTAATATTACGTTTCATGCAAACAGTTACAAAGGCGATTCGGTAGAAAGAACGACTGATATTTTAAAGGCAAATAAAACAGTGGCTTTGTCACATGCAGTCTTTGTTTCAGAAGGCTTAATGATCTTATCGGCAATATTTTGCTAGTTAATGCATCTGTTAGACTGACAGCACTTACAATGTGTGTGGTCTTGTCTTTTTTTTCAAATCCTCAACAAATGTGACTTACTGTGACCAAAACTTGTGCTTGTGCGCACACAAGCACACACAATGATGACCTTAAGTACTCTGTGCGCGTGCACACAACCAAACCCACTCACACGTGCACAGAGAAACAAAGAAAACACGGGAAAACAAGAAAGGGAGAAAGACGATGGGAAGACGAGAGAGATCAATGCAAAACTAAGTGTATAACCTTTGCCTAGTATGTTTAGACTAGTTTCTATGCCTTGTCACAAATTATGTCTAAAAGCATCTTCCTTGAAAGTACACTCATGAGGACTGTTCAAGAGCAGGCGCCCTGACCTTTACAGGGTCATGTGACGTCACTGGCAGGCGACTTTCCCAAGAGATGGAGCAAACTGAGGAACCCCCCTTCACTAATTTATGGCTGAACATTTATATGAAATGTAAACTGAAGTGCTTGTACCGGTTACTGTCTAGAACCTTTCATCATAAGAGTTGAATATGGATATATATATATATACTTGGTATTTTCAAAATGCATTTATTTAAAAATAACATTTGTCTTTAACTAATTACTTTCAGAGGACGTCAGAACAATAAGAATGATTAAAATTAGACCTTGAGTGGTCCAGGGTCATGGAGGCACAGTTACCCAGACTGCTACCTATGACGTCATCACTTTTCGCGGTCTTCGCTCGCCTCTACCCATATCAGAAACGGACACTCCGAAAGGCTGATTTCTTCCCATCGCACGTACAGACCTTCCTCTCATGCCGCCAGGCCTGTCTGTTTGATGAACTACGCTCACTCACTCATTGCCTGGGATCTGGTCTCTGTTAGCGAGGCGCACAGCTCTGAACGGCGGTAGTCCTCAACTCCCAGCAGGCACCTTTTTCCTTCGCGTCTCCAACAGCAGGACACCCCCCCCCCCATCTTTTTTTGGGGGGAAGGGGCGAAGATGATGTGTGTCGTGTTGTGCTGTGGGAGACAGTCGTTCGATGAACTGTGAATTTTCGCAGTGAACTTTCTTGTAGGCCTGGAACCTGTATTTGTGTGTGTGTGTGTGGTGGGGGTGGGGTTGCTCCATGTTGGTGTGCTGCGGAGACCGCTAGTTCTTGATGTTCAGCTTTTGTTTATTCCTAAGTGAGGAGAGTCCACGGACCCCTGCATTGAGACATACACAGTGAGAAGAAGACACGATGGCATAAAAGTAAATTTATTAGCAGAACGTTCAACTCACTCACTCACTCACTCACTCACTCACTCACTCACTCACTCACTCACTCACTCACTCACTCACTCACTCACTCACTCACTCACTCACTCACTCACTCACTCACTCACTCTGGACGCTTCTGTCTGAAGTCATGGAAGGATTAACCTGTCTCGCTACATTGCTTCGTGTCATTTTGCGTCTGGCTATTTCCTTCTTCATCGTTCGCCATGCAAAGGTGGCTTCAGCCAACCCACCATTCAGGTATAATCAGAATTACTTAACCTTTGGTTTCAAATTTTAAAAAAAAACGAAAAGTGCTCATGTACCCACAGATCAAATACTAAGTGAAAGAAAGAAAGATGTGCAGACGTAAAATAGACAGACTATAAAGAAATTATGCAGCTATCAATACAGAGTACCATTCTCGGAAACTCTCGCGTGATGGTTAATCAAATCAGTCCCAGCTAAGATGTCGCCTTACGTGACTGTCACCACGAGGACAAAATTTTATCGCTTCCGAGTTTATCTGAGAAGACACAGTGGTACCAGGGCCGTCTCTTTTTGTTCATCTGTGAAACTCATTTCAACAGTCTGGACTGCGTTTCAGAATGAACTTTGAGCTCGGAGCAGCGTGGGTTATTTTCCGCTTTCTTCTCAGACCAGCAGCATGCAGCTTGTCTATCGCTAGCCAATCACTGCAGACAGGGTGCACTCAGTGCGTGCCAGCACACAGATATCCGGTTCCGAGCAAAAGTCGTTGAAAATTTGACGAAACCAACCCTTCACAGTGGTTGTTACTAGTTCCGTGACCCCAGTTAGGAAGGTCCTTAATTAAGCCACGTGGGTGGCCAACAACTTCATGAACCGTCTTGGGGTTGCTTATTATAAATCCGAGTTGGGTAAACACGAAACTTACCAAACCACTGAACGAGAGTGGAGGTAACACCGTACAGTGCCAGCAGATCTTTTTGTGCCTTGGACCAAGGAACTTGGGCGCTCCTTCCGAAATGTTTGTACGTGACGCAATATAGCTTGGCCCTCTTCCATCGTCGACGGCTCTGAGGCAAACGCTCCTGCCAACGCAAACGAGTCACTTTCAACAACGCGCTGGCGGTGTGGCACTGCCTGTTTGGCAACCGCTCTGCGACTTGTTGAGTCGAACTCTTTATGTTGGGTTTTAATCCCAGAACAACAGCTCCCAGTCTCTCAAGAAGTTAGGCTGATCCCATTCAAGAGAAAAACCTTGTCCTTTTTAACATTTCTGGAAAACACGCCCGGCCTCACTGCATACCCCCCACCCAAAAAAAAAAAAGATCGACCTGAATTTGTTTAAACTGAGAAGGGCATCACCTACCCACTGATGTTGAATTATATTTTGGAATCATACTTTCCTTTTATCTGCTTCTCTCATTCCGTACCTGTTTTTATTCAACCGGACAACTTAACCATTAGACCACCTTGGCGGTTGCACGGAAAACTGTTAATGTTTTACAGTCTTTGCACGGCAAAGATCGGCATAAGCTAAGGGCAGTTATTAAGAGAGATCCGGCTAACGATGCACATGAGTCAGTGCTGCAATTAACGACTTTGTGTGGGTATGTTACCAAATAAATATATTTTTGCTGCAACTATACACCTGTGGTGGCTTGCATGAGCTTTCGTATCTACTTTCTGGTCACAAGAGTGGTTGTAAGGCCCATTCCCCCTGTGTATTTTACGTCCACCGTTGCGTATGAACAGGAGATACGAACGCTCATGCAAGGCAGGCCTGGACATTAGCGTTCGTATCTCTGTTCTTACGTACAGGTGCCAGTAAAATACACAGCGCGAATGGACCTTATGATCATTCTTATGACCGGAAGTGCATATACAAACGCCCATGCAAGCCACCTCTGGGTTTTAGGTGAAAGGGATGTTTTCTTCTCACTGACTGGAGTCGTATACCGGGTGAGTACTAATTATTTTTGCCAGCGAGATAGAAAATAAATTCATACCTAGCATCATATGCCATACAGACACCTGTATGTAATCGCAGGTATGACACCGATCACGTGACACCTGTGGTTCGCTTGCTAGGGCACAGAGGCTGGAGAATACCACAGCCAGAACAGCGGCCAATCTCTGCCGTCAATGTCACGTCACGCCATCCAGATGAAAAGTAGGCACGTGCGGTCTACAGCGCGTGCACCGCAGAGGGCTGGCTCGCTATGCACGTGCATCCCGCGGGCGTTCGGCAACAACCACAAGCTCCCGCCACCGCTGCCCCCTTTCCCCAAGCCCCCAGCCCGCCAGCCTCTGGTCAAAGAGACTGGGTACTTCGTGTTCAGCGGCAGTGGTCTTGTGGAGAGCGGACCATTGTCTTTGGGCAGTTGTTCCTGACGATAACGTCGCAACCAGTTGAACTCCGTCGAAGCAAGAAGGTGTTGTACGTCACCGCTGGCAACGGCTTGTACAACCCTTTTAATACCGAAACCCACCAGCTGCCAGGACTGCCCCAGTGCGTGGCTAGCGCCTTGTGGTTATGGCTAACTTTGGCAAAAAGTTCCCAAACTCACTTCTTGTCTCTAAAGAGCAGTGGCCGTGAAGACACCAAAGTGGAAAGGAAAACTTAAAACAATCTTTTTTGATTTAAAAGGATCCATTTTTCTGCAAGGACTGTTAGCTTTGCATGGTGCAGATGCAACCACGTGTGCAGAGAGAAAAGATAAAGGGGGAAAAAACAGTACTGAAATGAAGCGGTAATGAAGAGGTTGTTTGGTGTATCGCTCCTGCATCAGACCAAGAAATTTGTCAAAAAAACAGGACTCCGCCCTTCTGACACCATCACCACCAAAGAAGCTATAGTTGTTTCTGCACTCTTCCCTCCCGAACACTGAGGTAAGTGAAACATTTCTCCTACAACTTTTCTCACCAGTTCCGCTTTGTGTTTATGAGTGCGTGTGAACATGGTTGTGTGTGCATCATTGATTGTGTCCAACATATCTTGGAACAGACAGCCCCTCCCGCCCCCATCCGTCTTTTCTTATATGGAGGAAAAGCCTTGTGCCAGGTGGCGCCTTGATGTAAACTTAGCGCAATCAAACATTTTACCCGAAACATGGCGCCATGCTGTAAACGGAACAAACTCAAGCGATTCAACCTGAATATTTTTTCCTTCTTGAGTCGGAGATATGAAAGGACAGTGTTTAAGATCTTGGATTTACAATTGTGTCGAAAGGTGTGTCTCGTATAATAGTATCACGTGTGTTTTGGGCCACTTGTCGTACTAAATCACACTGGTATTTCGCATCAGTTTCTAAGCCAGTCCCAGATGAACAGTCGGCTATAGAATGGATCCTTTATTAGACCCCATAACGAATACTTTAATTTATTTACTAAACCTGCATCGTGTTTTATTTTCCGTGTATGCAACGCTGTTCTTCCAAATCGTGCTGAAATGGTCCATAATATTCCTGTGAAAACATGAAGGGCTACGTATCATGCGGACAGAAGTGATGTTACACATCCTGTTTTGTGATTCTGAACATTTTGCAAAATTTACAGCAGAGTGAAATTCTCAAGGACCTCCAGAAACCCAAGCCTCGTTCTTAAAAATAAATCCCCCATTTCTCAAAACAACATTTGACTTTTCTAAGTTTATCACCAGTTCTAATTGCTGAGACATGTTATACAGGATATTCAGCTGGTTCTGCAGACCTATTACAGTATCAGAGAACAAGGCTACGTCATTTGAGAAAAGCAAGACAAACAACTGAATAAGTTTCGGAGGAGAACTGAATGCTATGACGTCCTTTGTTTCTAATTTCGCATGTTAATTCATTAATAAATAGCGAAGAGAGAGAGAGAGAGATGTGGTGTATAGTTTCTTTTTAAATAACTTGAACACAGCTCACGTAACAGCTTCTTTTTGCTGTGCATGTTCAAACTGATCTTTCATATATTGTGACGTCACTGTGCCAAAAACTGCAGCTTTGATCTTTTTTTCCCGTCCTCAAGCATCGTGACGCCAGGAAATTTGGAGCCTTTTGTGAGAACGTTTTGTGATTTTATAGTACAGTATAAAACCGGAACTTTCTAGCACGCCACGAAACGTCGAACACTTTCTTGCAGCCAGGATGGCAATTTGATGACGCAAAACCGCAGGACTCTAACCAAGTTTTATCATGCGGAAAGCAAACGTCTCCCCCTTTTGCTGTAGACTAAATTGGAACCAAAAAAAAAGCTGATGGAGGATCGGTGAAGTAACATGAGAATTGTGAAACAGTTTTAAGTTTCTAAATTTTCTAAACCAATAGCAGGAACCAGGCATATACTCTTTGTAACATCACGCGTGTGTGGCAATTAACACATATTCTGCCACCCAGTACAGAGGACTTCTGAAAGCCAGCAGATTGCGCGAAATTATTATGAAATAAACATAACAGTTTTAATCCGACTTTTCCAGCTATTTAAACCCAGCATAAACCAACCAAGCCAACAGTCAACCGACCAGCTAGCTAGCCGAAAAAGCCCAGAACATCCACCCACTCACCAGCCAGTCAGACGTGATCATGAACAGAGATAGTATCCCAGCATGCCCTTGGGAAGACTGGTCTTTGTACTTCGCTGTGCCCTATCACCCGCATTGTCCACATACGGGAGCAGCTAAGGTCTTCCGCGCATAGGTGTGTGCGCGTGAGGTTTCCCAGGTCATGTTCATCTTCTGGACTTCGTTTTCGCGTCGCCATTTTGTTTGTAGGTAGTTCGAAGCCGATTGGTTGCCGAGACAGTTTCCAGATAGTCAAAGGCCAACAGCATTTCGAATGCTCAGCTCGGGGTGAAGAGCATTTGTTTGATACAGTAGACAAGACAAGACAAGACAAGATAAGACAAGACGGCAGGTTCCGTTATTAGCAGTATGTAACAAATCAAACAACAATCCCAGTCTATCATTTCATCCATTAACTGACCTCTTCTTTTTTTGGTCACAGATAATGCGCTGCTTTAAACATTGGAAAGTTGGCGATTTTTGTTCTTTTCGTGGCAACTCTATTTACTTTTAGTCTGCTCTGGTTTTTACGCAATACATAAGGGAAAAGTACCGAAGCTTTAATTATTCATGTGCTAAATCAGCATTTATAGAAAAATTGTTTAGCTTACGTCCGTGAGCAATGTTAGGCTGCGGATCAAAGCAACAAAAGAACAGTCCGAGAGTTCTTTTTTCTTGTTACGGTTTATGTTAGTTTTTTTTGTGGTGATGTTGTTTGAAAACGATTCTAACAACATCGCTATTAATCTGTCATCATTCTGCTGCAGTTACTGATGAAATGAGTCGAACCACACACAGATCTTAAACTTACTGTAATTTCTCTTTAGAATATATGACATGGCTTGTAATAGATTTCAAAAACAGAGCCAACTTAGATGGGAAAATACGTTCAGATTACATTAAATAGTATTCTTTTGAAAATTTGAAAAAAAAGTCAGTTTGCCCTCATAACTAGTGTTCAAAGCCGAGAAAGATATGACAGGATTTATTCTGTTTGATCTTACGGGAGGTATCTCTGTTTCTTGCAATCAAAACTTTTAGATACTTTCTTGTGGTGTGGTAGTGTTTGTTGCTTAACGTCCAGTCGCGTAATACGTGCACGTCTGGCCGGCGTGCTGCTTGGACAAAGTTTACGTGCTGTCACACGTGGGACTGCTGTCTCAACACAGGCTTCAGTCCCGCCCAGTCACGTTATACTGACACCGGGCCAATCAGTCCTGGTACTGTTCCCTGTAGTGCCAGGCGTCTGGCAGGGCAGTTACGAGATCGCAGTCTTAGGTATGACTCTGCCGGGTTGCGAACCACTGACCTCCCGCCTCGGAAGAGGCCTAGACCACCGAGCTGTAGCAAGATCACAGCGCACCAGTCAAAAGCAAATAAGACAGGCAGGCAGGCAGGCAGGCAGGCAGACAGACAGGCAGGCAGGCAGGCAGGCAGGCAGACAGGCAGACAGAGACAGTTCTTAACTTTTTATTCCGTTGACGATTTAATATGCGCAAATTTGGTCCTTGCCGAACCAGGCGCAGACATCGGAAAAGTCAGCGGAACTCTATGCTTCTCTCTTCCAAAAAACAAACAAACGCACAAGCAAGCAAACAAACAAACAAACAAAAAACCCAAGAATAATATCTCTTGCTGTGCATTTTCAATAAGAGCAATCATCAGTTGAAAGGACGATACTGGTAAAATGCGCTCTTCAGAACAGCGAAGGATTATTCAGAGAAAACTTTTGCGCCAAAAAAGGTGAATATTTTGCTAACTTTTGCTACAAAAAAGATGTTAGACAATGGCTTTGGTGTTAAAGAAATTCTAAAATATTCATTGAGTTGAACTGAAGGAAAGGAAAAAAAGGAAGAAAGAAGAGATGGTAGAAGGACACTGCAAGTACAGATGGATGTGTGAATGATCAAAATATGTGAAGTGAGTCCCAGTCTTTGAAATGAACTCTAAACTCTGCATTGTGCCCTTACTATATCTGTATCTATATCTATATCTATATCTATATCTATATCTATATCTATATCTATATCTATATCTATACATCTATATGAGTGTATTTATATCTATAAATATTGAAGCTAGCTGGACTCGTGAGCATGAGTAATTTCAAACAATAAAAATGTTCTTGTCTCGAAAGCTCGTAAGGGGAGGAATCTAATTTGCATGGATGCAAAACAACGGCCACTTTTGTTTGCGACATCGCAGTGTGCTTTCCTCTGAAACACAAATCACTGATTAAAAAAATCTCGGAACGCATCTTTCAGGGATAAAAAAAGGCCTTCCCTCTCCTCGCACGCGCTTTCTCGCAGAGAGAAAAATCACGAACGTCTGCTTGTGACAAGCAATTCCAAGCCACTTGCTCGCGCTTTTGATTGTTCTTACATGTTTGGGGTGGGGGGGGGATGACAGTGGGCCGTAGAGATGCACGAATGTGTGTGTAGGGGGGGGGGGGGCAGGGGGATGGCGAGAGCGGGCCGCAAAGAAGCCAGACGCGGTTCCCGATGAGCAATGTTCTTAGCGAATCCATCGGAACAGCGGCGCGCTTACTACTGGTTTACGGCTGGGAGATGGGGCAGGGCAGGGGGTTGGGGGCTGCGAGAGGAGAGAGGGTGGGCCAAATTGGTAAAGGGATGCGGGGAAAGACAAGATCAAAAAACAAGCAAAGATCAGCTGGGAGCTGCTTACTCCCGACACAGTCTGCCAGCGATACACGCAAGGAAGATAGCGAAGACACGGGATCTTGACTTTGTGAGGCCGAACAATTAATTGCCGGAGGAGGGTAGAGACGTCATCTCTCCCCCCCCCCCGCACCACCACCACGACGATTCGCCTGTGTAGATAGCTGTGAATATTCCTTGTATAGGATGTGTACAGAGCTGTGAATATTCCTTGTATAGGCTGTGTGGATAGCTGTGAATATTCCATGCATAGCCTGGGTGGATAGCTGTGAATATTGCCTGAATAGCCCGTGTCCACAGCTGCGAATATTCCATGTATAGCCTGTGTGGATAGCTGTGAATAGTCCCTGTGTAGCGTGTGTAGATAGCTGTGAATCTTTCACATTTATTCTGTTTGCAGTGTTATGAATATCATGTATGTATCTTGTTTGGTTGGATTACTTTTATACGCTGCTTGAATATCCCTGAACATTGTACAGCCTATGTTTGTTCCTTGTTTGGGCTATTTAGAGAGCTGTGAATATTTCGTGCATACCCTGTTTAAAAGCTGTGAATATTCCCTTTATTTTTATTGTTTTTCATAATTATTGATGGAGAATATTCGATGTTTAGCTGTTGAGATAGTAGTGATTACTCTGTATTTTAGCCTGTAAGGAGAACCATTAATATTTCGTCCATACCCTGTGTGGATAACTAAATATTCCCTATATTTTATCGACTCTTTTGAATTGTTGAGAATATTCAGTGTGTAGCTTGTTAAGAGAGCCGTGAATATTCCGTGCATACCCTGTTTGTATTATTGCAAATCTCCAGCTCGTAGTCTCTTTCGATACCTGCCAATGTTTCGTGTCTAGCCTGACTGGAAAGCTGCGAGTATCTGCTCCCAGCTGTTTGGATATAAACGTCCTGCACATAATGTTTTTGGACAGCAGTGAGTCTTCCGTCTTTAGACTATATGGATAGTTGTGAATCTTACATTTATTGTTTTTTTTCGGTAGCTGTGAAAAGTTCTGAATATTGTGTGTGCAGTATGTTTGTAAAGCTTGAGTCCTCGCCACAGCCTTTTTAGATGCTTGTACGTCTTTCCAGATCATTAGCCTGTTTAAATATCTGTGACTGGTTTGTTAAGGGGATTAGCTTTTCTCGTTCTAATGAAAGTTTGAGTAAGCTCCCTTGCTCAGCGGATGTTGGGAAGTCTTCTGTATTATTAGCCAATTGGCGCAGCGCTTTGATGCGGAACGTTAAGTAGGTGTTAACTGCATTCCGAGATTATTTTTGTGTTGACTGTCCAGCTCCAGAGAGACTCATCACAAATGGCGCGTGGCTACTTCTCTCTCTCTAGAAAGATTAAAAACATTTGATAGCAGTGAATCCACTGCGGGTAGCCCGTCAAGACAACTTGGAAACTTGGGTGCGTGTTCTGTTTCGATGGCTAAAATCGAAATGCTTTCTTCTTGGAGAGCTGAAAATCCTGGGGCTAGCTCCCACGCAAAGACCTGGTGGATTTTTCATGCTGACCACAAAGAGATTTGTCATGCAGGACGTGACAGGTAGATTTTTGTCTTCGGGCACTGCCATGGACAGACCAGAAGGACCCCGGGTGGAGGGTGAGTGGGGGGTCTCAGTACGGAAAGAATCTTTCAAGGTGGACAGGAAGCGGGAGGGGATAGGAGGGTGAGAAAGGTTTCCTTTGAACAGGACAAGATAATCGAGATGTACGAGGTTAAGAAAAGACAAATATAGACGAGAAGGACACCCCAACCCCTCTTAAAAAAGAGAGGGAGGAATGAATGAGTGAATGAGTGAGAAGCAGGGCAATACAAGGGCAGGTCAAACGGACTAAGTCAAAATCAAAGAAATAGATAATTATGGGAAGAAGTCAAAATCAATGTTCATGGTGCATGACTGGATGAAATTGAAAAGTATGCAAACGAATGTGGGTGTGCAAAGAATTCAAACAGTAGAAAAGACTAACTTTAAAAAGAATTTTACGAAAGTTCAAAAGAACTAGTCATTTTAAAAGTCAGCTTGCTCCAGCAACTGATATTTGTGATATGTTATTCAGCTTTCTTCCTCCGCTAGTACAACAAACAAAATCTTCGTGATCGTCTGTGTGTGTGGAAATGGGGTAGAGGGATAGAAAAGGGGGAAATGGGAGGGGGTGGCGAATCACGAAAAGCGGATCAGGAGTGAAGTAGGCCTCTTGTTTTCGCTGGTAGTTCACGGCATTTCTCTTCGGCCGGAAGCTCGCCCAAGAATGCCTCGCAAAAACAGAACAAGGCCTGGCATCTGTCGGTGTCGAGTTACCTGACTCGCTGCAAGACATCGCTAGAACCTTGCGAACAGCTGGTACCTGGCCACAGGTACAACGTGCCTTTGATCTTGACTTCAAGAGAACGAACGAACAAGATTCGCTATGCTTGAGGCGCACAACGGTGCACCCAGAGATTTGCCTGCTCCAGGCATAGCAGTTTCTTTCCTGAACTAATTTCTTTAAAGACTAGGGAGGCAGCATCTCAATGCTTTGCTGTCCCAGCGAAGAAAACTTAAAATTATCTCTGTACCGACTTTGGGTCCAATCTAGGACAACCAATGGGACCGCACCACAAGGTTTTTTTTTAGGTATTGACCTTGACTCATAACAAGGACAACCAATCCTAAATATTCGTCAGACATCCTACTGATGTTATCTTCACACTGAAGGCAACACATGTAGCTATGAGAAACACGAGTTTCAGAAAGGATCTGGGGATATGTCTAACACCTATACACCTTAGCCATGACCCGGTCTTGCTGATAAACGTTTATGTCCTGCTGATATGACCAAACGTTGAAGTACAGACTATCTACCATAAATTTATAGACTACAGAGTGCGCCTATAGTATGCTTACTAGCTGACATGTCAGTAGTTATGTTTACTAGCCGACATGTAAAGTTTAGTTCTGTGAACTGACAGTAGCTGACATCTGTGCACTTCTGTCTAGTTCACACTGGTGGACTCATGTCTAGCAAAAGTTGTCTACTCCCCCTGATTTTCGAAACTATTCTGAAGGAAAAGTAAGAAATAAAAAACCCGCACAGAAATCCCGAAAAGATATTAACCGTCCTGGTATTTCCAGGATAGTTGCAATCCTGCCTTTCATACTTATTCTCCGTACTGCTTATAAATATGCGGGACAGTGGGCAACCGGTCTCGCTGACATCTGTAAACTGTAGATCGTGTGTAGCTCGTATTTGCAAACTTTGTAATATTTGTAAATTCTGCTGCGGTTTCCTGCAAGTGCTCTTTCAGCATACAGGCTAAAATACATTCTCGGCGAATTGCTTAGAGCTTGCAATCACGCACACGTCATGGTTGCGATTTGCCGCTGATGTGTTATTGCTGTGTCAAAATGTTCTCTCAAGATTTTTGTAAACATGGTTGCTTGTCTTTCGTTTTTCACTGCATGCACACAACTAGGATGGAGGCAAACGGCTCGTTAGGGGTTTGTCTTTTCCGGTGCTTCGGAGGCTGAGGCCGCGTTTTTTAAAAGTTGGGTTGTGGAAGGGGGCTTTGTAGGTACGTTTGGTGGATATTCCAATAACTGGGGTCTCTTTGACATTGGACCTGCCCTGTATACCCTTAAGACTTGTACGCGACCTGCAATATGTACTTTAATGTTGCGTGCGTTACCTGCAGTTTACGAATTTAAGACTTGTACGTGACCTGCATGCTATACCCTTATGTTGTTCGTGACCTGCATGCTATACCCTTATGTTGTGTACGTTACCTGCATGCTATACCCTTATGTTGTGTACGTTACCTGCATGCTATACCCTTTTGTTGCGTACGTGGACTACAGTGTACTCCCTTATGACATGCGCATTACTTGTGGTGGCATGGAAATTATTTTACTAAAAGTATCCCAGTTAAAGTTGTTGCTCAATGCTATAATACTTTAATAATTCTTAATTTAGAAGTGTATCTTCAGGATAGCTAAGATGAAGACTTGAATTTACTCCATTACCGTCAAAGGGTACATGAATTAGTGTTTGTTTCGCGTCGTCTCACGTTCGTATGAACACATGTTAAAAGCGATTAACTGAAATCATTCCGAGATTAAACTTTTGCACGCTTTTTGTAGTGAGTGACTGATTAAAAGAACGGCTCGCGTTTTTGATTTGTGCACAGCACCGGCAATGCCAAGCCACGCATTCCGTCAATACGCCCGAATTCGGTATTTGTGAAAGACATGCGTAAATTGTCGCTCTGTTTGTGACAGATCCCAGTTTTGGATAGCTTTCCCTCCTTCCTCTACAAGTCACGAATTCGTGCTGTCGTGATATTTCGATAGAAACTTCAGGACGTCAAACTTGAAATATTTCACACGTCCGAAGACCACATCGCTACGAAAAATATATCCGCGAAATTTGAGACAATATTTTCGTCGTCGCACGAAGTAGTTGAAAAATCTTCGGTCATAAATACCTTGTTTTTTCTGGTGTAACGTACGTATTCACCTGCAAAAAATGTGAAATGTTCACCAGTTGGGTTGAAGCCATTTTGAATGTCACTACCTGAATTTACTCGTTCTGTTTCTCGTCAGCGAAAACCTTTAAGTTCCGATCGTCACTGCAGTTCCTCTATAGATGAAAGTTACAGTACGCACATAAAAAAGTGAGGTTGCCGTTGAGGCAGGCTAACAAGCGAGAAGGAGAGTGTTGCAGCAGAGCTCTAATTGCTCATACCCCAACGCCTTCCCTGCGCACACCCACATGATTGGCCACTGCTGTGCACAACGGAGCAGCCAAGGGGCAAACTACATAATTTTTGGACAACTCCCCGCTCAGCAACCAAGGACCGCGTCCCTTTGTACTCGCCAGCCAGGCGCAGCCGAGAGTAAATTAGCGCCCCGGTGCGAGGATTGAGATATTAGCTGCGGACTTTCTGATTGTTTGATGTCGGGAAACAAGTTGCGCGGTTTGTGCAGGTGGCTTTGCCTTGCTGTTACTTCCCATAGGTGGCCTGCAAGCAAGCCGTTCGTCCGCATACCTAGTTCTGTTGCCTGCCCGGGAAAGGGTGTGAGAAAGAAATTTTACCTGGATGTGCTTTTACAAAACCGTTTATTTGTTTAAAACGTGAAAACATACAAACAGTACGGGATACAGAGAAACGGAAGGTAAGACGGAGACAGAAAGGAAAGAAATGGAGGAGAGAAAGAGAAGAAAAAAGATGATAGAGAGAAAGGGAGAGAGGATATAGAGAAGCGGAGAGAGGACAAGTGACAGCGATGGAGGAAGAGGAGGAAGAGAGAGAATAAAAGAGAGGATATAGAGAAAGGGAAAGAGGATATAGAGAAAGGGAGAGAAGATAGAAAGGGAAAGAGAATAGAGAGAAAGGGAGAGAGGATAGAGAGAAAGGGAGAGAGGACAAGTGACAGCGATGGAGGAGGAGCAAGAGAGAGAGAGAAGAAAAGAGAGGATAGAGAGAAAGGAAGAGAGAACAAGTGACAGATTGAGGAGGAGCAAGAGAGAGAGAGAAACAAAGTGCTTAGTTTGAAAATATTCGGACCTGCGACGAATTGGGTTTGTGTAAACGTTCTTCGGAAACCTTGTTACACAGCGCAGGCGGAAATGAATGTAATCTGCTTCATCTAAAAGCGTTAATGCCTGAGACGAATAAACAAGAAACGACTGCATGCATCACTTAGCTTTGCACCTCATTAACAACAAATTTAGGTTTGTCATATACAAATTTGTCACATAAAGATTTGGGATATTCTGATTTGTCACATACAGATTTGTCATACATACTTTGAGCTAAGTTGCTTGTGCCAGTTGGCGGATATTGTTGCGTGTGTGCGTGCAAGCAGTTTTTGCTTGGGTGTATGAGTATGTGCGTACCCACGAGTTTGTGTTCGTTCGCGTGCCTGCGTTCGCTCGTCCGCAGTTTTAGCTACAGAAGTGCAGACCAGCAGTCCTCTGGGGATTCCTCTTCTGCGTGGACAAAAGAAGGCCTCATTCATCTTGCTTCATTTACCCATAATACTGTTGTCGCTGGAACCCCTGCTGAGACGTCCCATTACCAGCCATTTCCAGGGTATGGTATCTGTTGGGTGTGTGTGTGTGTGGAGTGGGAGGGGGGAGGGGCAGGGGGAGGGATAGCTCTTCTCAAATCAGTTGGATATCTGCTCCCTTTCCGCTTGGACAGAGTGAAGAAAAAGTATATATTGTGACAAACGGGATTATACGTTCTTGATGTGGAGTTCACACGTGATGCGTAGTCCACACGAGATGTGTAGTCCACACGTGACCTGTAGTCTACACGTGAGGTCCCTTTAGGGTGTGGAGGGAAGGGGACGGAATGGAAAACTCAGAAGGGACACGAACGGTCAGATTCCTACAGGACTTTCAGTGTTTGTTTCAGACGTTCGGGCGTCAATAAACATTGACAGTGTGTAAGTCTTTCTCCTTCTCTCTCACATCCATACACATGCACACATGCCCTTGCTCGCACGCGCCCACACCCAGCTTATATTTCAGTAACTCGCAAAGGAGGTAGTCTGTACGTACCTGCTTCTCTCCACTGGTGCTTCGTAAAGGAAACAAGCGAAGCTTTAATTAGCCTCCGTCTGGTGTCGGGCCTGATTACAGCGAACAGAGGCAAAGAAAGAGACAAACATCGTAGAGATGTACTGCTCGCGCAAGTCTGCATATCCCGGACAAACAAAAAAAAAGTGCAATTAATCGTCATCAGAATAACGATCTGGACGTTGCATACTTTGTTGTGTGTGTGTGTGGGGGGGAAATAGTTGGAGTGGGTAGGGATACAGCTGTGTTGTAGAGTGAGAGGGATGAAATGTGAAAGTAGTGCAGCGCCCCCCCCCCAAAAAAAAAAACCCCAACAATAAACAGAATACCCACCAGACTTTAAAAATATGGATATAGTGTTTGAAAACTGTTTCCTCTGCAGAAACGTTTCTCTTGTTTATGAAAATGATTTATGAAAGCATTATTTACAAATTCTGACGTATGTCTTACTTATTGTACATATTTAGTTCACGTAAGTTTCGTGATTAATTCTTAGGTTCGAAATCTTGCACACTGGCATGGACATGCACTGATACATACACATTGGCACGGACAATCACTGATACATACACACTGGGACGGACACACACTGATAAATACACACTGGGACGGACATGCACTGATACATAAACACTTTCATGGACAATCACTGATACATACACACTGGGACGGACATGCACAGACACATAAACCCTTTCATGGGCAATCACTGATACGTACACACTGGCACGGACATGCACTGATACATAAACACTTTCATGGACAATCACTGATACACACTGGGACGGACATGCACTGATACATAAACACTTTCATGAACAATAACTGATACATACCCACTGTTCGATAAAGAAGAAGACACGAAATAAGAAGGAAAACATGACTGCCTTTTTTTGTCTCTATCTCCTTTTGTTTCTATCTCCTTTTGTCTCTGTCTGCTTTTGTTGTTCTGACGAATGGGTACTGCCTCGAAACTGTTGATTGTCTGTACTGTTTAACCTAGCTTGGCACAGTTCCTTTGTGTTAACTTAAAAAGACATGAGTTAACAACCAGCGTCACCAACTATTGATGGAAAACACGTTTTTCCTGCCTGTACACATGCCTTTAGGACTTTTGTCATCTCTATCAATCAAACCGAGTGTCAGAAACAGGTGGAAGAAAAGTGGTGTAAGGGGCAGGTGGTTGGGTAAAGACCTTAACACGTGCCCAGCAGGTTTGCTTCAGGACTCTCTTCATCTCTCTTTTCTAAAGATTATGTCACCCAAACAGTTTCATTGGCTTAAAGAACCCTTTCCTCCATTTCGAACACAGTTACATGCGAACCGGATTGTACGACCCCTAAACTTAACACTTTGCATACGTCCTACGTGGTTAAGGTGCATCTCACCCGTTTGGACTAAAGTGCACCTCACACGTTTGGACTTCAGAACGGCTCGCACGTTTGGATCGAAGTACAGCTCACACAGTTGGAATGAAGTTCGGCTCACACGGTTGGAATAGCCCTACTGTTCAGGTGACATGATTGGACCACACCGGGATTTGCACAGTTTGATTAAAGTGAGTCACACACGGTGTCAGAAACTGTCTACAGCAAGCAAGTGTTGCCTCTAATATGTATACGAACATTCTCACCCCGAAAATTTCTTATCGGGAGAGCTACGAAAAACTGAGCAAATTATTATGTTAATGTTTGCTACTGGACATGTGTTCGACATAGTCGCGCCGTCGGAATAAGATTTTAGCTCGACCCTGTCCACGCGACTCGTACGAAAACCATTCGCTGTCAGCTGATAATGTGATGTTGACTGACCGAGTGCTAACTGGCGTTAGCGTCAGTACCGGATGATCAGGTGTCTGTTCGCCCCTTGACCTGTACTGACTCTACAGATGCTAAACTAATGTTAGCTAGTCACATGAATAATAGTAAGGAAGTAACCGAGAAGGCACTGACAAGAAATACGTATTTCAACAAATTGCTTGAAGGCGAACAAGATTCCGGGTTTGAAAATAAAACATGTTTTCTTTCGGCGCATGGATTAGTGTGGTCAAGAATTGGTGCTGAGGGCAAACAGCACCACCCAGCCCTACCCCGTCCAACTTACACCGCTCGAAATGACAGGAAAAAAGCTTTTACATTCTTCATTTTGTGATTGAACAGATAGAATTCATCCTGCTAACTCTTCTTGACTGAAAGGAAATTTTTATTTCAAGGAAAGTGAAAACAGGATTTTGACAAACAAACACGTGTTTTATCTAGATCAAAGAGGAGCGAAACCGAACAAATTAAATGTTGTCATCTTCCAGACAGAACTTCCTCTTCCGCCATGCACGGCACGAGCAAATTCCTAGTTACTTATGACTTGGGGGCATCCACTGTGAGCAAGAAATAGAAGCCTGAAGACTTCCTTCTAATGTCGTGGTTTTTTTGTGGGCGAAACAAACAACTAAAGAAGGTGACTCTGAGAGTCCAACAATAATCTTCCAAATATTTTATATGGTTGAAAGATTACGTGTGTTTTTGCGAGTGGCATGTCCACCTGGATATATTTACGTCACTATCGACCAAACGCAAAGGTTGAAAGAAATGCAAGAAACTGCGCGTAAAATGGCCACCAATGACGTCACTGTGTCGTAAAGGATGTTTTCAATAAAATTGGAACACCCACAATATCCTCTCCCATCCAGCGAGTCTGTAGAAACACTTCCAAATAAAGGAGGCGGGGGATAGAAAGTAAGGCTAGAATCACTGACATCAAAGTTATTTATTTATGTGAAACGTCTGCAGCTATCAAAAGACAAATAATTAGCAAGCCTCAACGTGTATACCATAGTGGTCAGTGTAAAAGATTCAAGAAAAGAGGCGCCTTTCTATTAGAAAGCTTCAATGCATTAACGAATGTCTGTCCATTGGACATAAAACTGTCTCTCTGGTGCTGGTTTTTTTGAGGAAAAAAAATGTTCTGAAGGGTAAGAACGCCTTTATTCTCATGGCCTCTGTAGTGCCTCGGGGGAAGTGAACCCGAAAAAATGGGAGGAAGACACAGCAGATTGAATGTAACGTGTCTGACTTTCTAATTATTGGTCTGTTTCGCTTCAGTTTCCGATAGATTTGGCCGTTGTGGCCCGCTTCCTGTCATCAGCCTAACAAAAGGTCTCTCCACCATACCTTTCTTTGAGCAGTCTGGTATTATCGTCTCTACCTTACCATTTAGTCACCAAATTCATGTTGCTATATCCCCCTTTACCCAAAGCTTAACCTACCTACGTTCATACCTGACATGCTTATACAAGCCTGCTGATATTTATCTCTGTTCTCCTCTTTACCCAACTTAACGTCCTTATACCAACACATTGCCAAAGTACGTATCCTAATGTATTCTAGACCTTGATTTTATCCCCACATTTTGCACCGAGTTAAAATTGCTTCTGAAAAATAATTTTCAAGTCCTGCAGGCGTTTCTTTTCTTCATGTCACATGAATCCTAGCAACCTGGAGTTGGTTGTATTATAGAATTCATCGTACCGGGGACTGTCCTTTCCTGCGCTTTTGTGGGGATTGTAACTACACACCAAATTCTACTCCAGCCATAAACAATACTTGTGGCACATACCGTAGCCCCGCTTAGAGGACACCGGGCGTTAGGAAGGATTTCGCGCTGGACTGAGCATTCCCGAGCACAGCTATACTGTCTATCTGGTCTGTCAGCTTTTGTAACGCCTCAACTTCCGGCAGTCTGCTGTCAGCTGCTCAGGCTACGGTATGCGCCGCTGGTTCCTACAAGGTGACAAGACTGTCCAAAGTCTCTTGACATGGTGAGTTAACACTACCCGAAGTCTTTTTTGCGCAGACGTTCACACGTTGTCCAGCTATTGTCAGGCATAAAATAAAACAGACGACGTTTCCTTTTCAAACTTTTTATGTCTAAAAGTTCATACATATCTCCAATTAATACAAAAAGAAATACATTGCATCAGATCGTGAGTTCGCGACAGGTTGGCTAAAACTAACAGAAAGCTTCGAAGGAGAGCACATAGATGTCTTTGTCAGTGCATTAGATTTTTTTTCTTTTTTCAATCTCCTTATTTGTCTTTGGAAAGTGGTCTGAAATTCGTCTCTGAGCGGCCATTTTTTTATAAGTTTTGAGAACAGTTTTTAACATTTCAGTGCACAAAGACAAAGAAATACATGGGAAATTAAAATCAAGCGATGACAAGGACATTGTACAGAATACCAATGTACCGACTGCAGACAAAAACTACGCGTTTGTAGAAAGTTTTACACGCAATAAGAGGATTTCCAAATCACGCTGGGTTCCATGCGTAAGACCTCAAAGGTCTTCTCAGTCTGCAAGAAACTATGCTGTGATAAGACTTTCTTTTATATTGATGCAGTCTGTTGACGAATGATCTTCCCCTTACATTATTTTTCATATGCAGATGTACATGGCAGTAATAACAATAATTACACAGACAAATCAACAGCCACACACAAACTGCATCAGGTGAACCCACCCACCCACCTTTGTAACTAAAAAAAAAACCCCCAGCAATTCAAAGACAGCGATGTGCGAGCTGATATCTTAGATGACAAGTGTAAGGAACACATAGTAATTGTACAATGCTTCCTGCGTTTATTTCCCTGCTGGATGGATTACAATCGTTTCTTTCTGTTTGAAGTAAGAACGGAAGAATGATAGAGCAGCTCTCGAGTCGGTATGTACTGCACGCATGTCTGATTGATGTCCTCGTGAGGCGAGATCGCGGGACGCAGAGGGAGATCGCTTCTGAGCTACCGAGAGCGGAAAAGACAAATTGTTTGAATTGTGCCTGGGTGTACAGCAGAACCTAGTCTGATTGTATACAGTGTTACTGCGGGCAGTTTGACAAACAGCTGGGTACAACGAGCAACAAAGTTTTGATAAAGGCTCGCGTACACAGCGCTACATGTGAGGGAGGAAAGTGGCACGGCGAAAGCTTGTTATGAATCATTTAGTGGAACGTCATCCGAGCTACAAGTGTTCGTGGTAGGAAGGGGAGGTAATTTTAGATGGACAGTGCTTCCACCACGAGCTGATTTCGTACTGTGGAGAGATAGGGGCTCTATTACTCAGCTACTCACGTGCTCATTATCTTCGTTCGTTTGTTTTCT
>SMGT01005556.1:245308-257044 GCA_004794575.1 Lanistes nyassanus
GGGGCAGCCAATCGCCAGGTGGGTAGGAAAGGGTAGGGAAGGGTAGGGGTGGAGAGGGGGCGGGGTGGAGAGAGAAGCGTGGGTAAGGGGGTGTCAGTGTGGGAGAGAAGGAGGTGAGAGAAAAGAAATAAGAGAGAGAGAGAGAGGAGGGGTAAAGAGAAAAAGAGGAAGGTGGAGGGTCAGTGTTTGAGGTTGAGTCCAGTGGGTGCCATGGTACCGAAATGGGTAATGAAGTAGGATTCCATATTCTTACGGTTAATGGAATCGCCCTTCATTCTCCAGATACCACAGACCCTCATGTTGTTGGCTGTGTGTGGGGGTGTGCTGAAGTGACGTGCAACTGGTGAGTTTCTGCGGTGTTTAGTGTCAGCTATCCACATCTGCTGAAGCTAAGTCTTTTTCTTCTGTTTTCATTGTTGTCGTTTTTTCGTCGTTTTTGTGTCGTCCTGATGAAGGGGTAGTGCCCCGAAACATGTAGATTGTCTTTGTCTTTGTCATGTCTTAGCTTGGTCCAGTTCCCTTGTTTTAAACCATTGCTCTTCTTCTTCCTGTTCTCTCTTTCTGTCTTTCTTTCTCTTGCTTTCTCTCTCTTTCTCTTTCCCACTCTCTCTTGCTCTCTTTCGCTCACTTTCTCCCTCTCTCTCTCCCTCTCTGTGTGTGTGTGTGTGTGTGCGACAGCGCGCGCGCGCGCCAGCTTTAACCAATTCGGTCACTTCATGTAACCCAGCAAGTGTTTTAACTATAATCCGAAAGAAACACATAACAAAATAATCAGGTTAAAAAAAATTCCGACCAACTCGGCTGCCTCAACACGTCTGACCGGAGAAATATCTTGTCGTGGTCATACGTTGAACGTGTGTAGTAAACAGAAAGCAGGGGGGTGAGGTGGGGTGAGGTGAGGAGGGTTGAGGAGGGTTGAGGTGGGGTGAGGTGCGGTGAGGTGGGTTGGGTAATATAACATCTGAAACCATCAGCACATAAACATGTCGAGCCTAATCTTCACTGCTGTATCTTAAGGCCTCACAACCCGTGGGCTCGGGCAGAAATGCCTTCTAGACGTCGCATGGCTCTCCTGAATGTGTTCCCACCAAGTTAGCTTAATTATTCCCACCTAATTAGCTTAATTAGAAAAGCAGCCGTTGCTCGGTGGTTGCCTATGACCTCGCCGTCTGTAGTCTTGCCAAGCTCTCTCCCCTGTTTCGCTCGTTAACCCGAAGTTCAAGCAGTGACGTCATGCTTATGACAAGTCTTGTCTTTTTCTTTACTGGTGCTTGGTACTAAAAGCTGAGACGGACGTCAGAGGTCAAGGCAGCTTCCAGGTCAAACATTCGTGACCATGAGCACGACCTTGTCCTAGGTCCACTGGTTTCGCCCTCCGCCCCAGAGCACTGGGATACCTTCAGTGCCTGGGAATGGCCGGAGTCCAGGGGGTTAGATATGCTGGCCTCGGAAACTACAGGTAATCTAGTAAGTGGAAACCAATAATAGATTGCTTATATTGATATCCTAGGAGACAGCCCTTTAGCCTTCTAAAGCAGCCACTAAGCCAGTCACTAAAGCAGCCACTAAGCCAGTCACTAAAGCAGCCACTAAAGCAGCCACTAAGCCAGCCACTAAAGCAGCCACTTAGCCAGTCACTAAAGCAGCCACTAAGCCAGTCACTGAAGCAGCCACTAAGCCAGTCACTAAAGCAGCCACTAAGCCAGCCACTAAAGCAGCCACTAAGCCAGCCACTAAGCCAGCCACTAAAGCAGCCACTAAGCAAGTCACTAAAGCAGCCACTAAGCCAGCCACTAAGCCAGTCACTAAAGCAGCCACTAAGCCAGTCACTAAAGCAGCCACTAAGCCAGTCACTAAAGCAGCCACTAAGCCAGTCACTAAGCCAGTCACTAAGTTAAGGCCACAACCAGTGAGAGAGATTGGGGCATGTATTTAACAACAGTGATTTCTTCCTGTAAGTGACGCCAATACTTTTCAATGTTAAATATCGACATCCATTAATTTAAGTCTGTCTTCAATGTGCCATAATCCAAACTCCAGGCTTTTTTTTTTACTATTTGCTTACGGGTAGCGGAGCAGAGATAAGTGATGTGCAAAACGTCAAAACAGGTAAAAGTCACATTAATGAGAGAATGTGAACACTTACTACTCACTGGGGTGTACCATAATTCTTGGAGCAACCTTTTAAAGATGCCATAGAGAGGGTGTGGATCTCTCTCTCTCTCTGTGTCTTTGGAGGGAGAACGCTTCAAACCAAAGACATTTCCATTTCCCAATTTCTCTTAGAAATGAAATTAGAAAGATCAGAAAGCACATTCATCTCTTTTGCCGAAGACTGAAAAGAAATTCAGCAGGAAGAGACCGTACAACTGGCCTAATTAAATTTATCTGACACAGCAACATAGCCTTAAGCTTGCCAGAATCAACGACTCGGTTTTTTCCCCCTCCGCGAGTCGGGAGCAGAGAATCCACGTTCAGTTATGGGACTGGAAACCCTGGCTCGGAAAATAATCTTTGCTTGCTTTGCGTTTTCGGGGCTTGTGCCCGTGCTGGCCTGAGCGTGACGTGCCTGCATCGCAAGATTTTCATGTTTTGTCGGCAGATTCCAGACGGCGCGAATTTTCTAGCGAGTGCACTAAGATTGGCGTGAACTTGTTGTCTCGGCTGCACAACTGGTGCGTGATTGTGGCCACCTGGAACAGGCGTGGTTGCTCGCACACGTACGTGAGAAGGACTCGGGAGTCTGGTGATTAGGCTGTAGTCTGCACTCTGTCAAAGTTTCAACCGTCCTGTCCCAGAATGCAGGCGCGAAAGAGATTGAGGGAGGGCCAAATGAGGAGGGAAAGAGGGGGAGTTTAAAGTGATAATCAAAAGAGGTAGTGATAAAGAAGGAAAAAGGACAGGTTTAGCAAAACAAACAAGATATAGGAGACAACAAAAGACAGAAAAGTAGAAAGGGAAAATGAAGAAACAAGAGGCAAAGCAGAAATACATTATTCATATATATACACGGAGCGAAAAAGAGGAAGAAAGAAGTTGGAGACGGAGGAAAGAAGGGTGGTAGGAAAAAAGACAGAAACTTTCCAATCAGAACAGCAAGCCACATCTTGTATAAAAATTGGACAGGTTTGTCCAGATGCGTTTACACCACCCATTCCCCCACCCCCTAATGTCCTTTCTTTTCGGATTTTCACTTTTGTTCGGACGAGAGATGCGAGCTGGGACTGACCCGGGACACTGGCACGCAGATCCTGGAAATGGCATTACGTATCCTACAGGTTAGCAATGGTCATGCATTCGATTTCCGTAGGCGTTCAGAGGCTTTTGGCAGCATGCTTCTGGTGGCTCATAAACCAGTCAACAGAACCTTTCTCCTCATTCGTGAGTGATATTCACCTCATCGGACAGCAGACGTGTCCGTCGCACGCGGGAGGAGCCTGTTAAACCCAAGCTTTAGCCGTTTTTTTTCCTCTGGAGTCAATTTATAACATCTGAACAACAGTTTTCTCTTTTGACATCTGGGTAGGGAAGAATATAACGTGAGGCACTGCATATAATACCCTCTTATATTTCAAAAGATGAAAATAATTAAATCAGAAACATTAAATTCAAGAGCAAAACAAAGGGTGGTTAGGGAGGCAGGCAGGCAGACAGGAAGGCAGGCAGGCTGGCTGGCTGGTTGGTTGGTTGGTTGGTTGGTTGGTTGGTTGGTTGGTTGGTTTTGGCAAATACTTTTTAGTGAAGTATTTTTAAACAAACCGATGAAAGTGCAAAATACGGAAGCTGTGAAACGTCGACTTCCTGTCTGTCTGAGTTTCGCTTGGCCGAGTTTTCTGTTGTGCGTTTAGTACCTCAAGCCCCAGTCACCTGTTTCTTTTCTCTTTACTTTGGAAGCACAGGCAGGAAATACGTAAGAAAATATGAATATCCGAAATCAACAGAAAAAGCACACGCAAACAAGCAAATACACACGCTGTCGTGCACAAGCGTAAAATAGAATCTGGAAGACGTTCACTTTGTTCTGCTCTTGTGCACCGCGATCACTCACTCCTTCAACAGGCAAGACTTTTCACCGGATTTACTTTCACGGTTAATCAAAAATAACATTCCAGCGATTTAGCCGAAAGACTGATCCCAATTTGCGGGAAACTTTTTGCGTTGCTGTTTTGTTCGTATTATTTATTTCACTTTTAGAGAAGCTACTGCCCTTGTTTCTGCCGTTTCTTGTTACTGGAAGCACTCCCATTTTGAGATAACGACGGAAGCAAATGCATCACGCCGACGAAAAAACGGGAACACTTTGCAACAAAAGGACCCCGCTCTCCCTGCGATTTGTCGCGTTTTAACATTTGTCGTCGGTTTTAGTTCTTGTCAAGGCATTTTTAAGACGTACAATGTGATTTTTTTAAAAAAGTCTATTCCACAGTGGTTTGTCTCTCTCTCTCTCTCTCTCTTTTTTTTTGCGGTAATTTATTTTGACTTTGAAGGATCAGATAAGTCCGTGGTGCAAAATACGTAATTCATGTCAAGACATTTTTAGTTGCTATGAGTAATGCAGCTCTCGCTTTCTCTCGCTTTCTCTCGCTCTGAGAGCTAGAGAGCAAAGAGTGTGACCAGGAGGAGAGGATGAGCAAAGACAGAGGGGAGAAAGAGAAGAGCACTTGATAACAGACAGAGAGCGAGGACAAGGAGAGAGGAAATAAATAAAATCGCTCTGAGTCTTCTTTGTGTATTGTCGAGCACTGCCCACTAACGCATCATTCACGCTTCTCGAATAGTTAGCTTTTGCGCCTTGACTAAATTACTACACGGTCCATTGACCACGCCCATGCGGTCGCTTGAATGGCTTCTACAGAGTCACGGACTGTCTGGCACAGTAAGCGAGGTGGATGGTTGTCTCCCCTGCTGGTGCCAGGATAAGGAAAAAAGCTAGCGTTACAGGAAGGCAGCGTGGTGCGGACAGCAGAGGCCATAACGTCTCGGATAAATTTCGTTTCCTTTAGGCCAGCGAGAAGGTGCTCACATAAAGTGTTCCAGTAGGTTTACCGCTGAGTGTCTGTTTATTCAGAACCTAGGATTGTCGGGGAAGAGAGGGATAGGGCTTGGGGTAAGGGAGGTTTTGCGACGTCAATGGTGGATGCTGGGCTGTGGTAAAATATGTGAGATTCGCTTGTCAAGAATTGTTGTTCTCCTACCATCAGGTTTGTCTGTCTCTCCCCTTTTCGTTTGGTCCCTACGTGTGATGGCAGATACATCCTCGCTGTCTGCCTGTCTGCCCTGCCCTGTCTTGTCCCGTCTTGTCCTGCCCTGTCCCGTCTTGTCCCGTCTTGTCCCGTCTTGTCCTACCCTGTCCCGTCTTGTCCTACCCTGTCCCGTCTTGTCCCTCTTGTCCCGTCTTGTCCCGTCTTGTCCTACCCTGTCCCGTCTTGTCCCGTCTTGTCCCGTCTTGTCCTACCCTGTCCCGTCTTGTCCCGTCTTGTCCTACCCTGTCCCGTCTTGTCCTGCCTGCCTGCCTGCCTGCCTGCCTGCCTGCCTGTCTGTCTGTCTGTCTGTCTGTCTGTCTGTCTGTCTGTCTGTCTGTCTGTCTGTCTGTCTGTCTGTCTGTCTGTCTGCACATACATACAGTCAGATTGTGTAAGAAGTTTGGGGATGTAGAAAAGACGGTAAGCGAGACATAAATGAAAATACAGGTGGACAAACATAATAGACAGACATTTAAGAGTTAAACTCATTCAAATTTCAGTGCCAGTGTGTGGGAATATGTTCTAATACATATATTACACGATCTGCGTGTTACATCCGTATTATATATATATATATGAAACCTAGCCACGTTTCTCAGCGCCAGCAGAAAGACATGCCTGCCCTCTTGATCCTCTCATCTCGGCGTGAAGACCAAGCTGCATCTCGCACTCTAGAGGCTCTGCTAGTTAACGGTTGTTTGGACTACTTGTCAGCAAGTGGAAAACTAATGTTTGTTTTCTTTTTTCCCGCAACGGCAATTTTGTCTGAAGTACAGAAACCATCAAAACGGCACTCAGCGCGCTCTTCTGAACTACTTCCGTTCTTTTGAGACAAAATTACTCTTTGCCCCGATGTTTCCAGAATTGTATCTGTGCCCACATGGGCACAAAATAACAATTTGCTTTCGCCTAACACCATTTTGTACCAGAAGTCAACAACGAGTTGTGCACACTTTAGCCCCCATTTAGTCAACTCGGCACCTGATGTGCAAAACAAATGATTTTTCACCTGAGTGGTGAATGGTGAAGGTGGCATGGAATGAACGCGATTATGGGAGGTCTGAGTCTGCGTTCTTAAAAAAAAACCTTCGTCTCAACTGAAGGTTAAGAAAGTAATCCGGGTTTGAATCACTTTTAGTGGCTGGGATTGGCTTTTCATTTTACTGCTGTCAAGTGTCAAGTGCCTTTTGCTAGAATTGCGCGTGCTTGTAAAACGCCTTGTCTTTTTGCAAGGTTTCCATTTAGCGGATCCAGCTGGACTCAGCGTGGGTGTCCAAGCATCCTGCCAGGCCTCACCAGAAGGTGGTCCCTGCCGTCGGCTGGGTGTGCAGTCCCGTGGTGAACAGCAAGGGCACGCGTGTGGCCTTGTGTCTTTTTAGGGTTAACAGCAATTATGCTGCTGGTACGAATTTAACTTGAAAAAGATGGGGTACCATTTGGGCACGCTGCTCAGAGAAGTTCTGTGCATACTGAAAACTCAGGATGCACCTTTTCGTATTATAATGTTAAAGAGGTCGCCCTTTTGGCATGCCGGTTGCAAAACTGGCATGCTCATACACCAACACAAAGGAAAATTGGAACGCACGCAAAACTGAAATTAGTTAAGCAACCCTTTTTCTTTCTTTCTCTCTCTCTCTCTCGCACCACCCCACTCTCTGAGTGCGCGCAGGACAATTTTGCACCCTACATAGATGATTACTTCTTGACGACAATGAAAAAACAAACACCAATCATTTTGCTATTTTCATCCGATTACAATAAAGGCTTAAACTCAGCCGTTATTGGGTCCTTCCTCTCATAATGGCTCCTTGTATATTTGCAGTACTCGACCATCTACTTTAATTTCATTTTCGTTTCCAAACAAACAAACAAAAGCAATGCAAGCACTATCTACACGAAATATAAACAAAACAAATACAAAACAAAAACAAAAATTTAAAAAAAAAAAACAGCGCTCCACAATATGGAAAGATGATCCTAGCTATCTCTCTTGAGACAGCTGTGAAATACGTCTTGCTGACAACCCAAATTTTTTGTTCTCAGCTTGATTTTCAAGCTTTCGAGAGAGTTCATTATTTCGGCACTAAACAAATTAGCAGACGTGTTCCTGTTATATGGTCAGCGTTTCAAGCAGGAATTAGCTGTTCTTAAATAACATAGATTATGTGGTAACGTACATTCTGCTCTTCGCAATGCTAAGTAGAACTTTTTAGGGCAGTTAGTAAAATCTGTACAAGCAAGTATGTCAGCGTACTATTATCTGCGGTGTTGCTGAAGGTCGAGTGGGTTAGTTATCTCTCCATGAAGATTTAACGCATTGTTTATCGCAGGTAATGAGCGAAGCGGCACCTCAGGGTAGGGTGGAGGGTAAGGGTTGGTGTGGTTTTTTTTGGTTACTTTAAAGTTCAGTCGCAAACGAGATGCGTGTCAGGAGGATGCTAATCGCGACAACGTGCTGGGTCACAGGTGTCAGTCTCACCCAGTCACGTTATACAGACGCCGGGCCAACCAGTCCTAGTACTTTTCCTTATTATGCCAGACGCCTGGCAGGGCAGCTACTCGGGGCCTGGATAGCTCAGTTGGGAGAGCTGCGGACTAACAGATGTAGGTTGCTGGTTCGAATCCTGGTGTGGCCAAGGATTATTTCCTGGAGTTAAACATTGTGAAAACTTCATTCGGCCATCTCCCCGCACATTAAACAGCTGTCAGTCTGGTGGTTCTTTCGGTGCATAGTTAAGTAATAAGACCCCATCCCCCATAGTGCGAAATCACCGCGAGGTGGAAGCACTGTCCCTCTAAATCACCACCACCACCACCACCACCACCACCAGGGCAGCTACTCGATTGACAATTTTTAAGTCTTAGGTATGACTCGACCGGGGTACGTACTGCCGACCTCTCGCCTCGAACGCTCAGGCCTTAGCAGTCTGGAGGGTGTGGGAGAGACTTGACGGAATAACTAACTTCGGCTCTGCACCACGTTGGCAGATAGCCGTAGCTTATTTCGCTCTGTCTGTCTCCAAGTCTGAGCAAGGCATTTCAGCCACAGTTTCTTTGCCAGCTTCCAGCTCAGAACCGTGAAAAGAGATTTCGCCAATTCGTCGAAGAAGTTGACGAGCATTGTCGAGGTCCTTTTTTTTCCCCAGAGGCGAGATTTACAGGTGCGAGCAACGCAAGGTAAGCTGTGACGTCACTTATGGCATTATGTTGGGCCTGATACCCGAACGCAGACAAGTACAGACTTGGCTCTGCTGGACGAACACTGACTCTCGTTAGTCCAGTTAGAAAGGTCTTTACCTAACATCTCTTGCTTTCCTTGCATCTGTAGAACTCGGCCTCTGCGGTCCCTGACGGGCTGGGGTTGCATCCTTCTCGGCATCCCATCATGCTTGGCATGCGCTGTAGCCGTCTTCCTGTCACTCCAGCGCATACAAATCTGCTTCAGAAGCCCTACAGGCGAGCAATCTTCTTGAACGCCTAGACTGAGTGTCCAATTCCCAGACCGACACCGTTGGCATTAGAGTACTTTACGGACTCCGTTACACAACCAAGACAAACAGAGGGTCCGGCTACTTCTGGCCTCATCAATCCTTTTTTCCCCTTGTTTCGTCTGGTTGCTGGGATACCTGTGTAGAACTATGACACCACACCACACCACTGGTGGTAATAACAGACGAGTACTAGAATATCAGGATTTGGAAAAAAGTCTGAAAGCTGCTGACTGAGCTAAAAACTTAACATATCAACCGCCTGAAACTTTAGTTGTGTAAAGATAACGTGTTGGCAATATCCGTCTAGCTGCCTGCGACTTATGTTGATTTTCTCCCTGTTTACATCGTTGTTCCGCCGATAGAGTCAGATGTGTTGGTACATGTAATAATGGTGAAACTGAAAAAAGACTAAAAGTTTGATGGGATTTTTAAAATGCGCATCTTGCTCAACGCACACTTTGGTATTTCTTTTTGTCGTTACTCCCTCCTGCTCCGTAACGCTCTCGATTCACTCGTACACACGGACAGGCCCACACAAGCACGCACAGACGCACCGATGCACTCTCGCGCTTGCGCAGTGAAAGGTCTTTGCACACTGCACTGGCAGCACGAAACAAAGCACGCACGCGCAGACGCGTGCGAACAGATGACGAGTCTGTGTTTAGAACAAACCCTTTTCGTTTTACCAGGATGAATGCCACGGCGAAAACTCTGTTTACATGCGTGTTTCTTACCCGCCCCCGGGACTCGGGAGCGGCAGGGCCGGGGGAGGGGAGGGGGACGATAACAAAACGAGATACGAGAGGAGAAAGAGAAAGCTTTTGTAAACAGCTGAGTTGAAGGATGCTGTCTGAACATCAGCTGTTGGCGGTGCCGCCACGTTTGAACGATCTCGCTTATTTGACTTGCCTGCAGTCGTTTCCATTTCATTTCGTTGTTTAGAATCATTCACCTTCGTTCTCTATCAGTATGTTCCTCGACTTTCATACACATTGGGGTACAGGTCTGAAAGCCAACTGCATTACGCCTTTAATTTTAATTATGGTTTATTTACGGCCTTTAAGCTTCTGTGATGCTTCACACTGCTTGACTAAATTCGATAAAAATTGAAGTAATTAAGAAGTTGGAAAGTTTTTAAAGCAAACGGTTGGACTAAAATTTTGTCTCCGCAAGAGAAGCTGATGGCCAACTAGTGCTTTGGTCTCCGTACCCGAAGAAGTTGGCACGGTGCCCGGGTAGCAAGCATATACTAAGCCGACTATGGCCCGTTGGCTATAATGTGATGCAGATTATCTTTACATGAAAAGGGGTTGTGGGCCATATGAGGAAGTAATCTTCAGTAACACATCTGAGAGGAATGGGTCTTACCAATAACTCACGGACCAGCAGATGCTGAAATCCTATAATCGACTTGTCTGTCGTGGCTTTTAGTGAGTAATTGATCCTTTATTATGTGAAAGAGTAATCTTTAACTTTTTACTTTTAAAAATCTGTGCCTTTTACTAGGAGAAAAAATGATCGTTTCCGGCTTTCCCCGTTTGTTCAATGCCATCAGCTAATTCATGTTGACAACGCCCCACTTTTTTTGTTTGTGTTTCTTCGCGTGGTTTTTAATTGTATAGAGAATGGATATTCTTGGCGTATTGATTTCATTAGCTTTTCTTGACCGTGAGCACGGTTCACCAGAGAGGGTTTAAGAAGAGGCGGTGTGGGGGGGGGGGTCGGAGGGGAGGCGCCAAAGAAGCGAATGTTTTTAGCGGCGCCTACATTGTAAGGAGTTTGGGGAAGTACTTTTTGATGGGCTGGGTGGTGGTGGCAGCGGAGAGAAGGGTTTCGCCTCCATTTCGACCGTCAGGAGTCTGACCAAGATCCCACTGGCGAGGCGGTAATTTGCCAAGAGGAAAAGTTGCTGATGCTTTTCTATCTGCTGCAAAGAGACCGGAAGTATGTGGCGAGGCTTTCTTCTGACTCCGCTACTTCCGGCGACCTGTATGTGCTCGAGAAGACCCAGGGAGAACTGTAATCTTTATATACATGCATTATCCTCCGCTTATTTTCTATCTATCCTATTTGCCATTGCCCTTCCGGAATCTTCTGTCGAAGTACTTGGAAGTAATTCTAAGCAAAGGGTTGCAAGGGAAAAAGAAAAGAGTTCACTCTCGACATGAAGAACTGCATAAATACACAGTCCAATAGCCAAACACGCAGTCGAATAACACAAACACACTCAGATAACAGACTGGCATGCGGGATAGCTCAGCTGGCTGAGTATTTATCTCAAGAGCAGGAGGCCAGAGTTGTAACCCCACCAGAGCCACATGGGCGCTTCACGAGGGGCGACCAAAAGAAAATCTCCCAGTATTGAGATTAATATAGGGAATTATTATTGTTGTTATTATTATCTGCATATGTTTGAAGGTATGTATGGATCTAGGAATGCATATACATATAATTGAATGTACGTATGCTTTATGCATATGGACAGGTGAATGGATGGGTTATAAAATCGATATCGCACATGAGCTTATGTGACAAAGATACAGTCAGTATATTGTACTTCAATGTGCTTCTAACACCCCCACCCCCACCCAGATCTCACGTTTCCTAACGTGCTTCCACTGTTCCCACCCTCTTGTTATTTCCGCCTGGAAGGAGCTGTTTTTTGGACGAAGTGTGAGTTCGTCATTTTCAGCACGCAAAGACGCAGGAAGCACTAAACTTTCAAGAATGTTGCTGAACAACAACAACAAATTATGAAGCATATTTTCTCCATTTTTTTAACGGCTCTGTTTGTCCTGTCACGCTCTGGTTCTGAGGCTGGTTTCTGCTGCGCCCATGATCTCTGACGCTGTCTGTCCACACATGCGGGGCGCAGATCGGCGTAGGAGCTTTCGGACCAACGGTTTTAACTGCTTCTTTCTTTATGTGCGACCGACTCCTGACGAACTGAGACGTGCTGAAGGAATGAGCCAGGGATAAGCAGCCATCTTCCACAGGTTTCG
>SMGT01005556.1:266877-281098 GCA_004794575.1 Lanistes nyassanus
CCTTCTTTCCTTCCTTCCTTCCTTCCTTTCTTCCTTTCTTTCTTTCTTTCTTTATCTTTCTTTTTCTTTGTTTATCTTTCTTTTTCTTTGTTTTTATTTCTTTCCTTTCTTTTTCTTTCCTTCTTTCTTTGTATTTTTTCTCTCTTTTCTTTTTCTTTCCTTTTCTTTCTTTTTCTTTCTTTCCTTTCTTTCTCTTTCCTATTTTCTTTCCTTGTTTTCTTCTTTTCTTTCTCCCTTTCCTTTCCTTCCTTCTTTCTTCCTTTCATTCTTTCCTCTTTATTCCCAAATATTAGTCAATAATAATAATCCATGCAGAATACCCTGTTTCACGAAAGTTTCCCACGGAGCAAGCAATAATTTTCGTTTTGAACAGTAAGGGAGGTAATTTTGCTTTGCGGAACACTGTCTTCTTGGCGTTCAGACGGAAGGGCAAGGCTGGAGTTTAGAGCGAAATTGGACTAAGATGAATACGATAAAGCACTGCAACGAAATCACCGCCATCTAGCATCAGTGAGTGCTGCCTATAAACCAACATGTCTTGCTCAGCTGGGCACTTTACTCGCCGAACTTTGGCAAAGAAATGGGTTGCGGCGCTTGTGGCAGGAAGGTTCTCGTTCCTGGGCATTCAAAATAAACAAGTCTGGGTCAGTGATGTCAGACTGCGTGGTATATCACGGGGTGGAGAAAGTGGACCCTGGACTATATTAGGGAATGGGCTTGCTAAAAAGAAGAAAGAATGAACGAAAGGAGAAAACAAAAGATGTTGAGAGGTCAGGAAGGACGGAAAGGTGTGAATGAGGGGATAAGGACAGGATTAACAGAAGGAAGAAGGTAAGAAAGTAAGTGTTTATTTCGAAAGATGAAATTACTCGTTTCTTCTTTGAGGGGAGGGGCTGGAGTTGGGGGAGGTTTACTAGATGCTTCACATGACACGTAGCTCAAAACGTTGTGGGCTTAAGGGGAAAGAGTTAACATTAAGTAATGCAGGTATTTACACAGATCTTTTCAAGCATTCCGTTATGTACAGAGCAACATTAAACTCAAGGTTCGTACAATAAAGATTAAAAGGTATGCTGATCAGCGCTAGAGTCATGGGATAAATCTATTAGGCTGCTAGTGTTCAAGTTTCAAGTTTTGGTGTGTCAAGGAGTGGGGTAGGTCTGTTAAATAATACTGTTGACAGTACGTCCTTTTTGGATCACAATGCAAGAAAGGCTTATTGAAGGTTAAGAATGGTCTTACCTGGACCTTCGAAGTACAATCTTTGGGGGTCTTAACCCTGCGTTTTACATATTTGTAACGTCTCCGCCCGCCAACGGCGTGAAGCCTTTCTTACACTGAAACAACACGTGTTTCCATGCACGTCGTGTTACGCGTGCCCAATAAGCGGTAAGCAAAGTGGGTGAACTGTCTGGACCAACAAAGAGCCCACGACATGCAGTGGAAATCTTCAGGTTGTTTCCACTAATCCTTGCAGTTGAGTGGCTATAGCAAGAGTTTCCGTTGCCGAACATCGAAATCGGGGGAGGGGGGGTTGTAACCACGGCAATACGAGAACATTTAGATATTTAAAACCATAAAGAAAAGTGTTTTTCGTTTGGAACTGAACAATCAGCAATTTTCTGGACACTCTCCTACCTCCTCAATTTGTGCGCTACAACGAAGGCGCCGCGTTATGGAGCGCAGATCAAACACAGCCAGAATTTGTTCCTTCAAGCATTTCCCTATTAAGATCACCCTTTAACTGACTAAAGTAGCACGAACCCCTTCTATCATGTTCCGAACTGTGTGATTACTATACTGAATGACTTGCACCGTCGTACGAATGTTAAAGAACAATCCGTGAGCAAGGACGTTCCTTTGTTTGTTTGTTTGTTTGTTTGTTTGTTTGTTTGTTTGTTTGTTTAAGATGGCACATTTACCTTTAAATAGAACCTCTCGTTTTCGCTTAAGTCGTTTATCATATATGAAATGCGATCATCACTATATAGATTTGTCTCATGGTTTTTTTTTCGTGGGTGCATGAATGTGTGCGTGTGCACGGATGTTCGCTTGGGTGCTTTTGTATATGTGCGTGTGTGCGTGTGTGTACCCGCAAGCGTAAGTGTGTAGATGTGCGTATGTTTTCCTAAGTCAAAATTCCGAGGCCTTGCTTGACGTTTACCCAACGAAGGTTAAAGGTCATACAAAGAGGACAAAACTGCAGTTGATAAATACGAGCAAACAAGAAAAACAGAGATAAAATCAATGGCAATCATCCCGTCTTGATAGGTTAGTCTGCCAAGCTGCTTGTTGAACACACTCGCTTTCGACCGCTGCCTGGGTCAAGTGGGGTCCCTGGGGTCCATTGAAATAATATTGTGTTCGGTTCTGTCGATAGACTTGTCTCGCGCGTGCTTCATCAGCCTTCTCCTCAACCATTTGTTCCCCAGCACCAACGCCTTATGTTTTGTAAGTCCGCCATCCCTTAGGCCCCTCTAGAAACGTGAATTACGTTAACCACATGGGGTAAGAGAAGACTTGCATTAGGCATACTGCCAGACATTTGGGACTATCGATTCTATTATAGGTTTTTTTTTCAATTTACGGTCATTCAGTACACTATACTTTCATGAATTTGTTATTCTACATTATTTTTCTCATGGCCTGGTTTATGAATCTATCCTATTGTCGTGATCATTTAAGGAACATTTAGCGGTTACTTGGGGTTTTTCTCAAGGCCCAGTGGAATTGATCAACACTCAGTTCTGAGGGGCGTTTGCAGCTATAGTGTGTTGCACTTCCCTTCTGAGCACCTTCTGTCTTGATGGCGGATTTAGTATTGCGTAACGACCTTCTCAACCGCTTTCAAACACCAGCATCGATCCAGCACAACTGGAAATATCACGAAACAGCACTCCGAGCGCCAGAAACCAGACACAAAACCGAGTGGCTAGGCTGCTGAAAAACTCCAAGTGCACGGCAAACGAGTCCAAGAATATGAAGTGGACCGAAGCAAATTTCTGCTGGTTGCAGCCCTGATGCACGAGGAAGAGAAGTGATTTTTCATCTGGCGTGCCTCCATCGGAGTTGGGGTAGCACGCAGATTGCTTCAGTTTTGTTTGCAATCTTTGACACACATCACTTTCAGAAACATCCAGCTTTCAACCTACTAACCTACCAAACGCGTGAAACGGAATTACGTATGAAGTTGGTTGTATTACGAAGCTGCAGTTCATCTCCCTTTGCAATGGCAGTGTGCGCGAACAAGTGTCATAGGAGGTGACTCAAAACTGACAAGGGCCAAAATTAAAGTTTCAAAAAGAAAACAGTTCCACGGCTCTCAATATGCAGTCACTTGGCAGTGATGTGTGGAGACACTTCTATTAAAAACCAATCCCCAAGCTTGTTGAGCCATGACTGTTCTTTTTTTTTTTACCGATCGCTGGATCACCAGAAAAAGTAAGATTTCATTCCCAGAACTGCTTTACTTTTAGACAGATCTAGATTGAGCAAAGCGCTTCCGTCAGGAAATTCATGTATTCGGCTAGTTTCTGTGACATTGATGTCAACTTTTTCTTGTCTTTCTGATTGCCGTTGTGTGTGCGCGTGCGAGCGAGTGTGCGCACCTTAAGTTATTTGATAATATTTGCATCTTTTATTATTACAGAGTAGTGTTAAACAAGTATGCGGAGCTCAGCAACTACAACTTACATATTGAGCTGCCTTGCGCCAAAGGTAACACATAGCAGCTTCACTGACGACAGCACAAAAGGGTTTATCAGACTGGGCACGTCCTTCGGAAGCAACCTAACCCACACAGAACACCCCGTAAAAGACGTTGAGAAATGGTGCCAGAAGGAGGCTAGAAAAAGGGAGGGAGAGAAAGAGAGTCTCCACCCCAGGAAAAGTTTTTAAAGATTCATTGTCGACTGAAATTAGAGAGTGACAGACAAATCTATAGCCTATTTCCTACGTATTAAAGCTGTTACGCGTCTTTGGGATCCTGTCAACTTAGCTGCAGGAGTTTGCTTTTAAAAGATAATCGTCATTGAGTCTTTTCTTTTCTCTCTCTCTCTCTCTCTCTGTTGGAGGTGGGGTGGGGGAGGAAGACCCATTCTGCTCGGCGAAAATGTGGGACCTTATGTAACTTTTACTTACATGCAAGACAATGACCAGCTGTTGCTCGGTGAAAATGTGGGACCTGATGTGGGAGACGAAGCAGCAAATTTTGATGCTTCGGAGACTTGCACATTCCTGCACGCTTGTTAAAACACAAGTGAAAGGAAGAGAGGTGATCAGTACTCACGGGGTCACTCGCATCGCATGGCTGAACACTGAAATCAAGTTTTGATGCAAACGCAGTTCAAAGTAAACGGGAGAAAAGCAGAGTTACAGAGAGTGGAAGACACAACAAAAGATCAGGCAGAATTCTGAAATCTCTTGGAGCTTTCAAGAAAGAGACAAAGGGATAGAAAATGATGCCTACAGTAAATGTTTTTGAATGTGGGCGGAGAAAAAAAAGAAATAGCGATATACAATGAATGACATAAAACTTCCGATATTGAAAAAAAAATCAGAGTAATCCAATAGAGGAAAATGATATTTAAAAAAATGAAGTAAAGAAATGAGGTAAATTTTAAAAACATGATACGAAGAAAAGTATGTACAAAAGAATATGATCAAAATAAATCGAAGAGTTAGAGGCGAATGGCATTAAAGGAACAAGGTTAAAAGAGTAATATGAAAGCGACACCAAAGAACAATACGGTGAAATACAGTGAGGAAAAAAGACTAAAATGGAGGAGGAAGATTTGGGGAATGGAAGAGAAATAAGGAAGTATAAGTTAAAAATCCAGGTCTTAAGGTTCGAGCTGCAAGAAGAAGGATGCTGGGAAACGTTAAGATGGATGTCTGAAGCAGCCCTTGTGCACTAAGAGCGAACGTGCAGTGAATGTTGCAACGCGGGGTTTTGCTAATGTCGGACACTTTCTAGGCTCATCTCGCACCCCTCTGCTCTTCATACCCCTCTCACCACACGCCACCCTCTGCTCTTCACCCCTCTCACCACACACCACTGGCCACGCTTCGCCAAAGTATCGGCCACGCGCGCTCGTACCTGCCGCCAAAGCCACATCCATCAGGCGCCGGCCAAACAGGGGGCGCATGCTTGCACGGCAGATTGGGAAGAACTGCGCGCAGGCGCACTCATCCGATTAACAGGTCGAGCCGGTTCTCGATCACTTTCGGTCGAGATCCGTTGCAGTGATTGCAGCTCACGCAGTCTTTTTGACGCGTAGAGCTTTCCGTTATATGAATGCATACTACGTACGCACGCATGCCTGTATATGCGCAGGTAGACATGGTATGTTTGTATTTACGTACGTACATATGTATGTATAAATATGACACTGTGCTCATTTGCAACATACAGACGCGAACTCGTTATGTAAAAATATATTTTACAATCATCATGAAGAAAAGAATTAATGGCTCCGACGATGATTCAAGTGGCTAGAAGCGCATTTGTGGACATACATCATCAGATCCAGGTTTTAGGGTCCATTTTCCGTTGGAGAATTTTCCGCTTCATAAGTGGCTGTGACTGGAATGTAAAAGCGTTTGGTCACAGACAGTTCTAATCACAGACGCTTTGACTCACTAGAGACCCCGATTAGGGTGCGCTCGCTGGAGCGCGTAATTCTCCCAGAAAATGGAGTATGAATGGAGGAACTTCAGGTTGGAGATGGTGCTATATTTTTACATTTCTCGAAGATCTCAGAGCTGTCGAATTGGCCCCCTTCATCCAATCCCACCTCCCAGCTCTTCTTTCCTCCTTCCTCACTCTCTCTCCTTTTTTTTATTTATTTTTTTTTTGTTCTGTTATTTTTTTTTGGGGGGGGGCACCTTTTCTTAACCAGGGTGTGGCGCGCTCTCCAGTGGAAGGGTTTAACATAATAATTTTATCGTCCGGGATCCTCACACTGCTTTCCTTGTGCATTTCATCCCCAGGCACACAAACCCAAAGAATGTCGTCCCTTATTCAAGAGGAGAGAAGCCAGAGCATAAAAGAATTGCGTCCCTTGTTGAAGACGTTGTGTAGGGGCGAGCGCATGCCTGCCTTTCACAAGGGCTTGTTTGCTTACATCTCCATCCAGAGAACTGTTTGTGTCAGACATCGAAGGTCGGATCAAGGTCACAGTACTGACAAAGCAGTATAACGAGAATGATGAGAAAAACACAGAGAAAGACAGCATTGTCTATAAACTAGGCTTAGAAAGGACAGAAGATAGATTTATTTATTCATTGCAAATGAACAGACAGATCAAGAAATTATTCCTTGTGTCCATTCCTGGCTGTTTTGTTTCTACATTTAAAAAGGTCTTCACCTACTGTTAGACTCATGCAGCACCGAAAATGGGATAGTGTATTGGATCATTATGAGGGCGTTTCGTACAAACATCAGAACACTATATTAGTAAGTGTCATCCGTATAAACCACGGAGATTCATAACACACATGGAGTGATCTCTAGGCGATGTGCGCAGGGAAGCGGGAAAACTGCTCGTTTTCTGTATCTTGTCAGCGGCTCTTCCGCCGAGAAGACAAACACGGTAATGCGTACTCGACGAGACACCAAGAAAACAGTAATCTTGCTGATCGGATCGCTGTGTACTGTCATGCACTACCAACTCTGGCAGATGCCGTGGATAAAGTTCCATGCGTCTGCCTAGACTAGGCATAAGGGGGGAGCAAGACGAGTGGAGGAACCGTCTGGAACAAGCTATAAGCCGACCCGATCACTCTTTCAGTGGTGACAGAGCTACTATTTGCAGTCGCCACTTTGAGGACAGCTGCACCCAATAGGATACGCGAATACTTCTGAAACTGCGCTTTTAGAAAGTTTTATATATTTACGTCTTTGATCTAGGACGTGTTAGTTGTCTGCACTGTAGCCATGGGTGCTGGATGTGTTCAATGTTGTTACTCTGTGACTGTTGCTACTCTGTGACTCTTGCTGCTCTGTGAATGTTGCTGCTCTGCGAATGTTGCTGTTCTGCAGTGACTAGAAGTATAGCAGACGAAGAACTAGGAGTTATACATTTACATTAAATATTTACAACTCTAAGTTTGTTCCCTCGATAATTTACTTGGCATCCTACCCAAAGCGGAGATTAAAAAAAACAACAATATACTGGCTCAAATACCGTACACACAGGGCACAGTTTAAAAAAAAAAGACCGCGTGTTCAGTCTTTGAATCATTTATATGTTCATCTGAAGTTTAAAAGTTGAAAAAGTTTATTTTAAAAGTCACTAAAGGATTGTTTCATCGATCGGTCTATAAATGTGATAATACGGAGCGTATTAATTTACACACATCAGTTAAACACCGTGGTCACTACAAAGAATGGAACAGCCATATACTGTGAACACATAAATCATCGCTTCCACTCACCTGTTGAGAGTTCGTGTCGTTTCTTGCAAAACAAAGGCCTATTTTCAATAGACATTTTCACATAAACAGCCAAGCATTTCAGATGCTCATATCAACTATAAATATAAGAATTCAAGAATATAAATAATTACCAGAATCGAGTCCAGAATCCTATCAGTTGCAATGTTCTCTAAAACGTTTTCCATAGCGAGATGTCCAGACCGGAAGACTCATTAACATAACAAGACCTATAGTCACGTGACCAAAACCCTGCTCCTTTCATAAGCCAGAGAAGGTGCGGACAAGAAGACATCATTCCATGTATAGTATGCAGCTTCGCCGTATAAACTTCATTACAGGTAAAGAACGAAAATCTTAATAGCGTGAGACCATCTGAAAAGTGATTTTAAAAGCACAGATCTCTCATTTTCTGACCTCAACATCGGTCTCAGCAAATCCACTCTTGTGCACAACCTCCCCAAGCGTGTAAACGTTGTTCTGAAATTTACGTAAGGCGTGTCACCAGTGTCATTTGTTTCTCCCGACCCCCCCCCCCCTTGAAGGGGAGGGGAAATCTGTTTGTCTGTGTGTTTTGCTTGTGCCTGTATGTGTGTGCGCTAATACGTGCAAACACACATACAAACACAAAAAATACACATAAAATATAAGCACGCACATAGTAGCGCACACGCATACACGCACAAGCACAACACACAGACATACAGATTTCCCCTCCCCTTCAGTGCGAAATCACCGCGAGGTGGAAGCACTTTCCCTCCCAAACCAACAACAACAACAACAACAACAACAAGACAAACAGACAGAGAGAAACAGAGGGAAAGAAAGAAAGAGAGAGAGATGAAAATGCACGCACAATTACATTGAACGAAAGGGGGTGTTGAATTGTGAGAGCGAAATAGCGAGCGAGAGAAAACTTGACAGAGAAGGTGGAGGAAAAGAATCTGGTATATAAGCACTCACGTCATAGCCGAGGGTAGCACGTGACCTACTGGTGTCGATGCCTCGGAGCAGGCGCCTGAAAGGTCTGGGTAGCCTGCACACTCCCGTCAGGGCACGCGCCTGCTCTCTTGTTGCGCACGCTCACGGTCATGTATACACGCTCCTCGCCTGTTGTCTGTTTCAGGCTTGCAGCTCACCTTTCCCTCCTTCCCGCTCTCCAGCCTCCCTCTACGACCATCGAGAAGCGAAACCCTCCCCCCTCCTAAACCAGCTCCCAAAAGAAAAGAAAAGGACCAGACAGCAGAAGCAGACTTCACCACGTGAGTAGTGATCACCTTGCTTTCACAGCGAAGTGTGAATGTGGCTTCGCGCATCTTTCGTCGCTAGTTTCAACACCCAGACATAAGTGCTGGTAATCTGGTAAGACAGTTTGGGGGGGGGGGTCACTGTCGTCTAGAGAAGAAGCAAAGGGGGAAAAAAGGGGTTGGTGAGGGGGGAGAGAAGTTTGGGAAAAGAAAAAGTATGATCTTTCATTTCATCCACAGTTCCTTTGGGGGCCAAGTAATGCTCTTTCGTCTTGCCCTTAAATCTGAGTCTTCTCATCCTGTTTCTTTCGCTTTTTGTCTGTCCCTCCTCTCTCTCTGTCTGTCTGGCTTTCTTTCTTTTTCTTTCTTTCTACTTTTCGGCTTTGTTTGTCGGGAAACTAACATTCCCGACGACAGTAGACATCAGATTCAATATATGTACTGTCCGCTTTTTTGTTCAGAGTGTTCCATGAGAACAGAGTTCAGACCCACATTTAGTGCTTGTATTGTAAAAGACAGAGACATATGTGCATTTCAGTTTTCACATTAACAAGTGTCTGAAAACAAACCCAAAAGATGTCTACGTAACCCTCTTTCTCACCTTTTGTTTAGTGTTTATGGCTTTGAGTGTAAGTACCTCTTCCATGTTCTGTCCCTTGCAATGCTGAAAATAAACAAGCCCTCATGTAAGTCCAAGGTTTCATTTTTACTGACGCTCTCTTTTTAACAAAGTTCACCAACAGCCTATTTTCTGCCCTTTATTCGTGTCAAGCAGTGTAACGCCAAATTATAATCCATAAATAGTGTCAGCTGTTCCCAAAGTGTAAAGCACCAGGTGCGTTTCGACCATCCTTTGGTTTTTCTTGATACTTGTACATGTATTAGTAGACAGACAGACAGAGACAGACAAGGACAACCGAATAAAGAAACAAAGAAAAGTACAACTAATAAATCATAAAGGGAAAGGTTTTTGTAAAATATTGCACTAATATAATAGTGTGATCTCCGGTTATTAATTTAGCTTCACGTGCAAAAGATTTCAGGAGTCGAATTTCGCTCGAAAACAGTGCTTTCCTAGCTGTAACCGTAGGCCGCATCCTGTCTGGTTCCCCTGTCAAGGTGCATCTGTCTTAACAGGACTGGGGTACACGGTCATGCCCACCCCTACCCCATATTAAAGTACGTGCAAATTACCCAGGATGAGTGGGTTTAGGGCTGTATGAACCTTCGCGTCTGCTGCGCTGTTCATAAAAAATCGTAAGGTCTGTTGGCCCTGTGTATTTCACTTGAACCTTTATGTGTGGACAAGAGCTGTAAGTCGGCTTATGGAACCCAACCCTGAAAGATCCTGAAACAAAAGATGTGTTCGTAGGGGTAATGTGGCGAACAGCGGCAAAAACAATACTTGGCAATTGCACTTTTTCCTCCCCTTGGCGAATCTGAGATGTGACGTCATTTATGGGCTATGGCATAAAAGATAATTCTAAGATATTAAGGTTATTAAGCTGTCTGAAAAAGAAATTTAAAGATTTTTCACAAAATAAAATTACTCGCGAAACGATTACATTTGCTGACATCGACTCGCCGTCAACAGGCCAAGCCTCAGTTTCAATACTAACATGCTAAGATTAAGAACCAAGTACGTTTCCCACGTGATTTGAAGTTCACAGGAAGGTCACAAACCTGCATTGCGCCACTCCAAGAGCGAACAGGGTGAGAGTTTTTAGTTCTGAGCACTAATTTAAACTCAGAAACTCAAGCTGGTTTGCTTTATACACTAGTCTCTAAGTGGAGCAAGAAGAAGGCGTTAAAAAAGTACCAAGGCACAATTTCGGGGTTTCACCTCCCCTCACCCTTATACACCCTGGCCGGCCAACTGGCCTGGGTATAAGCTGTGTGAAACAGGCCTAACGTTTTAGAGCAGTCAGTAGTTCAGTGTTAAAAATCTCACATGGAAGGAAAGTAACAGCAATATTTTATATGACGTCACATGTGTGCAAGACGTCTGCACACAGAACTTTTAAACGATCGCCATATTTTACTAGCCTCTATTGCCTGCAAGGATGGGCTTTGAGTTTACTGCTAACCATAACGTGAGCTGGTGCAAGATTCACTAAACATCTGGAAAGTAATCTATTTTTTATTGTCATGCTCCCATCAGCATGCCAGTAACATAAATGTTACTACTGGGCCATACCGCCCCCTTTGAAAACCCCATATCCCAGGTGTAACGTCACTACCAGGTCATTGACGTCACACACCTGGCACGGAACGCAGGTGTAGACAATCTGTACCCGTCTTCGTGTTTCCACGTCCCTTGCCTCCCTAATCACTGTGTGCGTGCGGCAAGGTGGCCGAATTAACGACCCCAAACGAACGACAGCCGGACAGAAAAGTTTATAAGCGTAAGGGGTTTAAAGATAGGATCTCACCCCCCCCCCTCCACACACACACACACCTCCTCACTAAATTGTCACTCCCACGAACAAGCAGACAAATCGCGATTACAATCACAAGCGAAACACGTGATACCAAGGTTCTGCATCAACAGGAGGGTCTCGTTAGATGGAGGAAGTAAGATGTCCTGACGGGCAGCGAAGGCAGGTCACCTCCCCTCAGTACAAAAGTCAGCAACAAGGGGAGAGCACTTCCATGCCAGCCATCAACCGACACTAGCCATCCCTCACCTCTTCAACACTAAAGTGAACAGCGAAGAGAAACTATTAATGCCTTCGAGAGCAAAGATTCAGCTAAAGCTTCTTTCTTAATTGTTTCTGTTCATTCTTTTGCTTTTCTTTCTTTCTTCCTTTGCTTTTGTGTCTTTCTTTCTGTCTTTGTCTGTCTGTCTGTCTGTCTGCCTGCCTGCCTGTCTTTCTGTGGAATGACGCAGGCCCTTTGAAGTCTAGCAGCACGCTCATTTTGTACACGTCGTTAAATGTTTTGGCAAGCTGGACGAGAAACCGCTTACGTCGTTTTGCTGAAGCAAGACGAGGCCTTCTCCCTGGTAACACGTGCTAGGGTTCCTGAGGTGCGATAGCAACCGGAAGCTGCAGAAGCTAAGTGAAGACGAGACCAGCTGACAGTTTCGAAGGTTCAGTCAAAACATAATTACTGTAACATCCTGCAGCCTAGGAGGTGGCGGTGTTAAATAAATGAAATGAAAGGGGAAAGAGTAATAGACGATTAAACTTGTACACACACACAGAGAACACGACAGTAGCGAGGGAAGGTGGATGCAGACGGGGGAGGGGGGAAGATGGAGGTAAAACTGAGGTGCGATTCTTAATTTACGTTTGTGCAAAAGATAAACAGCCAATTAGTGTGCTGCACGGCTATATGGCACTGGCCAGGTGCAGCCCTGTGGTGGTGCATAAAGGCTGGCTGACACAGCAAGCGGATGCCAACGCGTTTAGCCAAAAGTGTTAGACATGTTGGAATACATACGTCGGTTGAGACAGACTGAGATATAGATGGGCAGGCGACTTCTGTCTACGCAGAGACGGACAGGCAGATAACGCATTCAGGCACAGAGATGTGCGGACGTACCCGTGCACATGCAGGCAGGAAAACACAGGTAGGCAGACAGACGCGGGATTGCGTAGACAGACAGTAATGTCCAGAGGTATTTAGACCTCACTGCAGCCATCACTTCGCTGGCTATACAACGTGTTTCACTCAATACGACTCCTTCACACGGCAAACACATCCCAAACAAAACAAAGTCCCGTGTTTGCTTCTTTCAATGCACTTGCACTATTAGGATCCATTTCCCACCTCATTCTTACTTACGTAATCGTTCCCTTTTTAGCTCACCTGACAGGGGAGAGCACAAGAACCGAGCGTTTCGAAATGCCACCCCCTTCTTTGATTGGGAAGTGAATTTGAGTGGCGTTACTTGTATATCTGATGAGGTGGTCCACAGTGTACGTGTATACGTGCTCACGATGAGGCTTTTCTAAATGGAACGAACATTCTTTGGACTTTCCTAATCCTATTAGTTTCCTTCCCACTGATTTTTGAACGGATAGCTTGGTTCGGCAAAGTAGGGGACAGATTCGTGCGAGGGCGCACGCACGCACACACGCACGCACGCACACACACACACACACACAACTATATATATATATAAACACGCATGCATGCGCACAGCCGAACCCTCTCAGTAGGGGACAGATTCGTGCGAGGGCGCACGCCCGCACACACGCACGCACGCACACACACACAACTATATATATATATATAAACACGCATGCATGCGCACAGCCGAACCCTCTCAGTTTATCTCCAATTTTTCGAGCCAACATTTGGTATGGCAGCCTTCAAATACATAGGCACTTTACTGCTTCCCTATCCGTGTTTGAACCCTGACATGATGTCAAAGAGATTTTTTTTTTCAATGAACAGAAAAAGACACGAGAAGCATAGTCATCATTCTTGTCCTTTGATCAAGCCGTGTCCTCGCCGACAGCCAATGGAAAGCGAGTGTTGTAGCGCCAAAGAATAATGAGGTGTGGCACATCCTATCAGCGTGTTTCTCTTGTACATCATACTCTCTTTCTTGTCTATGATCAGACACAGCGCTACAATCCATGCAATATTAAAACGTGTCTTACTCCGCTGTTTTGAAGTCCCTCCGCGGGGCGCGTGCTATAAATCTGTCCAGAGTCTCATCTAAAAGTGTGTAAACGCCAACCACGTGTGGCGATTTTTTGTTTTAGTTTGAGGTTCTGCTCGCTTTGCGGTGTAAGGCGTGAATTTTCGTGACTTTCTTTCTGCCCTAAGGTTAGATTTTTATATCCTGTGGCTAGAATCTGGCTCAGGCTCACTCGTGGCAGAACATCCCACGCATAGTTGCCTGACAGATTATCGTAATTTGCATGGTTAAAGGCACACCCCATTGCAAAAAAGAAAAGAAAACCCATTATTTTCGGAGGACTAGATTGACCTCATCGCCAGACAACATCTTCCCAGATCTAAGTCAATACAAGTCTGTCTGCTTTCGTGGGCGAAATTAAGGTCCTTACCTTCCTTGTAACCTCAGCACTGCACTGGAAAAAGGTCAGACCTGGCTTGCATAGCTTTTTTTCTTCTGTCGGCACCTTAAATACACAGGAAGAACAGACTCTGCGATCGCTTTTCTGGCAGGAAATGCAGAAAGATAGTGGTGGTAAATAATGGTGGTAGACAATGGGGATATGTAATGGTGACAGATAATGGTGACAGTGGTGATATGTAACGGTAGAAGATGATGGTGGCAGACAATGGGGATATGTAATGGTGACAGATAATGGTGACAGTGGTGATATGTAACGGTAGAAGATGATGGTGGCAAACAATGGGGACAGATAACAGTGATAGATAATGCAGCCCACACTAAGCCACTGTCATCTCTCGACCTTCAGACCTGCACAGAAGAAAGACCTAAAACTGCCATGCCATGGAAATCCGAGACTCACAATGGACACGACAAGTGACGAAACACGCATAGTGGCGTCACCACGGTCAGTGTCGAAATATAGATGGATGGTTTGTGGAGGGGG
>SMGT01005556.1:287609-334373 GCA_004794575.1 Lanistes nyassanus
GCACGCACGCACGCACGCACGCACGCACGCACGCATACGCTCATGCTTTGTCGTTGTTTTCTCTTCTCTCTCCCCCCTCCCCTTCTCTCTCGCTGTCGATCTCGCACTAAAGGGAGATAAGCAAACATCACTTTGTGATAAGCACCATCACCCTAACTATTGCTGCTTTTTTGTCGTCTGACGGCGAGAAGTATATTGTACTTATTGCTTGCGTCCTTTGATGACGAGCTGCACTTGGCACATCAAAGAGACTGCAGCGACGTTTCGACCCATCATACAAGTCCCACATCCTACAGGAAAGTAGAAATTCATGTAGCACAAAGTGGACGGTTATCTGTTTTAAGGAGCCAAGAGTGTTCGCACGAACAACTTCCGGTAACGCTTGATCTTAGTCTGTAAATATCTTTGCAGTTACTACTGGTCCGCGTTTTGTAGGGGGGGGGGAGGGGTTGTTTTTGCAAAAATAAATATTTTTTAACTTTTTTTCTTACACCTTCAGAGAGAATGGGTCACGTGAACGTAAACGTGATTCGCAGCAGTCAACAGGAGCTTGAAAAAGCGCAAAAAAACTCCCCGGAGACAATCAAAATACAGTCTTACATAAAATAGATAATCTCTTACGGTCACCACTTAAAACGTTCAATTTCCTGGAAGATCTTTACTGCCTAAACCCCGCCCACCCCTCCCCTAACCACCACCCTAACCCCCACCCCTTACCCTTACCCTAAACCCCACTTCTCCCGAAATATACCACATCTTCCTCCCTCCCCCCTTCTCCCGCCCCCGGAAAGACCTGCGAAGTATAGCTCGCTATGTGATTGGCTCCGCTTTTTACACATCCGAACTAGAGCTCGTCATTTGATTGGCTCCAGTGAATTAGAGATTTTACATGCTGACAGAACAAGCGAGGGCCATTTTGGTTTCCCCCTTTTATGTAAAACTGAAGGCTGAAACGAAAGAGAGAACGACTATGTCAGACTATGGCCCAGACGTTAACATCTGCAGTGTCTACAGATCAATTTTATCGAAATTATATTATAAGTATAAGGTAACTTTGTTTAAATCCAGATAGAAATTTCAGGAATAAAAGCTGTGCATTTTTGTTTTTCACTGTGATGAATGAAGTAAAGGTTAATCTTCGGTGTTACTAGCACTGGTCCTACAATTTCCATGAAAAGATCCCCGTTCTTCACCCGCAAATCTTCTCAGACCAGACTGCTCGTTTGTCTGTCTGTATGCCTAGTGTATTCATCTTTTCTATATTTTATATTACGATCTTCCCGTTATGCATCTATACGCCCATTCTAAATATGTAGCTGTTTCATATCCAGAACTGACCACAGAGCCAGACAGTCGCTGAACTCACTATGAAAACCATTCGTCATAGTGGCAGTATTAAATGATCCATAGAGCCCACCTGCTGCCAGTCGACTCAGCCCCCTATAGAGTTATGTGATCATTTCCTCTGTTAATGACATTTGACGTTTCACTCTGTCTGGTATCTGTGGTATTGTTTTTATTTATAAGCTATGATTGTAATCTCAGATATTTGTGCTGGAATATTATTCCCTTTTGCACTGAGATCATTTTGTGATGCGTGTTTTTACAAAAGGTTTAGCCGACATGGATTCCACATTGTAGTGGTATGGGAGGTGGTGGTGGTGGGGTGGGGGTAACGGCGATAGGGAAATGAGCGGAAATTTTGGTCATGAGCTCAGGCACTAAATGTCTTTTTAGTTACTATCTGAAACTTTCCGAGTCTCTTTCGATGACTGCTTAAGCCAGCCGTTGTTAAAGGACCCGCCGTGTAACTCCTTAGTCTCGGTTTGGAATCACTGTAAACGATCAATGTCACTATGATGCTTTAACTTTAATTATTCATGGTCCCCGTAACTCTCCCACAGCACGTGCTACTTTTCTGGTTCACGTGAGGAGTATGCGTAACGAAGACAATGTAACTCAACAGCGTTACTTCTTTGCTTGTTGCATGGAACCAGTGTAACAGGTCTGTGCCATGCACTTCAGTGCTCAATCTCCCTCAAGGGCCCAGTGTAGCGGTCAGTTCTGTTTCTTTTGATGATCGCCTCAAGGTGGTCTATGTAGCCGTTCCTTTACTGCTTCTTTTGGAATCGCCGTAGAATTACCAGTGTGTCGATATTGTTAGGTCTTTCTATTGGTGGTGGGATCACAGTCTTACAACAAAAATCATCGTTTCTTCTCGAGCTTATGAAGAAAAATAATGACATTTGGTTGTTTGGAAGACTGGTCGGTCGGTCGGTTGGTGAGCTAGTTGATCGGTTGGTAAATTAGTCATGGCATCTAAATCTGAATAGACTTCAATATACCCTATGTCGGTAAGATTGTAACATAGTGGACAGTCATGCAAATCATTCAAGACTCCTTCCCACTTTCCCCAGTAGGCGTACCCCTCCCTCGAGTCGTGTGTTTAAAACAAGACAGTCTTTTCCCGCTAGCCGTCTGTCACAAGCATCGGAAGTAACGGTCAGCTGCAAGTTTCGCTGCGATCGCCTGAAATGGTGGTCGGCAGCAGTGGAAGCAGGATAGCACTGGCAGCGAGCTGCGTGCACAGCCTCCCATCTTGGCGGCAAGTATGCAGAACGTGCGAGATCTCTAGGGTGCAGTTCGTGGCGGTTTCACGTCATCTCTCATTGTCCCGCTGCCTTTGCATTCTGCCTCGGCCTTGTGCTCGAGTAAATGTTTAATTTCCTGAACAAATTTCCCATCTCCATTTCTACAGACTCATTTCGATCGCCAGGAATGGCGTCTTCTCTCTCGATGGCAAGGCACTTTTGGCGCGAGAGTTGTCTTTCCTGAACTGAACTCATTTATTTCCCTTGAAGCCTCTTGGGTGGCGAGTCAGACCATGGCACATATAAGAACGCTTTTAATTAGCCAGTCCTTAATTATGAAGAACCCAAATGGTTTTGAGAAAATACGCCGCTTTAGGATTGGTGTGCTTTTGTCGACCACATAGGACCGAGAAGAGTTACGAGCAGAACTGGCTTTACTACATTAACTTTAAATGTCCGTTTAAAGTGGATATTACCTTTTCATTTTGGGTTTTTTCCTTCATATCTGCAACTATTTGTGTATTTGACACAGTATTATAAAGAAAACAACAGAACCAACAATACAAATTATCTTTAAATTCAGCGTTCTTTTATAACAAATAAGAACAAATTTCATCATGGATAAGACATAATACTGATCTTTTGTGAAGAGAGAAATGATTTTGCCCTATTTAGGTTCCACAGGTTTCAGTCCCTTTATATGAAACCTTTATGTCAACTTTTCTGGTGACCTTTGACTTAATGACTGAACTTATCGGCGGCTTGTTGAGTGCACTTTATTCTTTGACATCAAAACGTCTCCGTTTGAAATTTTGACTCATGGCTCTGACATCATCCGACCTTCCACTTTCCGATGTTCTTTATACTGCCCTCGAGAACTGCTTTTCAGCTGCAGCTCGTTATTATGATCGTCAGCTTTGTCGCCTTGGAGGCTAAATATATGAAACAGTCGCTGGGGACGCATTCTTTGCCTGAAGGAAAACCTCTAAAAAGACGAGTTCTTAGTAAGTGGCATTTCGCATGCTGTTGCATTATCACACTAGGCTCCTCATCCTGGGACAAGGGTCGAATTTCAGGGGCCAAAAACCCGAAACCTTCTTTTAAAACATATATTTCAGTTTCCTGCAGTTTGGCTAATAGGCTGAAGAACATTTCAAACTGCACACTACTGCATCTTTACAACTGACAGGGGTGCTCTTGTGATTAATAAAGAACAAATGAGGACTGAACGCTATAAATCATCTTCCACGAAGATCTGCCACGTTCCTTACTTTCGACTATCTCTTTGCTACGTGTTTGGGTACGGTAAGCTCCCTTGGTCACATACGTCAGCATACGGTTGTGTTTGAGCGCTGCCAGTACTTTGTTGGGGTTATGCTCTTCTGAGAAAAATATTGGAAAGACAGTCAGACAGATGGACAGATAGCTAGACAGCTAGGAAGGCAGGCAGGGCAGAGATTGAAGTAGATATGTAATTTTCCTCTTTCTTCCATTCTGTTGTTGAAGGTGGGTTCAAATAAATAATGTGGAACCTTGCAGTAAAATGCGGCTGAATTCCAGGACAAACACCAGTCAAAAATTGTGAACGCGATGCTGGACTGAAACTTTTTGTACTGACGTTTAGAAGGTCAGAGCTGTAGTGACTGTTCGCGTACGGCCAAACCAACGCAGCAAAATATGAAACTGGACCTGCTATATTTATCATAGGCTAATGTTCGGCCTTGCAACTTTGTGACTTTGCGTGAGTTTGTACGGAAAACTGTTAAACATCTTTCAGCTTCTTGTGCCAAATTTTGTAAAATCAGGTTCCTGACATCTCAAATTATGTAACATTGTAAACACCAGCTGTGGTTAGACGAATTTTGTTGCATATCATAAATAATAATGGTAATAATGGTAATAATCATAATATTGATGGAAAAATCATAGAAACAGAAGCTAAAGATGCAGAGGTCCCATTTTTTCGATTAGTTTTATATAAAGATTTCTGAACACCACTGCGCACTGACGTCCTTCTGTTTTAATGAACACATCGCTCGTCAACAAACCATAATTACAGAGAAAGGGGTCAACACCGACGCTTTTTCTTTCAGTTTTTTTTGGAACGTATTCAACATTTTTTAAGAATTATGCTGGAAGTTTTGTTTCGCGAACTTAAAAAGAAGCTGGCATAAGAATTGAAAGAATGTTTTGGGAATATGACTTCGAGAGTGCTTTTATGCCCTTCAGAATATTTTTAAAATAACCACTCGGCCACGTGAGGGCAAGAAACATATCAAACCAACAATGACACGGGGTGGGAGTAAGTACGTCTCGATCCTCAACAGCCTTAGTGCGTTTCTGATATCTGCAAAATGTTTCTTTACTGGAATTCTGGGTTTTGTTAGTTCTGGCTGTTCATAAAAGCATTGTCTACGGTTTTTCAAGTAGTTTTTTTATTCAACGAGGCCAATACAAAAGAATTCGGATTTAGTATGTGCAGCTTCCTGAAGCAATGCACAGAAGTAAAGAAATGTCTTTCCCGTCTTGTTCTTGTCTTTGTCCTTTTCCTTATCCTTGTCCTTGTACAAAGACGGAAAAGTAGGGGGTCTGCCATTTTTAAAGAATGCAGGCAAAGGACAAGAAATGCTGCGACCACAAATTCAAAAGGCCTTTTAAGTGGAACACACCTGTATCAGGCGGTACAGTGAACAAAGCAATACTTGCACGCGTCTTGTGGAAGATAATCACAGGAAACAGACAACTGGTCGGGATTACACCCACAAATTACGACGTTGTACCGAGCAAATAAGTGTCAGGTTCAGGAAAAAGGGAAGGTAGAGTGTAAAATGTGGTCGCGATTAAAATGACTTGATCAATTTCATCTGCTGGATTTCTGTATGTGCACATTTTTTCTAAAATAGATGCAATTACTTGACCAGGTAAGGTCGAATTGAGACTAAAAAAAAAACCCAAAGCGGGTTTGAGTGATCAATGAACTGATCGATTTCATATGATAGGTTTGTGTATATGCAACTTTTAATTAAAATAGACGCATTTTCCTAACCAGGTAGGGTCGATTTTTTAAATTAAGAGGAATACATCAGGTGCGAGTGGGCACACATTTATTTTCCTTGACCTCTGGGGACGGTCCTTTAACGCCATCCAATATTATTCAAAGAGAAAATGTTTGCTCGCACTACTTTTAGGACTGATTTCTGTCTTTTTATTTCTAATCAAGCTGTCTGCCCTTCATAGCACTGCTAGCTCTGCATGCTCGAATCGTCAGAGCAAATTTACTGTGCAATCACTGAAAAAGATCTGTTGATCTTTTACTCACTTTCACGAATGTTTTTCTTAGAGCAGAACTCCTCGATGCATGACGCTGTGTGCGTGTAGTTAGAAAGGAAATGCACTGAGCGTGGCAGGACATCCGAGCTAGTGTCAAATGAGAGAAGTCACACACCTCAGCTGTTTTGAAGCTGATAACTGTGGGACTATTTCAGCTATCAGAGTTGTCGCGTCATAATGGCTACAAGAGCTTACCAGTGTTGCTGAAGCATGTCCTACTGGCCCACAATGTACACTGGAGAGCTCACGTAATGGCCTTGCGCTGGCAAATACAACTTGCTACCGGAAAGTTAAGAATCTGAAATAGGAAATGATTGAGGGGAGTTTTTGGGTGCTAACGACTTGAGTCTTCTAGTTTCTTTTTGCAAGCTCTTTTTGTCTGTAAGCATCAGACCAATAGCTGTCTCCCAGTCTGCTTGCTGGATATATCGTATTGCACTAAAACGCACTATCTTTCCAATTATTCGAAAATTCCCTTTCATGTGCTGCAGATAGCAAAGAAAGTTTAACAAATATTTTGCAGATACTCCAGAAGTAATTCGAGATAAATACAGTTAAAAGAACCTGGAATACCTCCCACGACAGAATCCCTATTGCTAATTGTTTGTCTACTGTAAACCTTGACAACTGTCATTTTTTGCTTAGGCATGACGTGCCAGGAGCAGAGAAACGAAGTAACCGCCTCCCCCAGGCAAATAAAAAAATCTGAATGAAATGGTAACGCACTGATGCTGGAACCCCACCTACCCAGAGTTCAGCAGTTTTCCGAGAAAGCAAACATTCTTGATAACGAAATAAAGTTATGATTTTCTGTCAAACTTGGAGAAAATTATCTTTTTTCTGAAAAGAACTGATGTGGATACCCGGTGTTCTAGCCTCAGTGGGTAATGCACAAATGAGATGAAAAATCTCTCTTTATAAGCAGTTTATTATCTGTCCTTAGACGAGTGTCATCGACTGTAATTATGCCCAGTTTTAATCATAGTTCACCACCCGAGCTCTCATCTCTGTATATGAGAGATTAGAAACAAGTTTTTTTATCCCGTCTGAAGAGACATGACAACGACGTCACAGATGATTTTGATCTCCTTACTTGTCTGCAATTCTGTGATTCTACTATGTGGGCAGATCATGGGTGGGGATATCTGAAGGGGTGCCGACCCTGATTCGAGGTTGTTGTCATACTCTTCCTGAAAAACAATGATCACCCGATTGTCTGACACTTTCAGCCGAAAAATGTAAGATTACTGGCTGACCTCATCACGTGATCAGATTTTTAAGAGCATGATACCAAAGTATAGGTTTATTTCAAGGAAGAAACTTACTCTGTAATGGTTGCGTGGGCGTCTTTTTGTGGTGTGTGAGTGTGTGTTCTTATCTGCTTTCTGTACATCAAAGAGACCCTAAACAGCGCTGGACTGAACCCGGGTTCAGGGACGCGTTGATGTACTGACAGACGATATTCGTCCTTGAACTAATATAGCTCTACTTTATTGACATTCTGTGGGCAAAATAAAGCGAGATAGAGGGCCGCTTATCAGAGGTTACTAATTTTGATTCACTCACTGCAAATATCTGGTCCATTCCTTACCAACTCCACTTTAATTAACCTTTCTTTTGCAAGGCGTGCAAATGTCACGAGTTCATTTAGCCAATAGTGACTCCCACTGACTAGACCAGATAAGTTTTCCGGAAGAAAGATTCTAGACTTTTCTTCGGCTGTTGGGTTTTGGACGAGCCGTGGGTGGTGAATCGCACATTAAAATCCGTCCCGAAGACGTCTCGAAATAGACTGCATTAGTCGGCAGAAAGACGCTGCTCTAATTGGGCCCACATAGACCAGCCCGTATCCCGCCTTCCACGCGCTGAGCTTGATCGAATCAATGGGAGGAAATAATGATATAAAAACGTGATTTTCTTCGCCGAATTTACTTCAGCTCTGCTTCAAAGACTTCAGTTCTTAAAATAAAATTAAAGCTAATTTACCGCATGTAAAGACGAATTCTTGTCTTTTGCAGCGAACTACAGCCTGTCTGCTCGCGGAGGACCGTTTGACCTCGAAATGAGCGAAAAATGGCAGAACGTTTGTAAAATTCGTGCGATTACCGTAACACTAATGGGCTCCACCATAACAGCAGTAGCTGTAACTAGAAAAATGTATGTGTGAAGCATGCAGCCAAGTATTTTCATTACACGTGCTGCGTAATATTGTCTGTTCAGTGTATTCTCCCCGTATTTTGTAAACACGTCTTCGACTCTATTTGTAACCTTATTTTTTTTTTAAATAATTGCCATCTTTACCATAATTTCTCAAGCCTGACCGCGTACATGTTTTGTGAATTTTTAAAATTATCTGTTGAGTAGCTCTAATTTGGCTTCTCTGGAACAGTTTGACACGGGGCAAGAATCTGTTTTGGGAAACAAACTTTTGCGAAATATAAATGCCAGTTTTTTTTAAAAAAAGCATCTAACCCTTATTTCAGATCTCTCTCCCTCTCTCTCTCTCTCCTGTCTCTCTCCCCCTCTCTCTCTCTCTAATTTCCACACCTGTTACCCGTTAAACATCAAGGATGTGGCCGCACATTCCATCGACGTCTCCATCTGCCCTGGTAAAATACCCCACAGAAGTAAACGTCGTGAGTCGTAAGCCATTAAATTCTTTGGAACCGCACACAGTGCGCATGTGCAGGAAAGACTCGGCAGGGAGTCCAGGTGAGAAATCCCAGTTCTGCACAATTTTGCTGACGTCGTTGCTGGTAGCTCACTGCACATGCCTGGGTTAGTTCAGTGCAACAACTTGAAGGGGACTTGTGCACCCTTATGGAGAAAAACTGGAACGTCTAGCGTATAAGGACTGGGCCAGTGTTGTATAAGACTGGGGCCATTGTTGTATAAAAACTGGGGCCAGTGTTGTATAAGACTGGGGCCAGTGTTGTATAATGACTGGGGCCAGTGTTATATAAAGTCTGGGGCCATTGTTGTATAAAGACTGGGGCCAGTGTTATATAAAGTCTGGGGTCAGTGTTGTAGAAGACCGGGACCAGTGTTGTATAAGACTGGGCCAGTGTTGTATAAAGTCTGGGGTCAGTGTTGTAGAAGACCGGGACCAGTGTTGTATAAAGACTGGGGCCAGTGTTGTATAAAGACTGGGGCCAGTGTTGTGTAAAGACTGGGGCCAGTGTTGTATAAAGACTGGGCCAGTGTTGTATAATGACTGGACCAGTGTTGTATAAAGACTGGGCCAGTGTTGTATAAAGACTGGGGCCAGTGTTGTGTAAAGACTGGGGCCAGTGTTATATAAAGTCTGGGGCCATTGTTGTATAAAGACTGGGGCCAGTGTTATATAAAGTCTGGGGTCAGTGTTGTAGAAGACCGGGACCAGTGTTGTATAAGACTGGGCCAGTGCTGTATAAAGACTGGGGCCAGTGTTGTATAAAGACTGGGCCAGTGTTGTATAATGACTGGACCAGTGTTGTATAAAGACTGGGCCAGTGTTGTATAAAGACTGGCGTCAGTGTTGTATAAAGACTGGGGCAAGTGTTGTATAAAGACTGGGCCAGTGCTGTATAAGACTGGGGCCAGTGTTGTATAAAGACTAGGGCCAGTGTTGTATAAGACCGGGGCCAGTGTTGTATAAGACTGTGACCAGTGTTGTATAAAGACTAGGGCCAGTGTTGTATAAGACTGTGACCAGTGTTGTATAAAGACTAGGGCCAGTGTTGTATAAGACCGGGGCCAGTGTTGTATAAGACTGTGACCAGTGTTGTATAAAGACTAGGGCCAGTGTTGTATAAGACCGGGGCCAGTGTTGTATAAAGACTGGGGCCATTTGGCGCATTAAGACTGGGCTTGTATTGTAAACAAACTTTGGTCAGTTTTGCTGTTGGAATCTGGGGCAGTCTAACGCACTAAGGAGTGGACCAGTACTCTGTACAAGCCTTGGTCGTTCTTGTGCCGCGAAATAAGCCGGTCCAGTGCAGCCGTTTGGGACTCCGCATCGGTTCACAACAAAAACAATACACATGGATGGTGTTTATATCTTTGTGTAGTGCCAGGCTTCATGTGATGTCATCAGTTCTGAGCATCAAACCACACCACTACCTGTTCTTTTGCGTCAGCACAATGACAGGAGCAGTACAGTAACATGGGATGAGTACAGTAACATGGGATGAGGTCCAGATAGCAACAGTGCCAGCGCAGAAATCTAGTAAACAACTCAGAAAGAAAAGTAAATATATCTTCCTATATCATCCCTTCGAAAGTCTTTTCTCACAACAAAATAATACACATAAAAGGAATTTTGTTCGCAAAACCAAGAATAAACATTTTTAGAAGTCAACACTCCTTTCAGTATAGGAGAAACAAAAAGCTACAAACATGAACGCAAAGGAGATGGGTAACTGCCAACAGGTAAACGAGAGTTCTTGCCCAAACCTGTAAACAAATTAAGGGAGGTAAGTTAGCGGCGAAAATATCAGTAGCTCCAAAAGCAAAGCATCGAAACATGCCACTCCTTCCCTCTATGAGGGCCCTCGCTGTAAAAAGAAGTTGCATCAGCTATAAATGCTTTCACAGTCAAAGAGTTCCGCTATCTGCTGGTCGTAAGCTTGTCAGCTGTAACCCACACTGCTCACCGCTTTGCTGTTCATCCGTAAAGTACACATCCCAGAAAGCGATCTGTCAGAAGTTCTTATCCCGAAATGGGAGGTCGAGTGTCAGGGAAGCGAATTCCAGTTGAAGGATAGGGCTTTGTTCTGTTGTTCTTAGTCTGTTCCTATATCGCGTGCCGCAGGTTAAGCCGCTGACAGCAGCTTACCGAAAGTTGAGGCTCATCACGGGTTATTGCATAGTTAACCTGCAGTACGCGCTGCTGGGGATGGAAGGGGAAGACCAGCAGACCGATCCGAACCGAGTTGAGTCCCTTTGATGTCTGCAACCTCTATTCTTTCAGATGAAGTTGGTGATTTTATATATATATATACGCGCGCGCGTGCGTGCGTGCGTGTGTGTGTCAGGGAGGTGTGTGGGGGAGGGTGTGTTAGGGAGGGTGTGTCAGGGAGGGTGTGTGTGTGTGTGCTTGCGTGTGCGCGCGCGCGCGTGATGTAAATATATATATGTTTATGTCTTCCTTAAACCTGGTATACTAACTTGGTCAAAAATTAAACCTCTCGCTGTGATCTTGACTTGTGTTTGAGGCAATCGGCTCAAAATGCAGTTTTATACGAACGCCGTGTACAAATATTTGATGGCGTGCAATGGGCGAAGAAAGAACATCCGTTTCCACTACAAACATTTGTGAATGTAGTTCCTTTCAGACCAGAGCCTGGATAGATAAGTTGGTAGAGCTGCGGGCTAGCAGGTGGAAGGTTGCTGGTTCGAATCCTGGCGTGGCCAAGGATTAGCTATACATTGGGCAAACTCCATCTTCTCACACATTTAAACTGTCTGTACGCACTTTGCATTTTACTGCAGCTATGTCTGGTGGCTCTTTCAGTCAATAAGACCCAGTACCCCCTATAGTCCAGAAGCCGCATTCATGGGCTTTGGTTAACCAGTAGCGATCACGTGACGAACCATAAGTTAGCGATCTTTGTTGGCCAATGGGGACCGTGATCGCGATCGGCTTAGGTTTAACCTACGCCCACGAATAGGACTTATAATAGGCATCCAGTCTGTGGCGTGACGTTAGGTAACCAACAACCATCAATAGTAGATCACCCCAAGATTATTAAGGACATACAGCATCAATGTTTAAGAAGCTGGTCGCTTGGATAATGATGTTATAACACGATTATCCGAGTAAATTCACTTCCGTGGCTGTAGGCCGAGCTAGTTCGGCTTCTTTTGTACATTATACAGATACTTGTGGAAAAGACCCACAAGTTCACACGCACGCACACACCGAAGGAACGTGTCAGAAAGTAGGTAGTGTAAAACTTTTTCTTCGGTAAGGGGTTTCAATATCTGTTTCCGAAAATAGAGCAATTTTTAAAGCATCCCCTGCTTTTAGTTTAAAAAAACAAAGAACGATTGGTTTATGTAACTGATGCAAATTTAAGAACACGAAATTATACAGATTTAGTCCATTTTTTGTTTAAAATAGCATTCAGAAATTCAGATGATGATCTTGAAGACTTCTAAATGTGGAACAGATACTGCAGCACTAAAGAAGGATGTACAACACAAATTTAAAGTGTTATTTTTGTCAGCGAAGATGTCGCGCATTTCAAACTAGATCCTGGAAACAGACGCCTAATAGCGCGCAAACATGCACGCTCACCACCCACTCACTTTGGTCTCTTACGCACATACGCACGCAGGCACGCACACAAGCACAGATCAACTCACCTATTCTCTCTCACTCACGCATGCACGCACGCCCTTACACACACACACACACCAGCCTGCATCTAAGATTCTTTCGCCGAACAGGAATCTCGGCTTTATAGCCCTGGTAATAACAAGACCAGGAATCACAAGGACGGGCCAGTGGTAGAGGCAAGTGTTGAACTTCTCCACCAGACAAAAGAGATTCCATTTGGTGGCAGAATTTCAAATAGAAAAGAAAGACAGGGACACGTTCCCAACATGCCATCTCAGATTTTTCTGGGAGAAGAGACGAATATATCGCCGTTAATTATGCCAATACGCGTGGCCTATAGAGAATGGCTGCATCAGGACTGCTCCGTTTGGAACAGTTTCAAGGGTTCGACAGAGGACTGTACAAGTCTACAATCTTCTGTGTACGCCAGCTCCCTCCAGGCGCATCTTCCTCGTTTGGACTGAGATCTGCGATTGGAATCGACAGTCTAAGAACTGGCGAGAGTCCCTAGAGTACAGTATGTCAGCACAAAATGTCTCATTTCTGCTTCCTCCGCAGATAGCCGTATCCTTCTGAGGTTCGTACACAGAGTCTGTGCTAGTTTCAGAGTTTACATCTGTCTACGTAGTGCTTAAGTCTCGCCACGTTTTGTGTATGCTGGTTGTCTTTGAGGACTTACGTGTGTGTCTGGAATCATGCCAAATTTCACAGAGGGTTGTGTAACTACGGGTTGCATTGTAAAGACTGTAGACATCTCCAGGTTGTATTCCAGAGGACACCAGCACTGTCTGTGTGTAGAAGTTAGTCTGTCTACTGTAAGTCTCCCCAGTCACCGTAGTCTGGAGATGTCCAGATAGTCTTCTGAAACTCACCGCGGGTTTATGTAATTTGCTTCCAACATTATTGTTTTCGTGATCGATCTTCTGATGAAATTAATTGAGGGACTGCAGTGACTACCTCCCTTTGAGTCATTGTGGGTGCAGGAGGTACAGTATCTACTGACAAATTTAAACACAAATGTGACTTCCCAGATCTGGAGCAAAAAAAGAATTTTTTAAAATATTCAAAATAGAATAATCCAAAATAATTTTATAAGAAATTATTTGGAACTTCCCAGAGACATTTTCACAATTTTCAAACTTTCTTCTGTAACTACAGATGTTTTTATTTTCCAGGTTGTTTTCTCACTTTATGTATTGTTCTACATTTTTGTGGAAATTACCTTTATTCCCAACAAATAAATTAATCAGTGTCAATTAGTCCTCAGAATTTCCTGCTGAGTTATAGCTTAGAATGTGTTTTTCTTTTATACGGGGGAGGGTGATGGGAGGGGGGGGGAAGAAATGTCATGAAGTTTTAGGTTGGTTACAAGCTCTTTAGGTTCCGCCTGGGTACGCCTTTGAAGGGGGCAGGACGGAAGGGGAAAGGACATGCTTACGTTGCAGGAAGCGTGACAGACGCTGTTGATGTCTGTATGCCAAAAGTGGACACGCTGTGTCTTCAAACGGACGTTGCCTGCGGTCATTCGTCTGCGGAATGACATTAGACGTCTCTCAGTTTTCTTACTCAGAAAGAGAAGGCTGAATGGGGGGCGGCGAGCATCAAACATCCTGGACTCATCTTTCCTTTGCTTTGTGTGTGGGTGGGTGGACGTGTGTGAGCGCGTGGAGCTCGTCGGGGCAGGGGGGGGAGGGAGGAGGAGGAGGAGCGATAGATTGAGGGTGAGTAGCTCACTGTCCGAATTTGATTGATGTTTTCCCCGACCGATGTTGGCCAGAACTAGCGGGCAGACCAGGTCCTAATTTGGTTGACTGCTGGAGCTTCTAACCATGCTACGGACGTGGCTGTCAACTCCACGACAGCAGCTCAGAGATCCTGCAGCCTTTGCCGCTTACAGTTTTTGCGGTACAGAGCAGCGGGGGCAAACAGTCTGGTGTGAAGGCAAACCGAGTTTGGCGAGCGCGCTATGAGGCGTAATTGCCGAGTACTTGCACCCCTCGCACTCTGGTGAGATTGCTGCAGAAGGTTGGTGGGTGGTGGGTGGAGTGGGGTGGAGAGGGTGTTTACACGCGCAGCTAAATCGTCGCTCGGCGTTGTGAGAGTAGTTATCCGGCATGTCTGACTATCCGCAGCCTCAGTGCGCATGCGTTGATCGCGTTTGTTTACTTTTTTCAAGTTTTCCCACAACGTATTTCACCGAGGTTCCCACTGGTCTAGAGTTATTGAACATGTCTGTCAGTTGCCTTGTTCCCTGTCTTAAAACACACACGAAATACTAGTTTTCACTTCAGACCCGCTTTCATGATACTGTTATTTGCTGCTAATCTTTGGTGGGTGGGTGAGAGTGAGTGAGTTATGGGTGGGTCGGTGGGTCGGTGGATCGGTGAGCTAGCGGGCGGGCGAACGAGGAAGAAAAAAGTCTGTAAGGTTTTGATGGAAGCTACTTTTCTACCCTCACAACCTGGAAGTACCGCTTTTTTTCGAAGTCGTTAATCGACCTGGGGTGTTACGGAATTTGGGGAAAAGTTTTAGACGAGATGCATCACATAGAATTTTTCTTTGTGAGAATAAAAGGGGATAGTGAAGTAAGGATCGCTTGAGAGAGAGAGAGAGAGAGTGGGGGAGAGAGACGAGGTTGTGGGGAGAAGGATTGAGGGGAAAAAAGGACAGAACTTTTTGGGGTAGGAGTTTGCCACACAGTAGTGGAAATACCACGGAAAAAAAGCCATAAAATAAATGAAGGGGTTTGCTGCAAAGATGACGTATATGCTTGACTGCTCCCCTGCCTGATTGGATTTCTTTCCGCATGTGTGCGTGCCCGCTTGACTGACTGACCGATCCACTGACTGAATGGGTTTTATTACTATAAATTTGTTAGAAAACAAGAGTATGTACATGGTCTCTTCTGGTTATTCTCTGCAGTGGAGTGAAAAATATCGCTGTCTGAAGAAATATCATTTGGAATGTATGCCGCTATTCGACTGGTTGTTTTGTACGGAGTAAACTCGTTTTCATCGATACTGATAACCTTCTCGCCTCGTCCCCGCTGTTTTGGGGTCAGTGTTCCATCGCCAGCAGCCTGCAACCAAGCGATTCCGAAAGGGGACGTCACTCCAGTAATTAGGGAAATGCACACAGTGCAGGGCCCCTGATGGAGACCATCGCTGAGAGCTGCTTGACGAGGGTTAAGACCCGATGGCGGGGGAAACTGCCAGCGAGCAAATAAAGTTTGCGTCCCACGAGGCAGCTTCGCGAACGCAGCTTGCGGACAATTTAGGGCAGTTTGGATCCCGCCACCTCTGCCCTGTAGGCAGGACCCGAATCGCTGAGGCGCGCCCGAACACTGAGGTTTGGCAAATCGGCAAATGAACCAGACGGAAACAGACAGTGTGCCAAGCAAGTGTATCTCGTCTCGGCTTACCTGGACCGCAGCCAGGACAGCTGGAGAGGCGGCGTGTTAAAGGGCCGTTCGATACGTGACTTGCATGCGCACGACCGACTTTTCTTGGTGTCTGCTGAATTCCGAGTCGTCCATTTTCTTTCCAATCCCGCTTTTTCCCCGAATCTCATCCCATCACATTTCTCATTCGCTTAATGAAAGAGCCTTTGATTAATTATAGCCTTGTGCCCAGCTATAAGAACTTATTATATGAGAACTTTTGTCAGTAGTCACTGTCAGGGACGTGGCACAAAAAAAGGAAATCGGAAGTTTTGATCACGAATGCCCAATAACTTTGTTCCAGTACATACTACGAATATGGCATGTCGTAAAAATAAAACCGCCAAGATCAAAATAGCTTCTGACAGAAGCAGTGAAATTGCAGCTGCTGAATGCACACAGCGCATGCCACTTTAAGACTCTAAACAAGTTTCTTTCAAACATTTATTGCATGCCAAAGCAAAAGCGAGTAACTCGAAGAAATATATATGGACATTACGCACCACATAACTTGATGAGCAGCGGATAAACAGGTCGCACAAAGATATCCATCAGGTAAAAATCAACCAACAGCGCGTGGGCAATCCTTAAGGACGTTTATTATTACGCAAATGGTCTATGCTTAAGTAGCTTTATTATTAAGCAAATAAATATACACGATTAATCGACGAGGGAGATCAGTAAGCGGTTACACCAAGAAATGCACAAGATGTAACATATCAGCGAATGAAATGTCTTTATGGAATATATAGAGAAAACAAAGAAATACTCGATACAGGCCATAAAGTGTGTAACCAATGTAAATGGGTGGTGGTGGTGGTGGTGGTGGTGGTGGTGGTGGTGGTGGTGGTGGTGGTGGTGGTGGTGGTGGTTATTTAGAGGGACAGTGCTTCCACCTCGCGGTGATTTCGTCCTATTACTAAACTATGCACTGAAAGAACCACCAGACTGATAGCCACTGTAAGATGGTCAGTGCGGACAGGCAGTTTAATGCGCAGGGAGATGGCCGACTGGAGTTTGCACAATGTTTAACTCCAAGAAATAATCCTTGGCCACACCAGGATTCGAGCCAGCAACATTCCATCTACTAGTCCGCAGCTCTACCAACTGAGCTAACTAGGCCCCCAATGTAAATGGATGTTATAGACAGCAATAGATAATTTGTAACAGATTAATAACCACCGTGCAGCTAGTTAATACTTTACTTACTCCAAGAAATTAAAGATTTTAACCATTAGAAAACACTGCGTGGCTTTGAAAAGAGACTAGTACGGAAAATTAAGGTGTTGCAGAACAACAGAGAATGTATAGTCAATGAAGAAGTGGGTTAGATAAATCAGTAGCGTGTGGCCAATGAACAAATAGGCCGTCGAGAAACATCGACAGGGCGAAAGCCGATCAATAACCACCGCTTCCTGTCAGACAGCTCTGACCATTTTGAAAGGCCAGATATCATTCTGTTTCTTGCGCTAAATGGCGGAAACCAGACCGTCGTAAATGGAACATTTTTTCCGATGGACACCAAACCGTCGTCTTTCTCTTGAACATCCGGTACAATCGGAGGTCGTGTCTTTAAAATTTCCTGACCTGTCATAGAGGCTTATAGCTCCCCGCGTTTTCAACAAAATTATGTTCATCGTGTTAATTATTGTCTCTATCAACTTCCCCTTCATGTCGTTGGGTTTTTTGTCATTAATTCTAGAAAATATGTCATGAAGTTCGTTTCTGTTATAGATCCTCTTTCTGGTGGTATGGGGAGAGGGGTGAATTGGTTTTGTGCTGACACGACGTTTTTGATAACGTTCTGGGGAAATCTTTAAATGCAAAAACAAAATGGTTCTAAAGATCGCAAAATCGCGAATGCTTTGTGTCTTAGAATCACGAGTAACTTTTTCACAAACTGTCGTCTGTTTGGTTTGTTTTGTTCTTTTCAAAGAATACGGATAGTTGGAGGAAAGTGCTATTAAAACAGTTCGTCGCCTACGGTAAACCTCAAGGCTAATGTTTGGTTTCAGCATAGAGAAGGAGGTCCATGTGTTTTCTTACGAAATACTAAATGATAGTACCAGCCGTCAATAATCATATAGCTTATTGTAATTTGTCTTAGTGAATTTTGTATGCTTGTTTGACAGAAAGACAGAAGATAAGTAATTCTGCAATACACAGTATCAAATAATATATGTATATATACTTGCAACTACTCATAATGACTTCTTTCATCTGAAGAAATAATCGAGACCTGTTTAGACTGAACCTTAAGGCAACATCTGCGATACGTTGTCTGCGGACTGACCTTCAACCTTAAAGTTAGAAAGTAGGTTTCGTGCCAGGGTAGAATGTTTTTAATTACACAAGGGCCGGTGCCTGCTGACGTTAATTCTTTGCGCTGGGTCATCACAGAACCTTGGAGAAACAGCGATGCTCTGAATGCCTTTGCAAGGGAGAGAAACGGCAAGGCTATGTGCTCTTTCCCTTCGCTATCACCATCCGCTCACAGAAAAAGATAGGGAGAGAGAGAGAGAAGGCTGCAGGGGGGTGGGGGTACGGATGCGGCAAGAGAAAGACAGGGCGTATGGAAAGTGTGGAAAGTTTGTCAGTAGGTGAGAACGATAAAAACTAAAGAATAAATAAATATTCAGAGAATGGCACGCAGAGCACGTGAAGGGTGTATGTTGTTACAAGCGGGAAAACAAGCTACACATTTTTTTAGGAATCAAACGTTTCATGTGGTGGTACTATCGACTATTACAAAAATTATTTAAGGTCAAGGTCATAATACCCAGACTCACAAACTCCAAGTGTCCATGCACCTGCTTCCGGTGTCACCAGGTGGGTTGTCGGCACAAGACTCCGTACGCCAATAGTAATAATGAAATTGAAGAAAATGTTCAGAAATTCATGCAACCGGCAACTTGCATCCATCAGTCTCGTTTCCGTCCAGTGACAGGACCCATCTAATTTTTGCCTTTGAATGAACCAGAACTACTCTAGACACCTGACGTTTACTGCAGTCATTGAAACATAGATATAGACTTGAGAGATACCTTTATGTTAAAAAAGTTATAAACCAGTTTGACTTAATGTGACTACCGTATAGAACGTTAATAGTTTAGGGTACACTCCGTGGGTGGTAGCTTACAGATCACATCGTTTTCTTGTTAGGTAACATCCTAACAGCCATAAGTCTGTGTGGGGATGGGAAGGGGGTAGACCGCATGGTTTTTGCTTTGATGTGAGCGTGGTTGTAAATGTATATGTATTTTTGTGTAAGGATTTCCATGGTAAATAAAAAAGGTAAAAAAATTCACTTTTGTATGTCACATGTCACTCCTAGGTTGTCACCTGTCACTCCTAGGTAAGCCTGATTCCCCTCCCTCTCTTGACAGCTGGTAGGTGGACGGTACGTCATAACCAGGCTAATAGCTCCGCCCCAACCTATGCTGGCCAGAACTGGTTTGAACTAGAATAAGGTGGTTCCTGTGAACACAGGGCTTGAGGGCACATGGTACTTAAGGAAGGGGAAGCGTTAGAGGACACTCAGGGGGCCAGGTTAGCTCAGTTGGTAGAGCTTCGGACTAGCAGATGGAAGGCTGCTGGTTCGAATCCTGGTGTGGCCAAGGATTATTTCCTGGAGTTAAACATTGTGCAAACTCCATTCGGCCATTTCCCTGCACATTAAACTGCCTGTCCGCACTGACCACCTTACTGCAGCCATCAGTCTGGTGGTTCTTTCAGTGATAGTTTAGTAATAGGACCCCATCCCCCATAGTGCGAAATCACTGTGAGGCAGAAGCACTGTCCCTCTAAATAACCACAACCACCACCAGAGGACACTCAGAATCGGACTAGACACGGGAGAGGTTAATGTAGTAAGACCAAGAGAAGCGGACACGAGTAGACCCACGGACCTCTGCTCCTCGCCATCTTAGCCAGGACGTTGGAAGAGTAAAGGACTCGCCGACACGTCTACGAGACAGACTAGTGACTGCTGGATGTGCCTTATAAGTTAAGGACTGCTCTTGCCATAAACTGTCTTAGAGTCTGGGACTCGGGTTGAGTAAGATAGGTGGTTTTATCCTGCCCGAGACAGGCCGGGCGAACGTCAAGAGGAGTTAGAGGGTCGTTGCGTTGTCACAAACTTCGTGGTAGGGTCGTTGTACAGCTTTAGAGCTGTGTATTGCGGTAAAGCAGTTTTTTCTGTAGTGACAAGAGTAGGTGCTCTGTTGTCGGTCACTTATTGTATTTGTGTATAGAGCGGGATCACAGGCCGGTTTGCAGTTTGAATTCCCCTCTGGAGTTTGATTATCTTCTTTGTCTGATTCCTCGTGGTATGACGTAATCAGGTAGCGTCTTACCCTACACACGAGCACGGTGATTCTCTGTAAATAATCTGTAGATATACTTGATGTTGTCGAGTCAGTGTATGAAATATATGTTGAATAACGGTTCGCTGCAGTTGTATCTTTTACGAGGGTGGGGGCTCTTGAGCAAGAAGTGTTTTGCCTGTGTGAGACTGAGCGAACGTGTCAGAGTATGAGAATCTTTTCCCTCGGTAGATTTCTCTAGTTATTCACATTATTTCATAGCGTCGTCATCCTTTGGTGTAGAAACCATTGACCTGAGGCAGTAAAGGTTTTGGTTCAATTAAGTCTACATTTACGAGATCACCATAAAAGTTTGTTCAGTAATTCTGGAGAAGTCGAGTCAAGTAAGTTAAGGTACGGCCCGTCGTGACATTGTATTCTTTCCTAGCAGACACCCAGGCAAGTTTGAAAAGCTATAGGTCTCTTATTCCTTCGGTACCGTGACACTCTAACAAACAATTCGTTCGTTCGTTCGTTCGTTCGTTCGTTCGTTCGGTCGTTCGTTCGTTCGTTCGTTCGTTCGTTCGTTCGTTCGTTCGTTCGTTCGTTCGTTCGTTCGTTCGTTCGTTCGTTCGTTCGTTCGTTCGTTCGTTCGTTCGTTCGTTCGTGTCTTTGTCTTTGTCTTTGACTGTCTTTGTCTGTGTCTGTGTCTGTGTCTGTGTCTGTGTCTGTGTCTGTGTCTGTGTCTGTGTCTGTGTCTGTGTCTGTGTCTGTGTCTGTGCCTGCCTGCCTGCCTGCCTGGCTGCCTTTCTTTCTTTTCTGTGCATGATCTTGAAGCAAATCACCAATTAACCTGTTGTGGTGGCGTCTGCTTTATTTGTTGGGCTACAGTAGCACAAACTGCATTTTTGACAGAACACTGCTGCTGGTGGAAATGCACGGCTGTAATCAGCCGAGACATCGACTGACCTCATGCAAGCGTCCACGGAATTTTCAGACCTCTTGTTACAGTCAATACCAATGTGACTGTCTTTTGTCCTATTAGCAGACAATGCTGAGGAATGCTCGAACACGTGTGTTGTACGTGTATGGTTCTAATGCGTGTCCTTGCATGCGTCGGTTCATGAGTGCGTGTATACCTCAACTCCTGGGTTAGGAGCTGCATACCTGGAGAGCACTGATGTTACTCCAGGCGCCCTCCGAGAAATCGTAAATTCCTCGGCGATAACAAACAGACTAGCGGGGTTCTCTTCACGTCAAAACTAAGGCGAGTTTTATAGACGCAAAAATCCCTTCGTGCTGGGATGGCGAAGTTCCGAAATGTTCACTAGCCCATGGGCTAGTCATTTTTACAATTTCGTGCCCCACTGAAATTTCAACTGGCCCAGGATTTTTTCTAGTATGACTAGGATCTAGTTTGAAAAAGAGAATCGATCATCCTACAGGTTAGTGATTTATGATTTTTGATGACCCGCCAAGATTTCTAGGGACCCAGGGCCACCAGACTACGGCATTTCCCCATCGCTGCCTTAGTATGTTTGGTGTTTTCCGCTGAGTTAGCATCTCAGGCCATATATCACAGCGAACAGCGGACGTATAAGCAGGTGTCACATACAGATGTAGGTGCCCATCAAGAAGGCCGATGTTGGCCGATAGCTTAAAATTCTCGCCCGGCTCCGGCTGGTTAGTACGTCAGAGTAAGGAGATCTGAATCCACGACCGAACATTTTCGCTGTCTTAATGACAAACGCTGACTATTTTGCCACAATCGAGAACCGCTAGCGAAGTTAGATCGTGAAGTCAGAGATCTGCAGTTGCATTCAGACTTGGGTTTCCTACCGGCTAGAACTGCTCTTTCGGCGAGGAGGAAATTTCATATGCGCTTGTCGAATTGTTCTTACTGCGCAGAGAGAGTATACAAAACAACACTATGCCAAATTTCTCTCCACCCTTCTCTCTCTCTCTCTCTCCCGCTCGAGCGCGAAGAATATTTTTCAACTGCTTGCAACAAGCATATGAATTTCTGGGCTCACATCTCTGCCTTCAGATCTTACTCCCACTAACAGCAGTGAATCAGATAACAGGGCCGGTCATTTTTGTATATTCCTTTCTTGTCTAAGGTTTTTCTATTGACAAGGCAGCGTAAAGAAAACCAAGAAAGGCCAGAGTGTTTACACTGAACTAAAATCTTGCCACTGCTGCCTCAGGAATTAGCTGTTTAAGGACATGAACTCGCGACGAAAGGCTTGTGAGGACGCAGATCTTAAAAACGTGTTACAGCAGGGGTACTAGAAACACGTTTAAAATCACGGACCTTTTTTTTAAAATCAGGAACGTTTTGGGGGTGACGAGTCTCCGGCTTATCGGATTTTCCCGGCTTAGTCTCTCTTATCTTCACTCAGACATCTCCAGTTTCTTCCACAAATTGCTCACGCCTGCCTAGGAAAGTGGGCCTGCTAAGGAATGTATTATCTTTTAAAAGGCATCGCCCTGGGGCTAAATAAACAACCCCCCACTCACAGCCACTGTGAATAAACAAACAAGAAATCAGTGTCAGGTAGGCGTCTTATATGGCTTGAGCGCAGGAATGTTTTGAGTCGACCACCATTCGGGCTGTTTTCCTATCACTGTCAACTATCAGCGGTAACTTTTATTTGGAATTAGGAAATATGTTTGTGTGTACGTGCGTGTGCTTGCGCGCGTGAGTGTGTGCGTGGTCGTGTATGTGCGTACGTGCGCACGGGATCTGCGACGAAACGCAAGGCGCAGGTGACGGGGGTGGGGTGGGGGAAACCAGGTAGGTAGTGCAGTGCTGTCCTCTTCCCTAATTGATCTTGCCCGGTTGCAGCAGGTCGCGCATGCGCGCAAAAAAAACTGATTTCCGGGCGCCCAGTACTTTTGTTTCCGGAAAATCGATCGGTAATGGGCCGCATCTTTTCTGCAGTTTCCGCGGGAATGGCTGTAGACGCGGTAAGAGGAGAGGTCGCTTTCGCTGCCCATCAAGAAGGCCGATGTTGGCCGATAGTTTAAAATTCTCGCCCGGCTCCGGCTGGTTAGTACGTCAGAGTAAGGGCACGTGATGTACGCGGGTGAATCCAGCCTGCTCACGTCGTCTGAGATGTGCAGCAGTCAGTAAGGCAATAAGGTGCATGTGGATTGACAGTTGCGTGATGCGTGTGTTAAGTTTGTGTTGTGTTTTATTTTGTTTGGGGTTTCTGTTGTTTTGAGATGCACAATGTCCAGAACTCGAAGGGAAAGGAATAAAATATCCATTTTTGTTAAAATATTTTAAATGTTTTGTATAATTTGAACTTTGTAGGGATACACAGGGATACGCACTTTTATTTATAAGTAATTGTAAAAATTACTTTACTATGCTCTCTTAGAAAAGCAAACGCGAAAAAAGGACGAAGTTTCTTTGACGTGCACTGATGATTACTGACATAAACGTACACACGCGCAGGGCCACACACGCGCGAGCGCAGACAGAGATGCATAAACACACACACGCACATGCACACACAGACACACGCACAAACATGCACGCACGCATGCACACACAGAGGCCTGAAAGAACTGAAATAAAGTTATTATTATTAAACACACACACACTCACACACACGCACTCACTCACACACACACACACACAGAACGTGGAAACAGAGAAAGAGAGGAAGAGCATAAGGGAGGATGGAGAGAGAGAAAGAGAAGGAACAATTGAAACGCGTGAGAAAAAGACGAAGGAAAAATCCTGCAGACAAGCTTTTAAACTAGTCACAGAAGGGGAACAGTTACGAAATAAGAACCGGTACGAAGTCAGCAAAATGAGATCAAGAGGTAGGGAAGATGGGGGGGGGGGAGGCAGAGAGAGAGACAGAGACGGCGGCCAACCACCGAGAAATCGACAAAAACTGTAGACGGTTCCAAACCTCCCTGAAGGCTAAATCATCGCCAGTGACTCTCTGGAGGCGGGAAGAAATCCAAAGATGTGTCATGTGGGATTAACGACTGGTGGACGAGAAGTGATGGCGGTTTCTTTTCAAGTCACGTGGAACCTCATGGGGCGCAAGTGCAGTGTCGTTCCTGCCAGCGATTTTTCCTGACCAGGCTGTCAGCTGTGCATCTCCGTACCCACTAGACACGATGACTTCATCTGCTATGGTCTGAAATTATCGGCCGATACTTGACCAGTAGTTGCCTAACTACATCGGCCGACATGGTGGGGGAGGGGTGTTTTCAACGCTAAATTAGCGCGGTACAGTGTTAGCTGCTTCAGCAGTTGATCGAGCCTTAGCCAGATGCATTTTTTTAAATTTTTATTGAAAGAAAAAACGTAACGGTCAGGGGCTTGTCTGCCTGAGAGGAATGAAGGGAAAAAACATAGTGGATATTTCAGCCCAGCGTATATCAACCCCTCAAGGAAGTTGTCATCAGGTGGATCAGAACTCCGACGTTGAGGACACTTTAACCATCTGTGTTTTCAAGGCAGACTATTTGCAGCTTGCAGCCACTTTATTTGTGAGGAATTCCGGAAAATTTAAAGGAAATCCATTCGAGGCTGAAATATTTTTCAAATACCTGCGTTTAATTCTTGATAACATACCGTTTACCCATCATGATAACCATCTTTCTTCGCAAAGTAAAAACAAAAACAATAAGCCTGACGATGTGAGCCAAAAGACAAGCGATCACCAGCCTATGAACATGGGACATCTTTATCTGACAGAGCTCCGAGGCTGGTTGAATGAGCATTTGTATCTCCTGTTCATACGTACAGGTGCACGTAAAAAACACAGGGGGAATGGACTTTACGGCGGCTGTTTTAAACGAAAGTACAAAAACCAACACTCATGCAATTCGACCCGAAGTCTTATTCGTGTACGTGTTCAGCTGTCTGCAGGATTGTAGCTCTTTGATGGTCAAGAAAACAAAAAAGACAGCAAAAAGACGAGAGGCGTTACGCACAAGAAAAGCTGCAAAACGTGGACACACGATATTCTAGTAGTTCTTTCTGCACCCCGTTTTTTTTTTCTCTTGGAATTTCACTTTTCGGCAGCTAAACGAAGCCAAGGCCGCGCTGAACAGTGGGGGGGGGGGGAAACTAAGCGAATCAGGGCCAACTCTAGCCCCCATCTCCGCGTCCTTGCTTTGCCAGCCAGTGCTGGGCCGAGTCCGGGACAGACGATGCTTGGTTCAAGTCAATCTCCTCGCCCACCTCAAGCCCCGCGCACCTGTCTTTTTCGGCTAACAATTTTCACGATGGTGTGTCTTGCGCATGCCTCATGCTTTCATAGCGAAACCAGATGAAGCGATCTAACAACACGTCAGAAACCGAAAGTCTAGCTCAGACAAGACAAGACAAGACAAGACAAGACAAGACAAGACAAGGATCGTTTAGTCGCCAAGTGGCAATTTAAAACATTGCACAAGGAAACCAATGTAACGTTGGCAAGCACTCACAAAAGCAACCATACAAAACTCATTCAGCTACCATGTAATCAATAAACATAAACACGTCTTCTCTCTGCTTCCCTGTTTCCCTCCTCCACTTAACCACCTCTATCCCCGTCTCAAACTATTCCCACGTTCACACACACACGAAGCAGAAAAACAAAACAAAACCGGAACTGGGCAGGAATATACCAGAATACGTATAACCCTCGTCGTCCGTTGGGGATCCCCGAGTTAATAAGCACAGCAACCAGTGGAGAGGGTGGGGGGGCACACCGACAGTGAGATCACTGGGAGGGGGGGGCCAGCCGTCAGTCGGAAGGAGAGATCGAAAGGTTGAGGGCCAGAACTGCTTGCAGGAAGAAGGAACATTGGAAACGTTTGGTACGAGCTTTGAACAGAGCGAAACCTGCGCCCAGAGGGCAGGGATTCGAACAAAAAGCGAGCTGGATGTGAGTCATCTGAGGCAATCACGTGATTTGGACGTCATACGCTAGTCATAGAGGCCAGCGAGCGGATGATCCCGCCAGCAGGGGGCACAACCCGCTCCAGCCCATCCTGTAGCGGGGTGGCACCGCCAAACCAAACACAAATGGAAACTGTTAGAAAACTTTCCACAACAGAATAGTAGAACTGTAAGAGTACTTTCAATGGTAGACTCACTTACCTGAGAAAGTAAAGGCGGTGCTGGGCACGTTTGATGATGGAATCAATGATGGGCGACATGGGTTCCCAGAATACGAAATGCTATCCACTTAAGAGCAACCCCAAGACATACGGAAATACTGACGAAAACAGAAGTCCAATCATCTTTGAATTATCTTTGATACAGATTTCATCCAGTTTCAACCGAGATTTCCTCCCTGCACCATCCCATCAAAGAGTTTTAAAAAATGCGGACGATGTGTTTTCTTTCCATAATATTCTTATATCTTTTCCACACAATTCGTCCATAACATTTGTGTGTCCTTTCCATAACATTCATGTATCTTTTCCTGTTTTCCATAACATTTGTATATCGTGTCCATAACATTCGCATAATTATCTATTCCATAACATTCGAGTATCTTCCATAAAATTTGTGTATCCTTTCCATTCATTACCCTATCACCCTATTAAACTTTCATGTGGGGATGAGCCACGAACCTTTATGATCACAGACAAAAACATGAAATAAAATCTAGTCCAGCTAGATGAAATTACTGGGGAGCCCATACAGATGAGGCTAAAGCATGCTTTAAAACACCGGCTGGTTTACTTCAGACAGTCCGAATAAGTCGAATAAAGACGGGCGAAAAGAGATAATCAAAATGTCAGCCATAAACAGTTTCATCTAAATTTGATTCAGAGGTCTAGTTCCTTCGTAATTTCTTTTTTTTTAAAGAAAAAGAAAGCATGCGCATCTGCTCAGAAGATTTATTTCGCGTTTAACAAAATCCAGCCACATTTGCTGTTGTCACTGATGTTATTTCTGTGGCTGTTGTGTTTATGTTTGTTGTTTCCTGTCGGTTAAACCAGGCCTTCACGACTCTTTCGTTTGGCTTTGTCGAACTTGATGAGACCAGGAAAAGATCGGTGAACATTGGTCAGCAAAGATCCTGTGAGCAGATGTCAATAGTGACGACAAGGGCAATGGTTGAGGAAACTCAACAAAAGCTACACAACCAGACACGACGGTTACATGTTGTTACCTATACTCGACACATCTTTAAACAGAAAGACAGAAAGAAATAAGAAAGATATACAAAATTGTAAAAAAAATGGAAATAAAAGGAAAGAAGATAGACAAAACAGAAATCAAAGGATTGTATACCACGGGTATAGGTATAATGTGCAATACGGCATAAAAATGTCGCTTTGTGATAAAACACAACGTATCACAGTTAACCACCCGCCACATAGAGAGGTGGTCTTGCATCAAGCAAACCACAGTCAGCGCTTGCAATGACGTCATGTCTTTCTACGTTATCTGTTGGCCAGGACATCGGGCGTCCTGAGGTGGGAGAAAAGTTTCTGGATAAACTAGGATTTGCACGTACAAGCGTTGACACGATAGCACAAGATTATCGAGTATATCTACATTTATTTTCCAGTCTCTTCTTTCTTTCTTTCTTCTTTCTTTTATGTGCACACCCACCCACGCGCGCATGCTCGCTAAATAAATGCACACACACACACACATCTATTTCTGTTTGTACACTAAACGATATATCTATACTAAACGATACATATTTTAGGGTTGAGGTTTGTCTCCACTTTTTTCGCTTTTCCTCGCTGCGAAGTGCAGACACTGCAGCCCTAGGCTGAAAACCGTCGGGAAAACAACGCCAAAGGTTTCATGATGTAATGGTGCGCACCCCGCGGGAAGCGTGCTTTGTCGTGCGAATGATTACCAGAACACCGCAAACAGAAACGTCCGGAAATTTGCTCAGAAGAGTCCTGTGCAATATCGCAACAAGACAGCGAAGCAAGCGATTGACGAGTTCACGGAAACACGATCGGGCTTCTGTCGAGACGAGGACTAGCAGGTCGGCCGACAGTTCTCTCGTCAAAACAATTTGCGACCGACAGGATAAAGTGATTAGAGGCCCGCGTAGTTACTCTTAGGGGACTGCTGTTTACAGTTGCGGCAGATAAAAGCGATGGGGTGGTTGTTCTCTGTACCCTGATCTACAAAACCGACTGACCTCTCGTATACCAGCCCAAAAGTTGTCCTTAATAGCATGGGATGGACGGATGGACGGAAGACAGCCGGCTTGCATCTACTGAATAGGAGATATTGCATTCATATCTGCCCCCTTAGCAGGGGCTGTGGCATGCTGCCGGGACAGACAGCCTGCAATGCTAAATCACCTACTGCCAACGGAACAAAGCTAGAAAGAACCTAACCTAACCTCACCCCTAACCCTAACCCTAACCCTAACCCTAACCCTAACCCGATCCCGATCCCTAACGAAGAAAGAGCCGAGATTCGAACACCTAATTTTCAGTTCATAAAACCAGTGCTTTGACCATCGAACTACAGAGCACTTCGCCGGGTTCTGTTTATTCTAACCATAAGAACCTGCAGGAACCGAGACGTAACAATGCAACTTCTTATCGCTACAATAAAAAGAACACAACCTGCCGATGTGGTCCGTAGCCGAATGGTTAAAGCGTTAGGTCATTGGCTGAAGATGCAGCGTTCGATTTTCGCATTTTCCGTTCAACTTTCCATTTCTTCTTTTCATTTTATGCCGACGTTTACGTGTGTGTTGTCAGACGGATCCTTATTCAGTAGGTGATTTACTATTGCAGACTGCACGCCAGCATGCTACAGACCCTGTTGAGGAGGCAGAAATGATTGCAATATCTCCTATTCAATGGGTGGGAGCCGGGTGCCAGGCAGCCATATAGATAGACAGATTGACAAACGGACAGATGAAAGTGCGTTGTTATCAAACGGGTTTTTGAATCCAATCCTTTTTGAAGATACGCGATGGCTCTATAAATATTTATTCGTATAAAACGTAACAAAACAAAAATTTGAAGTACCGAAGACAGTATAAGCATTGAATGATTGATGAAGACGAGGCACACAGACTAAGACTTACCAGTCTGTCTTGTTCAACCGATCAGCCACACTGTCAGGCGATTCCGCAGCCGAGGCCGACTGCAAATCTGACAGCGGTTCAGACTGATAAGGCTGCACTTCGATGTGCCTAAATACTATTTTATTTTTAATTTCTTCATCGCTGGAACTGCAAGAATCATAGTGCGTATTCCTTCCCGCCTCCGTTCTTGGTATTGACCCGTTCCGCGAGCTCGTGTTATTCCGGCGCGTTGCTCGGTAATCTTCGGAAAAGGGCGTCTGAAGCATCTTTGACATCGATTTGTAGCAGCGGGACGGCCGCTTTGGTTAGAGTGATACATTTTTAACGAAGTATAAGCAGCTCGCTATTGACTAGCAAAACTTTGTACCTCGCTGGTTAGGCTCCCTGTGACTCTCTCTGGACTGACTGTTTCACCTTACACAGCTACACGCACAGCTCTTGGGTTTAAAATATCGGTTTTCCCAGACACATCTGGCACGTCTGCGGCCGCGATGATAATAAAATGACGACTGGAGTCTGACATGTTTAGATCTAATTCCAGTTTTGTCTCCTCCGTCAACTTTGTCGCTGCCAGTCGCACGTACATACAACAGAAATGAAATTTAACAAAAGAAAATAATTAAAATTCGCAAGCTCCACATACATAACAGACATGTAATTTTTTTAAAAAATCCACAGGCTGCGCGTACATAAAAGAAAAATAATCAGATTCTAGAATAAATTCTAGAATAAACACTTTACGAAACGATGTGATGGATAAATTTTCAGTTTTTATTTTTAATGAAGTATCCCTGCGCATTCTCCGAATTCCAGAGAGCTGTCTACACCGTTGGCTTTTACCTTATCCTGCGCATCGAATAAAAATGCGTGAGTTGTCTTCAGTCGCTTCTGGTCCAGGGCCAGACACCCTTAAGCCGAAACACCTGACGGGCTTCTAAAAATGACGTTACACATTGCCGTTACCAGTGGATGCTGGTGCCAGCAACACGACCCATTCCTTCTAGTCTCGGACTTTTAACCATTTCAGATGTTTAAGACTTGTTGGGTACTGTAGACCACAATTTTTAAGTGGGAGGGATCGGATATTCCAGATGGGGCAGATTGCTTAGATATTCCAGATTGTTTTAGACAGCTATTTCAGAAAATTCAGGCACTTGTATCTCTCCTACATTACAGCTGTCTCAGATACTAAAGGACTTGTTTCATCACTTTGTCCTCCGCATTATAAACAAAAGGCTCTAAGATTTAGCAGCAAAATGCTGAAAAAAAATTAGTTCATTTCCCTCGACATTCTAGTCTCATTCGGTTTCAACTAGCAGGGGATTAATTCTACCAACACACTTTCAGAAAACGTACGTTTGTAACGCAAAGAAGAAACGCGTACACTTGCGCAGATGCCGACATTTTGGACAATTTTCAGGCAGTGAAATAGACTGGAACTCGGGTCTCGGTAGACACAGGATCAGATAAGACATAAAAAGGTTCAGAAAGAGAGAAAGTGAATTACTAGACGGTTTTAACGGAAGAATAGCCCCACCATGCATGGAAATGTAGGTTGACGGTCTAAATCTATCGGACGATGGCCGATCCACACGATAGCGACTATCCCCCGACTTTGTCTCACACACTGGAGGTAGGTTTGTAGATGGGAAGGGTGGCTCAGGGGAGATCAGCCTGCAGTCAGAGTTATTTCCCCATTAGGATTGCTTCGCAGTCCCGTTCAATGCGTCGCTTGCGTCCCTGCAGAAAAGCTCGGGCCGTCAAAGGGAGAAAATCGGACGACTATGGGAGACAACTGGAGATGTCTGTGATCTGGGCTGACGCCTGATTCTTCTTCAAACGCTGACTGCAGCAGAAGCTTTTGGCGGACGCTGAATCGACTCGGCTGTAGAGGTTTTCTGATGTGCTCGGGTCCACCTGTTGGCCGTTCTCGATTAGTCTCATCGCAGATCCAGAGAAAAGAATGCTTTGACCAGGAGACGAATAGGCAAAACGAATGGATACGCACGCACGCACGCACTCACACAGACACACACACACTCTCTCTCGCTCTCTCTCTCTCTCACACACACACATGTGGACGCGTGCCTGCACTGACGTGTACACACATCCACTCGGACAAACTCGCACGCCCCTTCATGTACTCGCTTGCACTTTGCAGAGGAAATACTCTCAACGCGCACACACACACACACATAGAAACAAAATACGCATGTATTGAGAGATAGTCTGAAAGAAAAGGAATGAGGGAGGGAAACACGCAGAGAGGGGTTAAAGGCAACAAACACGATGCCAGAAAACTAGGCAGAGAGCGTTCATCAATTTTTGACATGGATAGATGCTTACTACATTTATTTCAAACTCCTGGAGACTCTGTCTGCGGTGAGACCGAGTCCGTTCTGTCAAAATTACTTCTAAAAGGAATTCAAAAGTCATTGACAGACAGCTCGCCCACATCTGTGAACCCAAAAATGAATCTTTACTTTATGAGATCACCTAGACTTTCCTTAGCATCCAAAATTTTTCATAGCTATGTACATCAGAAGACTCGCCTTTGCTCGACCTATCACTTGTGCTGGGACAGTGATGTTTACGGTTCAAGTTTCTAAGCAGCGATCGGGTTGGTCAGATTTACCATACAGCTAGTAAACATTTCAAAGCACGAGAGGTCAGTACTTACATCCTTGACCTGTGTGACATTAACCTGAGTGTCAGAGTACTGTTTTTATCTTCGTTGTTCTTGTTACTAACACCGTTGTCGTTGCGCTGCCACTGTTTTTGCCCTATCGTTATCATCATCGTCGTCGTCATCCTCCTCATCATCATCATCGTTTCACAAAGACACCAGTCTGTGTTTGAAGGTTTCAGCTTATTGCCAAGTGGCACTTGCGGCCTCATTACCCTTTCTTCCTAAATCTTTCATGCGTGGAAGTTGGACGGGCCTAGCACAGGTAGCGTTCCCTACCTGCACTTTCTGTTCTTCAGGGTTATCTCTCGTGTCAGTCCGGCATCCACCCGTAACTAAGCTGTAGAGAAGACAGACGCAGAAGGAGACCTGCTAAAACATTTACTTTGTGCCTGCCACATGGGGTGGAAAGATGTTTTAAGTGGTTACTCAGTAAATAAGGCAGGACTGAGAGATGTTCATTATTGATTGCTTTCCCATTTGACTCTACAATAAATGCCAACGTATCCCTTAGAATCTCTTGTTGTGTCTAAAAATAGACTTCTTGCCTGTGCTTTGCAGACCGACCCAGTGGAGCGATGTGGTTGTGGGAGCAAACTGCGGTGATTCTAACTTAGGAGGACTTGAAAGGCTTGAAAGCAAGTAAGTAGAAGTTCTGATTTTTGTCTTGTGTACATTAATTCTTTAGGGGCATTTTTTCAACCATCGTTTGTCCCTAACACTTCTCATTCTTTCTTTGCTTTTATTTTCTTTTCCGTCTGTCTCTGCCTATCTACCAAGGCCTCTGTCAAACTATCCATCCATCTTTCTTTCTACCTTCTTTTCCGTCTGTCTGTCAATCAAGATAGTAGTCTTTCTTTTTTTCTACCTTTCTTTTATTCTTGCTTCCTCTGGTTGTGATTGCTTTACTATCTCTCGTTCACAAGCTTTGGTAGGCGTAAAATTCCTCAACAATATCACAAACGGGAAACGTTAAAACTAATCAGCTACTTTTAGACAAATGTCTCTATGTCTGTGCTTTCCAACCTTTACTTATCTCAAAATGTTTGATTGAAAAGATTGCACATTATACGCAGCAGCGTTCGAATAAGTCACTCAATGCTTTAAAAAAGATTCATTTAGGCAAACAAAAATCAGAAAGGGGTGGACAAAAACGGATTACGAACGGCCAGCCGTGTAGGCGAAGCGTGTAACATTGTTACGAACGCCGCATTGTCAGCGGGAAAACGTTGTCAAATGTCTGGGATAAGCGAATTCCTCGCGACAATTTGGGTGCGTTGAAACCCCATATTGAGATTAGCTGCTCTTGAGGCAGGCGGGCCAAAGTGAAGGTTTTCTCTCCCAGTTTTCAATGAACACATGGGCAGTCCAGGCGCAGTGGATGAACAACAACTAACCGAATTGAGTTTTCACCGATAGGCAGACAAGAAGACGCTTAAACCAACGTTTTTCTTTTACTCTTTATTTCTATTTTGTTTGCTTGTCTGTTTGTTTGTTTGTTTTCTTGTGGCTGTTTTCCTGCCGTCGACGTCCCCTTATTATAGAAGTGTACTTAGTCTAAATGTGCCTGAGCCGAGCTTTGACTCTATAACTTAGAATGGTGCCACGGCTTGGCCACCACAAAGGCCGAAAGCCGCTGAGGTTTCAGGTGTTGGCTACAAATGGATACTCGACGTGTGAACATGGTGAGGGTAACAATAATTTCGCCTTGGGCAGCTGAAATACGATCAGAGGCTTTGTGGTAATATTAAACCGCAAATGTTTCATTCGACCTTTCTCGAATATATCCAGCGTTGAAGCGTAAACATTGATAAGTATAGGGAACTGGCCGAGCAGGGGTGGCTGAAAAATGTTCGGCACCTCTCGGCAATGGTCTTGTTCGTCATGGGAAATCTGGTGCGTGATTCATCGCAACCTCGGCAAGTCTCCTGATGCCTGAACCACGACATCCTCGGCAAGTCTCCTAATGCCTGAATAATCGCATCCTCTGCAAGCTTTTAATTTTAAAACGAAATGTTAGCTTTATACAATACATAAGCTCAGTCATTGGAAAGAAAAGCTAATTTGAATGGCTTCCTTTTAACTCAGGAAAACTTCTACCAAAAGTTGTGGAATTTTGTTTGGTTGCTGAGATACTACTATACACGCACACGTACATACTTGGACACGTTACTCACACAAGTACATACTTTGGATACACTACACACACAAGTACGTACTTTGGATACGCTACACACACAAGTACTTTGGATACACTACACACAAGTACGTACTTTGGATACGCTACTCACACAAGTACGTACTTTGGATACGCTACACACACAAGTACGTACTTTGGAAACGCTACACACAAGTACGTACTTTGGAAACGCAATACGCACAAGTACGTACTTTGGAAACGCAATACGCACAAATACGTACTTTGGAAACGCAATACGCACAAGTACGTAATTTGGATACGCAACACGCACAAAAACGTACTTCGACACAAACTATGACAAAGAAAGATCTACAAACAGTACAAGCAAAAGTAGCAAACAGAATCTGTGTTCAAGCTGGAAAGAACGGACGGCAGGAAGGAACAAGAAAAGAAGGATAGATAACAGAGTCTAGGCCTTGACAGGTAACGCAAAGACCAGCAGACGCAGAACCAAGAGAGAAGCTACCTTGACATACAGAAAAAGCTCTACGGGGGAAAGTAATAAATTTTGTAGAAGTTTTCCGACATGTGGTGCACGCTGCAAATGAAGCTGCGCATAATGGGACTACGTGGCGTCGGCTCTCTGCACAGCCAAGCCGTAATACAACCCTCAGAGCGAACCTGCAGCTGCTGGGGTTTGTTTCTTGAATCTTTCTCGTCTGGCAAGAGCTTCCAGATTTCAAAGACTTTGGGAAGAAATTACACGCGACTGTAAATGGTTGCACAGTTTTTAATCTGAATTCCGTCTTCCTACATCGTGTTCAAGAAAACCGTTTTCTTTCTTTCTTCTTTCTGTCTTTTTCTTTTCTTTCTTTTTCTTTCTTTATATTTATTCTTTCTATTCTTTCTTTCTTTTTTGTTTCCACATTTCTTGCTTCTTTCTTTCTTCATGTCTTCCTTCCTACCTTGTCTTCATTTTCTTCCTTTGTTCACACTCACGACACTAACAAAAACCTATGGTCAGTCTTATATCCTCGTGACAGGGATGATGTCAGCGACACCGTAGGTAAAAAAAAAAAAAACGTAATGCCACGGACACACTGACGGAAAATTAATGGCGTTCCACAGCATACGTACCAGAATAATGGAATACAGCTTAAGCCCGGAGTGGGATTGAAATAAATAAATAAACAAATAAATAATAGAACTTCTCGAGTATGATCATGAAGCTGAAGAACTTTGTTCATACCGTCTTGTTGCCCTACAGGCATGCGGTACTGTGCAGCCGGCAGTCAGATTAGCACCAGCGCCATGTTAGAACAGCTCTAGAGAGCCTCGCAGCTATTAGTCGTAACTGGAAACTGGAAAAAGAAGGAAAGAGAAAATGGAGGGGAGGGGAGGGGTGAAAAATCTCCGACGCGCTCTCTAAGCAAAAAGTCGCTTGTACGTGCTTATGGCGCACGAGATCCCACGAGTTGGTAGAATTTTTAAAAGAAAAAGAAAAGACACGTACACACTTGGAACATATCAATTCAGGCTGTTCTGAGAACTAACACAGCTGTGCAACCTTTCTGTGCCACGACACGTCGCCAACCGGGGTGTGTATATCACGACTGGTCTACCCTTTCGACAGATGACTGTAGATGACAGCCTGAATATACCTTGGCATTGCGTCCTGGTTTTATTGACAATGATCACACACACACACACACACACACACATACACACACCACACACACGCGCGCATTACAAAATCGGACGACAAATAGAAGATTGTAAGGCATCCCAGTATCCCACTGAGCCTCTGCTACAACAAAGATGTCGCTGAAGTGGCTGTCAGCTACTGATGATGAATTCTTGTAATTTCTTAATACCATGGCCCTTAAATTTATTTCTTCCGAACAAGGGTGGGGGCAGTTAAGTTTCTTATCATGCCTCCTAGAAATTCGCTTCCTTTAAATATTCTCATCCCTCCTTTTCGATAAATGCATTTTCCCTACCTGTCGATAAGATGAACTCACCTGCAGAACATACCGACCAATAAGCTGAAAACAAACGTCCCGACCGTTTCCTATTTAGATTAGCTACGCATAGCTTCATATTCTTGCTTCCTGCACGCGCGTGCGCGCGTGTGTGAGTGTGCGTGTGTGTGTGCGCGCGCGTGTTATTTATCGTTTAAGCGTTGTTTACGTATCTTTAACAAATGCGTATGCTTCTCCACGCAAACTCATCTCCTGCCCCTCCCCCCCCCCTTCACCGGCAAAGGCGAAATCACAATCCACCCAAAATCAACATCGACAATTTCTTTCCTGTCCATTTAAATAGCGTATACTTCGTTCGTCATCCCTAAAATTCATAGCTTTTTGCATATTTTGCTCTTTCCTTCTTCAATTTTATTCCAACTGAAATGGCTTGTACCAGCCATTGTTAAAATTTACAATTATTTCAATGGTTTGTACTAAACATCGTCCCGTTTTACAGTTATTTAAAAGGTCTGTACTTGACGTCCTCAATCTTCACAGCTATCTACATGCAGTGTATGTATCGAAATTAAAATGTAAAGGTTTTTAAGTGGTCTCTAATCTTCCAACGAAAAATTCACCATTATTGAAATGATTGGCAAAAACTCCTTTTAATCTTCAAATACAAAATTCACAGTTTTTTAAATTGCATGCAGCCTGAAATCCACAAAGTTATATAGTCACAGAAGTTTAAATGGTGTGCACTTGCACCGTTTCTCGACGTCTCAACGCGCGATAGGGTCCCAACATCTATCAACAGACAAAGAGATTCCCTGCGCTAAATTTAGAAACGGGGGAAGATGAGTGAAGGGGGAATATATGTTAATCCTGACGAAATTCCTGTAACTGCCATCCCACTTCTAAAAAGTTTTACTTGATACGAACGAAGCACACCCAGATGCCCCGTGTTTTACACTAGGTTCTCAACAGATTAGCCAGCACAACGCTTAACCATTAACGCTTTGCAAAGGTTAATGAGCGCAGAACTGCTAAATATTGACGTCCCGTTGTGGGGCCAGTGGGTGCAGAGGGAACAAAATGTTTTCGCTTCCAGCCGCTGTTAAAAAGTCTCGCGTTTTCTTTCTCTTTCATTTTTTAAAAGATAGTTCTAGCTTTCTGCTAGATGGCTGATTGCGCTGTCGGTTTTGCAGACCGTCCCTGGATTATCTGAGCTATTTTTAGTTCACATAGCCACGAGTTTACAGCCAGCCAATCAACAGGCGACTGTGGGCTGCCATAACCGTTCCACAATTAGTTGTCTGTGCGGCATTTCCAACTGTGAGTTAGAGTGCAATAGCAAAATGCCAGAGGAAGGTATAAATTAAAAGGCTGCCTAAGGAAGCTGTCCTGTCCAAAGTTGTATCGTCAACTGGAGGATGTTATTATGAGGTTTGGATCTGTTAAACATTCGAACAGAGGCCAGTCATTGACTGAAATTGTCAGTGTAATCTGTAATGAATGTATCCAGATCATCCTTGATAGTAGTTTGCAGAACAGAAGGGGAAAAAGAAAGTCTGTTTACTAATAAAAAAACAACACAAAAAACGTCAGTAATGCTCTTGCGCAAACTTTAGAAAAATTAAAAGCGCGCCTGACGTTTTTGACGCACAAAAGCCTCTTGCTAAAACTCTTATGCATGAAAGATCGCATAAAAACGTGTGAAAAGAAAAGGCTTTTTAAAATTGCGGGTAGAGGTACGGGCACTTAAGATCGAGGTCGCAAAAACTAATTATAAAATACACGCGACGAAAGCAAAGTGACGACTTGATTATAAAAGCAGTCTATTATGTAGAACCTACACACATCCCCGAATTAGCATTAGAAACCCTAATCTCTTATTCTAGCTGCGCACGTGAGTCAGGCTTGTTAAGTATTTGCTGTTCAGCTTTACCATTAAAGCGTGCATAGCTTATCATTCTATTGACGTCAGTTATTTTCTATTAAGATAAACAGAGGTTGAGTGATGCGCTAGACATTGGTGAACACGCATGCGCAAACGAAAGGGCACAAAAAAGAAAATATACTCATTTTGTATTTAAAAAAGATTTTACTAACATGCATGCCTCATAAACATGCATACCTAGATCATTTACGAGAAACACAGCTACGTTTACATAAAACTAGACTGGAAACGTCAGCTTAACAAAACTGTCATATATATACATATGCACATATGAGTAAATCATTTATCGGCCGTTTGTCCCCATGTACGCTGTGTATTTTCTCTATTTTAAAACTGCATGATCTTAATAAGCACGAATATATATTCCGAGGTGCAAAATGAAGCAGGTCCTTTGGGCGAATCGAATGACACTGTAGTGTTATGTTAAACATTATGTGTGCATGTCAGTGATCAACTATTGGAATGTGAGAAGTGCCGATCGATAATAGTGCAGTGTTATGTCAAGTGCTATGGGACGAAAATTAATGAACTGTATGATAAATCCACGTTCTGTTGTTTGCCGTCTTCTCTAGAAATATAAAGGGTCGATGATTGTAATTGTCATCTGTGTGAAGCGACGATTTTCTTACATAGTAATAGGAAGATGTATTTGTACACCTTACAGTAAATTCCCCCACCAGCGATTAAAATCGGTAAACTCTCTTGCCCCTATAGGCCTAAACTCGACTAGTATAAAACGTAGTACATTTGCAGACACTTACTGTAAAAGCGAAGGTTTCTTAATTTAACATTTGGTTTAAATATATGTAAGCATGTCCGTGTGGCATCTGTGTCGGAAACCTACAGCGACGCCACAGAAATAAGCACAATCTGTGATGCAGTTCCACTGTTATGGCGTCCAGCCGGATGAGGTGCACAGACCAGAACTGACGGCGCGCACCGTTTGCGAATCAGGCCAAGCTTGAATTGGCCCAAATAGTAAACTGGTGGATACTGGAGAAGAGAGAGGAAAAAGCTTTAGAAAGCCTTAGAGGGTCCCTCCCCCCCATACAAAAGATTAGTTCAGGTAGTCATAATAGAGCTGTTTTTCCTTAACTTCTAAGGAATAACGAAATAATTGAAGAATAACAACGAAACAAAAAAGGTCCAGTACGGTACTGGCTGCACAAAATAAACATTTTCTCCTCTAAAAGCAAAAGGGCTGTTTGGAAAATACACATTTTATATGAACAAACTTATAAGCGAATAATTGGCTTGTTGAGTATTGTTTAACATTAAGTCAGCAGAGTAGGTTCATGACGGGGCTACATAAGCAAATAAAATGGGGTCGGGCATACGGCCTGGAAGACAGATTGTGTGTGTTCGTGTTCGTGTTCGTGTGTGCGTGTGCGTGTGCGTGTGCGTGTGTGTGCTGCAAGAAAGGAACAAATAAAGAAAGAAAAAAGAAAGAAAAGAAAGAATGAAAGAAAAAATAAAAATAACAACAGTAAAGAAAGGAGGAACGACTGAACGAAGAAAACTGAATGACTGGCGATGTGAAAAATAGGAAATGAATCACCCAGCTGATTTATGTTCTCCTCCAGTCTTGAACATTGTACAAAAGCAAATCGTTTCCTAGAGAGGCTAGAGTCTGCTACTCTTTGCCTCACCCTCACGCATCACGGCAACCCTTCCCATCGCCTTGCCGCTGCGCCAGTCTGCTGCTCAATGTCTACTCGTGTTCACAAAAGAGTTCCTACTCCTATGTTTGTTTCTTTGTGTCCAGTCACGCAGCTCCCAGCCTGGTGCTGTTTCCAAAGAGTGCTCCTGACGCTCTTTCTGACTGATTCTTGCAGGCCAGAAATTACGTTAATGTCGCGGTAAAAATGTGCAGCAGATGAGAACCAGAAGTTCCGACCAGGTTGTTTTTTCGCATCCGTACACGTCTGAGAGCAATTGGTTTCCTTTTTTATTTTCTTTTGTCTGCCTATGTTCATCATTCTATATCTCTTTGCCAGTTTCTTTCCTTATATGCGTCTAGATTTGAGAGAATCTAGGGTCATAGGGCGATTGTCATCATGACAGCGAGAAACGTAGGTCGTGAGTTCAAATTTCCATTGAGGCAAAATCTATTCATATATTCATTCATTCATTCATTCATTGATTCGTTCTTTTTGCTATGATGCACCTTGACCTATCGCCAGGTTGTACTGATCTTGCGTTAAGAAAAAAAACAACAAAATTTTTCTACCTGTCTTTTCATCTAACATGTCCATTGTACGTGTGTCCATCTATGTCATTTCCTTCTCTTCCTCTTTCCTACCAGTCTCCTTATCACCCTCATCACCTTTGTCTTCATCCTCGTCCTCTGCTGACCCATTCTGGCATCAATAGCGCTAGAGGATTCTCAGGTCAAAACTTCGCCTTCGCTGACGCAAAGGGACGTGACTCTGTCAAGCTTCCAGGGACGCCCACTCCTCCCTACTACCACGTCCTTCGCCCAACGTTCATTCACTTGTTACCTTCATTCGCTTTCTGCGGACTCGCATCCTTCCATTTCCCCCTCAATCCCTGCAGGCCACCCTGAAAAGCCCTTTGTCGGCTGTCGTCTTCATCAAACAGTCGTCTGTGGAACTGCTCAAGTCGACCCAGAATGGAGCCTTGCGCTGTCCAACTCCCGGTAGTCGACGGGCTGCGACGCAATTAAAGGCTACACAGTGGCGCCTGGTCCCAGGAAAGGCTGATGTGACGTTTAGAATGGCTCCTTGTCTTTTTTTATTGTTTGAGTTCTACAAGCATATGGGATCTCTTTTGTCTAACGAAAGAATCGTGTCCGGTTCAACGCGGGACTGGAAACAAAGGAAACAAAACTTATGCCCGCAGATAGATGCCTAGACAGCATTATCCTCGGACCGGGGCGGTTGATCCTTGGAGACAGACACTGCTTTTCACGTATTGTCTTCCGGCCCCGATACTCTGCCGCCACCCCAAGCCCAGGTACTGATGGAGTGGGGGTAAGTTGGTGGGCTAGCGCGGCTGACGAGCAGTGAATGGAGAGAAATCCCGGACTTAAGGGATGTTGGGTTGGGTTTCGCTAGTGATGACGTTGGGGAAGGAAGTTTTTGCAGTGGAACGGTCGATCGGCCGCGTCGGGAGTCCATCAACTTTCTGTCGGTCAGGAAATGTGCGCTTGTAATTAAAACATAGAGAATAATAAATAATAAATTCTGATAGAAGTACACTTATAAAGTAATTAAAACATAGAGAATAATAAATAATAAATAGAGAATGTGAGTGCCTGGTGATGAACTGAGTTGTTTGCGTAGAGTTTAAGGAGTGAGGACAAAGTCCAACCAACGCGTGTGGGGGTGAATACAGCTCCTCCCCGTGGTACAGGAACGTTCCTTCCCTGCGAATGCGTGCTTGAGCTGTGTGGTAAACATAAGAGAACGCGAGAGAATAAATAACTCACTCGCGACAGTTAGCTGCACTCCCCGGGAAGTTATATTGCTACATAACACTCTGTACAAAGCTGTTACACGAACATATTTCAGCCGTGTCACTTGTTTTTAAATTGACGTCCTGTGGTTTGGCACATCCCGGTCTACCTACAGCCCTTGGCAAGAATTCTTTAACAACTCATCATCCGTAAATCAACACCGTGAAAGAAGTAGAGATGAGATTTCGTTCTTTTCCCTTTCGTAGAAGACTTCCAACAAATGACGTGATATGAAGGAAGGATGATGTCAAAGTGTCAAAGACATTAGCAGAAAAAAAACTAATTTGGAACATCTTTATAATTCCTTCCTCCCCTACACAGAGTCTGAGATTGGTCAACGAAAGCGATTAATCAAAATGAAAAAAATACTTTTAGCTAAGACGCTGCTTTGTATGAGCAGGGATCTGTGTTTACAAATTTTCTTTTGCGTTTTTATAAACCTTTTAATACCTCTGAAAAATAAAATCCTCTTATCCAGTATTTTAACTGGCTTGTGCGCAGGTTACCTCCGCAGACGTGAGGCAGGGCTCTCCGTGTTTCTCGTGAAAAGCTCGTGCACAGTTTAAATACACGAAGAAAGGCCCGCAGAACTGTTCTGCAATAAACCGTCTGTTGACAGGCGCGACAGCTGGCCGACCTCCGTGCTGGAATCCTGACAACCTGTGACAATTTCACTGCCTTTTCCACGGCTGTCGCAGTCTATGCTATTGTCGGGCAGCACGCGGCCAACTAATGAGCAGTGTTTTCTGATTGGCGGTTATTTCTACTCTGTGACGTCACATTTCCTTTCGCAGACGACATGGCAGGCGTCTGCAATTCCAAGTTTGCGTCAGAATAGTAAGCCAGTGATTCAGGACTGACTGACTGACTTACTTACTAAACAGCGAGATTATTTCCTGTTACACCTATTATCCAGGTTTGCCGTTTGGGGTTTGACCAAACAACAAACAAAATTTCAAACAGAGAATTCAGAAGATACAACACAATGATTTGATATGAATGACGAAGGTCGGTTTTGCATATACTTGGGAAATCATCGACGGGAGTGCATGGGTACGCAGACGAGTTGACTTGCTGATTCAGCACTCAGTTGCTGCTGGACTTGTTGGCATCATCAGCGTAGTCGCTTACGTGATCTGCAGATTATTGATGTAGAAAGTGCCACTGCGAGAAATGTATGTTTTTGCACATTGAAGTAAAAGGGCATTTTTTTTAAATTGGCGATCCTATTGAGAACACATGGACGTAATATCGCTACAGCTGTAGGGAGCATGTTAAGAGCTGCTGGTATTCATAACTTTCTTTGCCCGTTTATTACATGACCGTAATCTCAAACAGCTGTGCGACGCCACAGTATTATATTTCGAAACAGATGGTAATAGATAAGTCGCGATTACTGGCCAGAGATCGAAACTGAAAAGTTCATATAGCACTAAGGCTGCAAGCTACCCACTGGGTTTGCTGTAAACAGGAGTCAAGCTACGTCCTTCCAGCGGGTGCAAGCCTACGAGAAACTCAGAGGTCTAAGGACACCCTGGATATCCCCGTGCTGCAAGAAAGGTCCAGGCACTTTGGTGCTAGAGCAGAGGTGAAGCTAAGTTACCTCAGTTGCAGTTATGTGTTAGGTGTACTATAATTTACAGTTTTGTCAGATGTTCTAGTTATAGACCGCACGAGAGTTATCACAGCTGTGGTCAACAGAAACGAGAAGGACCAATAATCACAATATTACACATAAGGCAGAATGTGATTTAAAGGGTTAGGGATGTGGAAGCTATTCCGAAAAAACCCAAGCAGAAACAAAATGTAGAATGGTTAAATTAAAGTGCATTTCCACATTTATAACGAAGCAATATTCAATATATGAGTACAGTATTTGAATATTCAGTACATGTACACCTTTGTAACTTCACAAGCACATCTACAAGCTCGCTGACACACATTCATGCATTACAAGAAATTATGCAGACACAAGTGACACTGACGCATACATAAAGCACCCTTCATCCCCCTCTCTCTTTCACACACTCACGCGCAAATATACACACGCACGCAAGCACATGCTGGAAGGATGCAAGGAAGGAACGGGATGGAAGGGGGAGACAGAGAGAAACAGCAAGATGCATGGAGACACAGACTGATCGACGGACGGAAAGACAATATGCAGAGTCCCTGGGATCGAACTGGAATTTACTGAGTTGGGCTGGCCCCAATATCAAGGGGAAAGTGAGCCACAAGATTGCATCAGTCAATTACAGTATCCGTCCGATAGAACATCGGTTATAGCGGGGGCTTGGAATTCGACAATGGGGGGGGGGGGGACGAAAAACCAAGGATGCACGCAAAAGCCAGCAGGCATTTTTACGCACACGCAAAGACGTACGCACACGCATACACACGCACGCACACTCGCGCGTACATCACAATGGCCAGCTTTCTGATGTTGTACTGTAATAAGCGAACATAACACTTTGATTAGTAAAAATTATGGGGTTGCATGTTCACGTGCGTTGGTCTGTGGTTTCCTGGGTTTAAGAAGCAAAACGAATCCTCGGCTTTCTGTTTGTGCCTGCTGGAACAACCAAACCAAATCAGATATCGGAGCTAATTACGTGAAGTGAAACGACTGCAAATAACATGATGCGCCATGCAAGCGAACATGAATCAAAGGTTACTGTCAGAGATCGTGCCGCAGAACGTGGAGGAAACGTTTTTCCCCGAGCCCTCGGTGGTCATGTGCTTGTGAAAGGAAGACGATCTGAAAACGCGGAGGAAGCCTTTTCACATGTCCGTCGGTTCTTGTGCTTGTGGAGGGGAGGCAATAAGCCAGAAAATCACCGTAACTTCTCGTTAAAAAATCATGATAAAAATAAACTTGACTGTAATGATGATTTAAACTGGCGATAAAAACGAAAGAGGACTTCGTCTGCTGCTGCATTCCTCTTTTACAGAGCGATACCATCTTCGTCCGGTCCTGAATCATGTGGTGGGTGGCATAGCAGCTTTCGTACGTTCGTGCCATACGTAAGCCTGCCTATAGAATACGTTTGCTCTTGTTAAAGTTACAGCAACGTTTCAGGAAGGGGAAGAGGATATGAACGTCCATTGCTTCACGAAGCCTCGCATTCATGTAACGAATTGATTTGTGTCGTAAAAAGACGAAATTATAGACCGCACGTACTTAACAAAATGTACCAATGTTGTGCTTGGGCGTGCGTGCGCACGGAGAGAGAGAGAGTGAATGAACTAGAGAGCTTGGTACACTTATATGTGCTCGCACATGTGCATGTGTGTACGACATGCATGAATCTTTGTGCACCCACACGTGCGAGCATTTAAAAAAACTTAATACATAATAACTAGCGCATTCCTGGTCAGCCAGTTTTAAAGCCCAGGTAATAAAATAAGGGCGTGTAGTTAAAATTGCATAATCTTGCGAAGCTGGCGGCTTGGAGTGCCAATGTTAGCTGCACCCACTAATTAACATATTTCACTGTAATTAACATATTTCACTGTAATTCTCGACAAGTATGCCGGGGCACGTCAAGCTGACTAGGAGACGTTGTGGGTGAATTAAAGAGCAGTTGGCTAGATAACAATGTACTACACACGTTCTTCTTTCCTTTAGTATCCCAGTTTCACCTTCAGGTCTTTTAACATTCATTATCTAAACTGAGCGATGTCTTCAAGCAGACGACAGCCCTGACACGCCTATTTCGTCTGCACGCACGCGCCAGCGAGCGAGCTCACGTGCACATCCCGTCGCTTACGCGTGCAAAGACCGATGATGCCTGTAAGCGCAATAAAGGTGAAAAAGGGTATGGATGGGTGCACTAAAGGGGGCTTGTGTAGCAGCATAAATCGTCAAATTAGCCCCGTCTGTATCTGAGGGACGGTTGTTGCTGCCCCTGAAAAGTGTTGTCTCCCCTTTCAGTCGGTCGGCTGTCTATTAGCGTCCTGCATTTCCAAGCGATGTCTTTCTGCCTGAATGCCTCCCCACCAAAGGAATTTCTGCATCCCACCTGTCGTGTTTCTAGTTCAGACCTGTCCAGTTACGCTGTGCCGTGAAGGTGTGAAACACGCAACCTGGACTCGCCGTGTCCAACGAGCGAGAAGCTTTGCTGCGAAGGCTGTGCTATCGCGCCCAGTGTGCACGTAAGTTTGTGCTTTATACAGTTTGTTTCTTTTCCGTTTGTACGTGTGTAGCTTATTCATCCGTTTCTCGTCTCCCAGGCTTGATTTCATGAACCGTGATATATGTTCTCCATAATTTAAAAACAATTAAATGCCGATTAAAACCTGTACCTCTTTGAGAATGTGCGAGAAAGTCTTACTGCTGATAAAAACAGATGAGGAGACGTATGAAACAAGCCCTACACTTTCTTCATATTGTCTGCATCTCTTGCAAGTTGTCAAATCGTTGGTGAAGATTTAGTAACCGTACTTACACGTAAGTTCAGGAGAGACAGGCTGGAAAAATAGAGAAAAACACTCATGCAATTCAGTCCGGATTGTTTCCTCTTGATGCATCTCTCTTGACTTGATGCACGAACATCGGAATTTTTCGATATTTAAATGCCCCCACGTGTGCGCGAGTTACATTGCTTTATTTTTTTTGGGGGGGGACGAGGGGGATAAGGACAGGAGATGAGAATACAGCCTTTGCACGTCTGTCGGCATCACACGTCCGCCTTCTGTCAACTACAAGCATCGGTCGCTTTGTCGCGACTTGACGCCAGTGTGCTGTGGCCTTTACCGCTGCTTCAGGTGTCCTGAGAGTGTCATTTGAGCACCGCAGTTTTTTTTATCACCATTTACGTTCCTTCCTTCGGCCTGCGTCCGTGGGACAATAAACTGTCACGCTGGCATGATATGAAACACGAGTCATTTTCTTGCCTTACATTGTTAGATTGTATGTGAGTCTGTGTGCGTGTCTGTATGCCTGTCTGTCTGTCTGTCTGTCTGTCTGTCTGTCTGTGTGTCTGTCTGTCTGTCTGTCTGTGTGTCTGTCTGTCTGTCTGTCTGTCTGTCTGTCTGTTTCCTCTGCCTCATGTTCCTCTCTTTCTGACCCATCGTTTTTGTGCCTTCATCTCTCTCTCTCTCTCTCTCGGTAGCTAGCTAGCTTACCTTTTTCTCTCACACACCTACCTGCATGTGTCTCATTTTATTGTGCTATAAAGCAGCTGTAGAAAGAGAAAATTTTAAAACATTGCGGCTGTCACGTGCGGACGTAAAACATCAGAGGGCGATAAAGGAAGTAAAGAAAAGTAAGTGAATGCAAATAATCAAGCCATAGAACTTCACCATAAACATTATCAAAATATTAAAAGGGCACAAGAAACAGAGACAAGGAACCCAGAAGAGCAGAACTTACGAAGCTACGAAACTGAAGCCTATCCAACACTCGCTGTTAATGTCTATCTGCGTTGCTGCAGAGAAATTGGATGAAATCTCTATAGTGCAAGAAAAACAGGTGACTGCCGCTTGGAGTAAATTCTATCTTAAA